>CM033716.1:7410902-7884723 GCA_019671005.1 Hibiscus mutabilis
AAGACAAAGGAAGAGGGAGAAAAAGAGGTAGAAATCAAGACATGGCACCTATGCATGCAGGGGTTTCCAATTTCACATACTGAAATGTATTATAAAAGATAAAGTTAAGAGTGAAGGGTCAGAACTCAGGGAAACAAGAGACAGAAATCAAGAAACCCGTGTTTGATTATGTGATTACTTACATCAGACTTGCGGGAACCGACACAGACAGACACACAAACAGAGTGAGGCTAAGAAAGCCATGATTGATATAATTTAATCAACATAAAGTAAGATGAGGATGCTTCAAAACTAAAAATAGAAAAAAGGATCAGTGAAAGCAAAAAGTAAAAGATCAAGTACACCAAAAATAGGAAAACAAGTGAAATCAGGTTGGAAATCAAAAGCAAGCTAAAAGCACAAATGTATCATCTGTTAAAGTTAATAGGGGTTCATACAACAAAATGACATTAAGAGAATACTTTATTATTATAAACATACAAAAGCAATCCATACCCAAGGTTAACCTTGACGACTAGGATGCAGATTTGATACTTCAAAGCATAACTTAAACAAAAGTAATCCCTTTATACCTAAAGGTTGATTGATGAAATTATTGACTGTGATACATAATTGTGAATCATCTTCGGCTTCCGGCTCCTGATAGAATAGGGAAAAAACAACAAATAAATAAATGACAGACACTTAGCTACACAGGAAGCAAATGGGTAAACCTAACCTGCATCCAGAAAAAGAACTTCCTGTCGTCGGTATTGAACTTTAATATGTAAACCCTGTCTGATGTTTGATTAACCTAAGTTAACCAAGTATAATAATATTCAACGTTACTTGAATTAAAAGAGCTAATGGATTCCAATTTGATAATTAACTTTTTAAAAAGATTTAAAATAGATCAAAAGGGAATTTTACACCTTCTCAAAAACAGCCTCATCAGGGAAAATAATTTGATCCTACAATATGCCATGTCAAGGAAAAGGAAAAAAAAGCACTCACAACAGGAAGAAAAAAAAAAGAAACGTTATACGAGCATCTTTATGAATCAGGCAATAATAACAGGGTTAGTAAGCATAGAAGGTTAATCAAATGTCTGAATATTAACTGTGAAACTAAGTTGTTAAAGAAAAATAATAAAAAATCAATTCTTAACCATATCAGTTAACTAGATGGAAATATAAAAAACAATGTGAACTACGAGAAAAACGTTGCCAGTGACTTGTGTAACTAGCCAAGATGGGCAACAGAGCAAACCGTTTCAGCTATTAACAAGATGAGAAGACAAATCTAAGAGACCATCTAACTACATCTTGAATGAAATGCATGCATGTGTACAAACACGCACATGCAATATAGATTCTTGGACTACCAAATCAGGAGCAGCATAAAACAAAAGTCATAACTGAAAGACTGCTGTGATAAAACCTGCAAGCCTCAATGTACATGCACAATAAATATTTTTTTATATAAGTGAAGCAACAAAGCAAAACTATAGTAAGCGGGATACATCTTCAATAACATTTTGAGTCCGATCAAGCCACTGAAAATGAACCAGTCCCTCCTCGCCCTGGAACAGTAAGGCAGTAAGCTCGCAACAGTTCCAGATAAAAATTAGTTAAAACAGATCAAATTTCACCATCTAAACACATAATGTACAAAACTAGTATAATCCAAAAGATCAAATAATACCCTAGCTATGTGAATGAGTCCTTTACGTGTATCAGGTACAACCCTTTTCCCTTCCAACAACATTTTACCAGCACGAAATTCCAGCAAAGTTTCCTGCCAATGCATAATGGCGAATCGATTTCAAACACATAACTTAAGACATCCATTCAATGCAGAAACTTTTATCCGAAAGATTTCAATTTGATTTTAAAGTAGTTAGCTGAGAGAACATTACCTGCATTGCTGGAAATGCTTCGGCAAAAGACGAACTCATTTGCTCCACTTCTTTCAAAATCTTAAAAAAAATAATAAAAAACAAATTCAAAAGAATTCAAAACCCAAGGCAAAACAAGAGATTCAATTCAAAAAGCTACGAAACGAACGCAATAAATTAATGAAAATTTGTTCAACAAAACCCTAGAATCAAATGTACAAGCTTTAAACAATATAATTTTTCCTCTCAATCGGTAAAGGATTCAAAGGCAAACAATGCAATTACCTGTTTATATAAAGCTTAATCTGTTGCTGGATTTGATCAATTTCGTTTGCATGTAAAAGATTTTGTGAAGTGAACGAAACTGGAATTCTGTATATCAGCAGCGGCCGACTTTTGGCTTTACAAATTCATACATTAACTTTTCCAATATTACGAAACTGACATGGCGTTTTTTGGGTTTAATTCTAATTGTAATCCCTATACTATGCGGAAATGGAGGTTTAATCTTTTTATTTTAATTTTAGTCCTAATTATATTTTTTATTATCATTTTACTTAGAAACCCACACGTGATTAAACTTGAACAAATTTTATCACTCATATCAATTTAAATTGAATAATCAACTAAAATTTTATAATCCAAAAGGATAATTATTCAATATACAAACATGGGAAACAAAAAAAATCTACAATCACTTTAGTTTTAGGGTTAGATTTTAAGATTTAAAAGTTAAGAGTTTAGGTTTAGTGGTTTAGAATTGATGGGTTGGGGTTAGAATGTAGGGGTTGGGGGTTATAATTTAGGGTTTGTAGATTAAAACCTAAATCCCTAACCATATTACACTAAACTCTAATTTCTAACCTCTAAACCCTAAATTCTAACCATAAACCCTAGATTCTTACCACATTCCACAAATTCTAAACCCTTAACCTCTAAACTGTAAAATCTATCCCTAAAATAAAAAATCAATGCGCTTGTGAAAACTTTTTGTTTCTGCTGCTTGTATATTAAATATAAATCCATACAAAAATTGTTATAACACATATAATTAAAGTGAAAAAGTTTGATACATAGTCCGTATAAACAAACGTTTACAAGTGCTTTTCAAATTTAAGGGTTAGGGGTTTAGTTTATGTAAAACCAAAGTTTGATTTTGATATGACAAATTGTTTAAGGACCTATTTGTAAAAGAAAATAATTTTTTAAGTATCTCAAAGACTCACAATTGACAAGGATTTTTCAAGTACAAAATCATTCAAAGTCAAAAACTTAAACCCCATAAATTTTTCTAAGTGTTTTTGTTGAGCTCGATGTACACAACCGATTAATTTGCCAAGAGGTAGAGAAGGTTAATTTTTGGGTGGAAATGGTGGAAGCAAAAGATAAACAAAAAACACAAGGATTTAGAGTGGTTCAACTCCCCCAATTAAGTCTATGTCCACTACCTAGGCTTCCCACCTTAGGATTTGAACAATTCACTAAGAATTCTTCCATTTTTCTAGGTTAAGGAAGCAATCGTTACAATCCTAGAATCACAACTCGTGATCTAGCACTCAAGAACTCACAAGTTGAGTCTTGGGAACCCTCTCTAACAAAGAGAATCCTAGCAAACTGAAATTCCTCTTAATAGGTAGATGTTTACACTCTTAAGCACTCACCCAAAACCTATAACACTTGAGCATACATTTACAATTGAGCTCACAAGTGTTTGTCTATACAAGAATTGACAATTTAAGTACAAATACACTTTTTGATCATATTGTTGTTGACAATTGAAGCATTAGTCATCCATAGATGCTTAGAGCTCCCTTTTATACTCCCAATTGAGTTCATAGTCGTTGGTGACCGTTGGGATTGAATTGGAGTCATTGGGGTATTTATTTTCCACATTAATTGTAGTTATGGGGTTGTCCGTATCGGTACACGGGTAACCGTATTAGTACGACCTTCTTTAAAATTAGCCATTGAGCTCTGGTCAGCTGATGCGTATCGATACGCGTATAGGCGTATCTGTACGGCCTGCAATTTAAAAGACTGTTAGAAATATGATCGTTGGGGGTTTTGGTCGTTGGGATAAATGTCACATAGGCGTATCGAAACACCAAAAGGATGTATTGAAACGACCCCTCTTCGTATCAATACGGGCAGTCCCTGTATCGGTACTAGTTTTGGCAGTTTCACAAACTGTAGCTGAAACCCTTAATGCGTATCGATACGGGGTATATTATATCGGTACAGATACTTGAAAAACTTAGGTTTAGCTACTTTAAAGACGTTTTAAATCATCCCAAAACCTCTTAAAAAGTATTAAACATTATTTCAAGTTGTTTGGACTTAAAATCATTTTTGAAATCTTTTCAATTTAGTCCAAAACTATTTTTCAATTATTATATCAAAACACATATCTCAACATCAGTTATTATATAAAAACACATATCTCAACAATCTCCCCTTTTTGATATAATAAAACTAACTTGAAAATTTGTTTGTGATTCTCCCCCTTAGTATTTAAAAACTTGAATAAGAGATTTAAAAATTGAAATATAGTTAAAGCTCCCCTTATATAGTTAAAGCTCCCCCTATTCACTTGAAAAATCAATTTTTCAAACCATTTTCTCCCCTTTTTGTTATATCAAAAAGAATTTGTGTGACTTTAAGTACAAGATAACAAATGAGGTTTAAAAATTTTGACAAAAATAAGAATTTTGGTTTTAAAATTGACTCCTCTTTACTCAAGCATCAATAAGTGTTAGTCCATCAATTATGATAAATTAGTTGAATAAAAAATATAATTCAAAAAAAAAATTCAACTAATTTTACCACACTTGAATAAAAAATATGATAATTAAAAACTAAATATGATAATTTACGATAAATTTATCATTTAACGGTTAAGCTTAATAATAATAACAATTTAGAATAAAAAACTAAATATGATAATTTACAATAAATTTATCATTTATGTAAGAATGGGGGTACATGTTTTTTTTAATCACAACTACAAAAGTACATATTCCAATAATTAAAACTTTAATATCGAAGTTTAAATATACATTTTGATCCCCTCATTGTATGAAGAATCAAGTGAAATATCGGTTTCAACAATAAAACTCATTGAGTAAGTACATTTAGTCGGTTAGTCAAGATATTTTTTTTATTTTCTCATTTTCTTTACATCATGAGTTCTAGACCTATCAAGAGCACTTCCTTTCTTCTCATTCTCTCCAAGTAAAATTAGAATTAAGATTTATCAAAACAAGAGGACTCATAAATAAAATAATGTTGAAGGACCGATTTTAATAATAAATAGTTAAGTTTTTATTTGAAAATATGTTATCGATTAAGTTTTAATTAGGGATGGGAATCGGGTAGGGCATGAACGATTTTGCATTTTTCACTCCGTCCCAACACTTATGATTACGGATTTAGAGAATCCTATTAAATGTTTCGGTGAATTTTTTGTCTCCATACCCTTTCGCACAGATCCCCACAATTTTCAAAGAATCTTCATCCCTAAAAATTAAACAAAATTACTATTTTATAACCAAAATAAATGGTCAATTCAGTTTAAAATATAAAAGTTTATATACTTCGATTGGAAGAAGTCACGATATGATGAAGGTTGAAAGGGTGTTGTATTGGGAAAGATTTAGATGAGTGTTTTAGCTTATAACTAAAAACTAAGATAGAAATATGTTGAGAAACTTGAGTGTGACTATGTTTGAGAGAAAGTTAAATTGATAATAATATCGTCGCGATTTTTTTATTAAGATATATATATTAATGGTATGTAGATAAATTAGTGTATTTTTAAAAATCTTGTAAACTATCAAGGATCCTTACGGATAATTTTGGGATCCTCACGGTTATTTATATGGTTACGGTTCGGTTATCCCCACAATTCGGATATAGTAATTTTCGTCCCCATACGTGAAGATTTCTGTTATTTCTCATCTCGTCGGTTCGGATCCCCATAATTTTTAGATATTACCCACTCAATTCCCACCCCTAATTTTAATCGTAAATAGATTTTGATGATGCCAACCATGAGCAAACTTTATTTTGATAGAAACAGTTGGTTTTGAAAATATTGAAGAGTAGAACGAGGTTTACAACCATAAATCGTAAAGTAAACGTATAATTTGAATATTTTCTTATAATTATTGACACAATAAACTAGTCACTTGAGATCATACAAGACCATACAAGGAAAACGTAAAAAAAAAACTCTACTAAGAAACTCGAACAAAAGATCTGATTACATCGACAAATGAACCACAAAATGGGATCAAACTACTAAAAGGATACTGACAACTGCAAATAAGAGCCGTGCATCATGAAAATACTATCCACAAACGCAAACCACGTATCTAAATCCAACCTAGGGTCCCCAAACAATGAAGATCAACAAGATAACAAATAAGTGTCATCTTGATCGGTCGAAGTGACATCAAATTTAATCTTAAAAAATAAACAAATATAACAGTCAAAAAATTGGGAAAAAAAAGCCAAAAAAGTGTCAAAAAACAGAAAAGAACTTGTCATAAAATAATATTATTTTTATTAAAAATTAGAAGAAAAAAAAGAGATATAAATTCGAAAGATAAAAAAAATTAATGTCGTAACTAATCATAATAAAGAGAAAAGAAGAAACAAAGAGAACACACATGAAAAACTTAGACGGCAAAAAAGGTCGCAATAACTTCAAGTGGACAGGTAAGATTTACTTTTAATATAACGTTACGGTGACATGTATATTAATATGAGTCATGTTATTATAATACCTCTTACTTAGTTCAGTTGTAAAAAGAAATTAAAAAAATCGATCGAATGAGCTATATTATAAGTTTAAATATAAAAAATTTATTCGATTGAAATTTGAATCAAACATTTAACCATATTATTACTAATTTGTAAAATACAACAAATTTATAGACTAAAATATATTTCACAGCAATCAAGAAGTTTAAATAAATCATTCATATGCAACGAAACATGAGAGTATCGAAACTCTTTAGGCAATATCAAAACCGTAAAATCTAATGAAATAGAAATAACGGATCTCTTAAATTTAATATAAAAACTTGCACCTAATTAGCATATGAATGATTAATACTTGAATCAATACTCACATTTTCCCCAATTTTCCATTATTTGAAATAGAAAAAATTAGTTTATAGGATAAGTTAACATTTTTAAAAATAAATTTAAATTCACGTGTATATTGTATATATATTATTTATCTCTACGATAATTTAAGTCAATTATATAAAATTTATATTTTGAGAATATCAATTTTAATATATATATATAATAGTAATGGGATATTTTTAGAAATAAAAATAAAAAATCAAACATTTTTGCTTGGTAAAATAAAAACTTTAAAAAAAATCCAAAGGTCTATTAACAAATCCTCAAAATAGTAGGGGTCATTTTCTAGAAAATTTATTAAATGCATCTGGCTCACCACGTTATTTATGATATAATTTAATAAAAAAAATTATATCATTTTTTTCAACGTGAATATTCACATTTTTCCTACATGTAATTAAATAGTGGTACTTATTTAGAAGTTACACTGAAATGAGTGAATATTATTAAATGGACTATAAATGATGTATTGAGCCGGGTCCATCTAATAATTTTTTATTTATCTAATAAGCAATGACGAAACTATATGGGAGTGGGGTGGGGCAATTGTCCCCCTCTCCACTCCAAAAATTTTCTTTTTACACTTTAATTCTACTATATATTTAAAAAAAATTATTTATAAATTTATCTTTATATTTAGACATTCATACTTTATCCTAATTTCAAATCCTGAATTCATCCCTACTAACGTCCTACTAATAAGGACATATTGAAAAATGTTGAGATTAAACAACGATATTACGCAACATCAAATTAAGAACAGACATCTCAAACAAATATTAGTTAGATACGTTATCTAGGTAGGTTAAAATATCTGTCAAGTCATTATATTATTGAGATTATACCAATTTAGTCTACTCGTATAAATTTAGTTTACCTCTATAGAAACTCATTCAAAGTAGTCCATATATTATGGTGACTAGTTCATGTTAGTCCCTCCACAATTAAATTGTTCGATTTAATATTTGAATTAGTAAAACAATTAAAAAATCTAATATTTTTACAAAGTAAACACTTACTAATTAAATAAGTGCCCAAATTATCATATTTTCTCCTTTTAAGTGTCTAAACTATTTTTTGTCCCTTTTAGGTGCTCAAACTAACTCGTTTTTCGCTTTAGGTGCCTAAACTTTTTTTGCCCCTTTTAAGTGCCCAAACCATTATTTTTTAGTCAAATTAAGTGTCCAAACTATTATTTTTTCATCAAAGTATGTGCCTTAATTTGATTTTAAAAGAGACAAAAAATAATAGTTTGGGCATCTTGTAACACCCATTCCCGGTCTGATAGAGAGCTGGGTCGAAAAGTGTTACATTTGTGGTATCAGAGCCTAGGTTTAGTCGGTTCTAGGAATAAACTGAAGTCTGTTACGAGTCTGCATCTGCATATGCTACCTAGGAGTTTATTTGTATATGTTATCTGTGCCTTGCAACTTACACGATTAAATATTTTTTGTATAATTAGATTTGAAAATGTCCGCACCTACTGATAGACGTGCCGTAAATAAACCACACCCCAGCTTCTCCTCGACACATGGGGACAATCTAAGGGCAAAAGTAAGGTCTGAACAAGTGGGGCCAAACATCCCACCTCATCCTCCTCCGATGCCTCCCGCTCAGCAGAAGTACCTGATGTCTATGGCCGAAATGATTAAGCAAGTGGTCATGTATCTTAGGCAATAGCCGCCACCGCAGTCTGCTGAACTCCTCCATCTATTTCTAAAGCCCATGTTGACAAGCTCCGTCAATATCCAATTTGCACCTTCACTGGTCAGGACCTAGATAATCCCGAGATAGCAGAGTATTGGCTGTAATACTCTTAAAGTCCTAAATAAGCAGATGAGGTATCCTGAAGAGCACAAGTCAAAGTGCGCCTTGGCCCTAATTTTTGAAAAAGCTAGGAGTTAGTGGGACATCGTGACCTTCACAATACCTGAGCACCGAATTACGTGGGATTTCTCCCTTCAAAAGTTTCGCAAAAAGTATGTTAGTGAACATTACATTGCTGAAAGACATAAGAAGTTCCTCCACCTAAGACAAGGAGGAAGGTCTGTGGAGCAGTATATCCACGATTTCTGCAAGTATACCAGGTATGGTGTTGAGATCATACGTACGGAAAATGAGAAATGCATAATGTTCATTGATGGCCTCTGTGATGAACTAAGTCCTTTATTTACTGCCTTGGAGATAGAGGATTTCAAGACCTTGGTCAACCGAGCCATTGCTATTGAAGCCTCTCAAAAGGCCTATGAAAGGAGAAAAGGGAACCAATCCAGATCTGATAAGAGATTTCAAGATGATTCCAAACCTCATGTGCTTCAGAAAAAGGGTAGACAATGGGATCAGAGGTCTATCACTTTTCACCAATTGCCAATGACGGGATATGTGCTACAATCCCAATCTCCAAGGATATCTACTGCTCGTACAGCTTTGGTAAATAGTACGGGTGGTTCTGGGAGAGGTTCTCAAATTCCCTTATGTAACTTCTGCCAAAAGAGGCACCCTAGGCAATGAATCGGGTCATTTCATTAGGCAATGTCCGCCGAATCCAAATGCTCCTACCTCTGTGGCTTCTCAGAATAATCTTGCTAAAGGAAAAAAGCAAAACAAGTGCAGTCCAGATTGGCGGGGAAACGTCGTAACACCAACGCTCCTTCGATTGGACGTGACCCCTAGACCTCAGTCTAGATGTACCATGTTCGAGGCCAAAAGCAAGAGAATGATCCTGATATGATTGCAAGTATGGTGGAATTATGTTCTGATCTTGTTTATGCTTTAGTAGATCCAAGCTCTATGCATTCTTTCATTAGTGAACCTCTGATTGAGAAGTATGCCTTAGTCTGAACCGATTACATCCGAGATAGTTGTCTCAAACCCACTAGAAGATAGTGTGGTTATACGATTAATCTGTAGAACTTGTCCTTTGAGGATCCAAGGGATCCCATTTCTGGCCAATTTGATGGTCTTGCCTTTCCATGAGTTATATCTCATCTTAGGCCTTGATTGGCTATCTGAGCATCAAGCTTAGGTCGACTGTTCAAAGAAGAAATTGTACCCTCGTGGACTCAGTAAGGAGAGCATAACCTTGATGAAATCCAAACCCGAGCCTAAAAAGATCCTCATGTGTGCCATAGAGATTAAGGAAGATTTAAAACTCGAAGATGTACTAGTTGTGGAAGAATTTCCTGATGTGTTTCCTGATGAAATTCTGGGACTCATTCCCTCTCGAGAAATAGATTTCGGGACTAAAAAGATCCTACAGGTGGTGAATCTCTCGAATAACGCATTGGAGGGTCCTATACCTCAAAGCCTTAGAAAGATGAAAACCACCATGTTTGCCGGTGAGTAATTAAAACCGTATCGTGATTATTATAATTACCGACGTAACGAATGTTATAAATGTTTGCCATGCATAAACATTAAATATCATATATCATAATTGGGGAAGAAGAAGAAGGAATTGACACCTCTAAATCAGGGGCAGATGGTGGCGGTAGTTAGGGGCCTTCACCCCCAAAAGTTTGAAGATGTTATATTTTACCCTTTAAGTTTTTGAAAATTTTTAATTTGGTCCTTTCAAAATTTCAAAATTCTTATTACGTTTTTATTGCTTTAAATATTTTTAATTAAGTCCCTATTAAATTTTTGAAAATTTCTCATTACGTTTTAAATTGTTTGAAAATTTTAGTTTAGACTTCTAAAACTTTCAAAAAATTTAAATTGACCCCCTCAACTTGTTATACCAAGATCCGCCCCTGTTCTAAATTTGCCTAAGACTCATCATTTATATATTTTGGTCGGAGACAACTTGATGATAATAGTATGCAGGGTCGAAGTCTAAATCGAACTATGAGGAGACAAGTTTATTAAGGTCTTAAAAAGTAATTAAACCATAAAATTAAGGGATTAAGATTTAATTTCATTAATTTTAATTGACAGAGTCCTAAAAATAATAATCCATATAATTTTGAGAGGGACAAAGAGTTAATTGTAATGGTTTTAAAATTATCAGGGGCTCAAAATATAATTAAACCATTAAATTTGAGGGAAATCTCCCCTCCCATCCCATGTGTAGCATTGTAGGCGTGCAAAATAAACTGCAACTATAAACCATTATAACAGTTAAATTTTACCATTTAATTAACATATTATTAAGGTTAAACGATTTCAGTTAATCAGCAGCTAAAAATGATGGTTAACCAGGTTAACAATTATAAAATTATTTAGACATAAAATGAAGTTTGTAATTAGAATTTTTCTATTTAATTTTTTCTGAAAATTTTAATATAATAATTATTAGAGAGAATTTCATTATTTTCAAAAGAATTAGTGAACATGTGAGAAAAATGTAATAGGTTACATGTTACCGAACCATTAAGAAACCATTTAATAACAGTTAGTTGTTTCTTAATGGTTAAGTTACGATTTAATAATTGCTATAACAGCTAACCAACCGTTCATGCTAAATGGTACAGTTAACCTACCATGAACACTCATAATCGTCTCTAATCGTATAATCTCAATCTTTTTAAAGTTAAATCGAATCAAACACATCTAGAAGCAAAGTTTTTTTATATTAATATGCTCAAGCTCAATGTCGATATTCGAATCCATAAAATTAAATCTTCTTTAATATACTATATTTTTCATTCATAAGATTCGTTTAAGAAATATCGATTTTTTTTTACCATTCGAGTGATGATAATATGCATGAATAACTTATTTACGTAGTTTAGAAACGCTACAATTTTCTTTGATTACATCCAGGCGATAAAGGTCTTTGTGGAGCACCATTGAAGACAAAGTGTGACCCCCCTCCTCCTCCTCCGTCCCCTCCACCTCCACCTCCACCCAGCCCCACCGCCTCTTCGTCCCCACCTTCTGCCACCCTAGCCCCGGCCCCTTCATTCGACCCCATGAAGTCATCATCAATATGGCTTATTATAAACATTTTCTTAGCTGGGGCATTCATAACATTCTTTATACTTATCATCCTCATAATCAGTCGGAACAGAACGCAACCACCATCGTCGGTGGAGACACCGCCTCCGACATCGAAGAAAGCCGAGGCGTAAAACTTTATTTCTTGGTGGACGATAGAGAGAAGTTTGACTTAACACAACTACCAAGATCCTCGGCGGAGGTATTGGGCAGCGGAAGCTTTGGGGCGTCGTACAAGGCGGCGACACCGACGGGCCCGATAATGGTGGTGAAAAGGTTTCAACAGATGAACAACGCCGGGAAAGAAGAGTTCCACGAGCACACCCACTTGCTATTAGGAAGACCTTGGAAAATGATTAATATGTTGTCCATCAAATCAACACAAGTGGATACTCAGTTGTGCACCAAAGCCAGAAGCTCTCGTTCGATTCAATAGAGCCGAAAAAAGCATATGAAAAAATAGCGAAAGCAAAAAAAAACAGTGTGAGAAGATAAAACGAAAAATATTAGAAGCACAAAAGGCTGAATCAATTGACCACCTGAAGGCAACCAATCATGAAGACATCCCAAAACCAGAAGGTACACATGATTCTCTTCGTACTTCTACTTCTAGCATTCGTGCAAATGTTGATGTTGGAAAAGAACTATTTCCCAAACAAGAGGATAGTGATAATAAACACATTAGACAAGATGACACTGCTTCTAATCCCTCATGTGAAGTAGTAAGTCTACTTGCTATACTTTCATCACCTCCACACAAAAAAAGTAAGTGTAATTATAACTCTTTATTTGATTCTTGTCCTATCATTCCGTTAGAAACACTTAAGGCACAAGAACTTGCTTCCCATCATTGCCTACTTCTACAGGAGAGAAGAAAAGCTTATGGTCTCCGATTTCGTCCACAACGGCAGCCTGGCAGTTCATCTCTATTGTCAGTCTTTCATTACCTGAAAATATAGTATTAAATTACAGTTACACGACATTCAAAACCGTTACCTTGCGTTTCGGCGGCTGCAATTTAATACTAAAACCATGAATTTCACTAGCAGTTCACCATCTAACAGCCTGCCGTTTCTCCCTGCAGGTAATCAGGCTCTCCGGCAGCCGCCTCTCGCCTTGCCGACACGGCTGAACATCGTGAAAGGAGTAGCCAAAGGCCTTGACTATCTATACAAGGAGCTGCCTGGCCTGGTAGCACCCCACGGCCACCTGAAATCCTCAAACGTTCTTCTCAACCAATCACTCGAACCCCTCCTCACAGATTACAGCCTGATTCCGGTGATCAACCAGGAGAGTGCTCAGGAACTCATGGTAGCGTACAAGTCGCCGGAGCACATAAAATCCGGCAGAATAACAAAGAAAACCGACGCGTGGAGCCTCGGGGTACTGATTCTTGAGATTTTAACAGGAAAGTTTCCTGCAAATTTCCTGCAAAAGGGTAAAGGAAACGATGAACAGGATTTGACAGTGTGGGTGAAGTCTATTGTGGGTGATGATCCTGAAGATTATGAGTCGAAAATTGATTTGATTTTGGACCAAAAAATGGTGGAAATGAATGGTGGTGATCTTGAGTTGGTTGTCGAGTTGTTGAAGATTGGACTGAGTTGCTGTGAATCGGATGTGGAGAAGATATTAGATTTGAAAGAGGCCGTGGAGAGAATTGAAAGATTAAAGGTTGAAGTTGAGGAAGAAGAATAACGATGATGTTATCCACATTTCATTTGAAATTAATGTGATTTTCCTTTTAATTGAGTTGATTCTTTTGTGGTTAAATTATGTTTCAAGTCTCTATATTCTTTGTACATTTGGAATTGGTCCTTTACTTTTATTTCCAAAAATTTAGTCCTCTAATTTTCAGATTTAAAAATTCAAGTTCAATCGTTAATATTGTTTAAAAGAATTTATTAAATTCGTTGATCTGGGTTTTTTTGCAATAAAAAAGACTAACATGAAGGCCACATAACAAAAAGTGGCATTGTAAAGGACATAAATTTAAAGAATCTTAAGGATATTAACAATTATAGAAATTAACAATTAGATAAATTTAAAGGATATTAACAATTGGACTTAAATTTTTAAACTTAACAAGATAAAGAGAAATTTTTAAAGGGACTAAATTTCAAATGTACTAAGGTACAAAGTTTTAGAGCATATTTTAACCTTCATTTCAAATCAATTTGGTATAAGGTAGTATATATATCTTATTTCGAATTTGTATAACTCATTACTAAACTGTTCGGATTTATCTCACTTTTGTTTTATTTTTTAAAATATTTAATCCACCTCTCACTCCCAAACTTTTCCGAATCAATAATTGAACTAATACTTAATCAATTTATCAAAACTATTGTTCCATGTTCTCGTATTTACAATTTGTTTCAAGATTTTTTTATAACGAAACCCTATAGAATTATTATTGTCGCGACCATTTTTAAAATTAAATTGTGAAAAAATAGCTTGACGATTGATTCTTTTGAAAATTGAGTTTTTATTTATTTTAATTTATCAAATCGGATTTTTATTCATTTTAATTTATTAAATCTTGAAAACTTGGGGTTTTCCTGTTAAATCCTTTATTTAATTTTGAAAACTAATTTTGAGTCGTCATCGGTCACTTTGGTAGAACGGACACCATAAAAACAAACAGAGATTCATTTTAAAACGATTTGGGTTCGCGAGTCGGTTACGTGTGGGGAATGATTAGCACCCCACAAACACTTGTTATCGGTACCTTATTAATTTCACGTAGTATTTTGGCATTTTCGAATAATAATTTGAATTTAATTTAATCAATCATCAATAGTTTAATTTAAATTCCGAATGGAGATATCATTTTATAAGAAAATACATTTTTATTCGAATATGAGGTTAAGAACGCCCAAATGCTTTGGGACACTCTTATTCGTATTCAAAATATATTTATGATATAAAAGGTTTCTCAATGCATGATTACTTATGGTCTTGTTAATTTTAAGTTCAAATGTAAAAATGCTCTAATTGATTTAATTATTTATAACTAAATGTTATGGGCTTAAAAGATTTCTATGAGATAACATCCAACGAATTGGAAATTATTCATATTGAAATCGATTAATAAAATAACATTTTTATTCAATTTATCAATTCTAATCATTTAGAGTAATAGTCCTAATTAGAGCTCTAATTAACTATCTAAGTCATTTTTCAAATTCTAAATAATAGTAAATATTAAATGTTTCATTTAAGAGTGTTGTTGGAATAACATCTCAGTACATGTGAGATACTACCCAAATTAACACTCTAAAATTTTCCATTTAATATGTACTAATTTGCTACAATTATCTCCTTAATCACTTATTTAAGCCTAATTAAAGAACTTAAATTTAAGGCTCTAATTACTTAAACAAACTAGGTGATTAATTATCTAAATATTTAAACAATATGCTCGATTTTTAAAATATGCAAACATACATTTAATTTAAATAAACAATTAAAATTAAAGCTGAAACAAGTATTAAATTGAATTATTATTAAAATTTGAGTGTCAAATTACAAGAAATTAGGACTAAATTGAAAGGAATAGAGGCTTGAGAGCTACGATACAAAGCCCACCAAAGAAAGGTGCGGGCCAATATGAGGGTTCGCGGGCCCAGGAGCCCGTCCCCTTGGTCTATATAAAGACCCTATTCGACGCTCCCTTTTCTTTTTTTTCCATTTTTTGAAGTTCCGCTTTTATAGAACCTCAAATCCTCCTGGCTCCAAACACTTCTAAACTCAGAAAACAACCCCGAAATGGATCAAAACCCTCATATCGTCTTGTGTTCTTCATCATATTCATCCATTTTTTATATTTTGATCCAAATAAACACTAACCCATTCTCACTTTCATGTTTTTTTTTATCAAACTTCCCCTTCTTCCAAGAACACAACTTGTGTTCATCTTTTCAACTGTTTAATTCATCGCCGCCCTCAATTCTCAATTACGGCCTATTAGTCGGCCGTGGAGGCGACGCCGGTCATCAGTCGTCGTCTTCGGTCATCTTCCCCGACCAACTCTCCACTTCCGATTATTTTTAATCTTGCTTCGGCGATCGGTCACCGCAGTAAGGCGATTTTCGGCCGTCGCCAAAAATATCCTAAATTACATCGTTCTTCACGATTTTTCCTCCTAAAGCTAGATCTAAGCTCGGATTCAACTGAACCGCCCGTCTCCGCCCGATCCTAAACTTAAACTAGCCAAACTGAATCCTAAACACTCGTTTTCAACTCTGCCATTAACCTCATACTCTCCGACAGCCACAACACTCTCCGGTGAACAATAGATAAGCTTTACACCTTACTGATTTGTGTTTATTTTAGGTCTAGGTTTTAGAACTACTAGCTACTATTTTTTTTAAGATTTGGAGTTTAAATCTGTTTTATTTTGTGTTTGTGCAGGAAAATAAAGACATGAGGAGAGATGATATCTTTCGGTGTACTCAAATAGCATGGCGGCAGCTCTCTGTCGTCTTCTTCGGCAACTGGTTCAACTTTTAGGCGTTTCTTCACCTTCTAGTAAGACTCTTGACTTTTGACTCTCCGAATTAATGCCTGACAATTATTGCTTCATTATTATTCCATAATTATATTTCTCTTTCTCTATTTATAGTAGGGCAGAGAATGATGTCAGGAGTGACTCTTAATCCTGGTGAAGGTCAAACGAACAAATACCGCGCTGCCACATGGAAAAAATGGCGGGCCAAAGAAGCACACCAGCCTTTGTGTTATTATAAATGGGTGGGAATAAATTTGTAATGGGCCTATTTTTATATTTTGAGCTTGTAACTCATTTTATGTGTGTAAATGAACTTAAAATGAAATTTAAGAATGTATTATAAACATTATAAAAGGATTTAAGGACTGTTAAAGTCCCTATTTACTATTGTGTTATATCATATTATTTATTTGTTTATATTTGGTTTTACTCATAAAGAATTATATATATATAAAAAAAACCGGAAGGGTATTACAATTATGAACCCTAATAAGTAATATCTAACATTTCACAGAATCAGTAGAAGAACAAAGATCTCCGTAAGCTATGCTGTTTGAGCGCCAAGTAAAGCAAAACGAGATTAATAACGGAAATCAAAATCCAAGAAAAATCCCAACACAGACCTTTCTCCACGGCGACGTTACTGGAAGACGGCGACGATGAACGGCAACGGACGATTATCACCAAAATCAAAGAGGTCAAAAGGAGAGCCAATAGCACTCCCGGTTGAGGCATTTTGGCGGTTCCGACGTCGACCTTAGTGACTGAGACTGAGTTGACGACGACGCAAGCGCAGCGCGGAGAAGAGAAGCGGATAACGGAAAGAACGGCGACCAACGCCGCCATAACTGGAAGTGGCACCGGTTCTTCGAAAACAATCTCGAACATGCGCCACATTTGTTAACGTGAATGATACTCACCCTCGCCGGTCATCCACCATCAGCAACGATAGAGATGCAGATCCCGGTTGATTCAGGCTCTTGTTCTTTAGATCCGTAACTTCGATTTCTGACGATCGGAGTTGGTTATTTTGTTCCCGCAATTTTCAAATTTGAATTCTAAATGGGAAGTTGAGTGTTTATATCTTTGTATGATCTACAAACCCATTAACCGTTGAAAAGTTCAACTAAACGTACTGGTTAAATTACGCTACGAGTACTTATACTCTTTATACCTTTGAAATTGGATCGTTTTACTTTTATGGGTAAACTACATGGCTGATTCACTTATGTTTTACCAGTGTCCACTTTTGCCCATTAAATTAAAAAAATAACGTTTTGATCATTTACATATCGATTTATAAAATTTTGGTCATTGGGACGTTATAATCGATTAATTTGATAACGTCGTATATTAATAAAATGAATTAACTTTTAATTTAACCTTTAAACATTAAATAAGATACTAATTTAACCTCTAATCTCTAAATAAAATATTATTTTAACATATGAATAAAATTAAAATACTAATATTTGACACTAAACTTTAAGAATCCATCATGCATTTCTGTGAAACACATGTTTGACTGAAAATTCTTTCTTTCACTTGGCCAGAAAAAATTATGCCTTTCAAACTGCAGTATTTTAACAGTATGGTTTAGTCATATCAGAAAATTAGTAAAAAAATGTAATATTAAATGATTAAAATAACAATTTTACCTTTAATAAATTAAATTTTATTTTATTAAAAAGCTAGAGAATGGGTAAAAAAACTTATTTTTTAAGTGAGACAATTTTAAAACATAAATAAAAAAATTACTGATTAGTTTTTATGAATTAACTGTACTACTCCACTCAATCTATGATCTTTATTGAAAGTTAGTATTCAAACTTTTTTAGTTTTCTAAATTGATTTCCAAATTTTAAAATTCTAATTTCATCCCTAAATTATAAATTGATCTCAAGCTTTAAATATTTTAATATTTTCATTAACTTATTATTTATATTATACTACTATATTATTGTATAATGTATCATTATTTACAAGACAAATAATGTTTATAATTATTTTAATAATAAAGAATATGATTAATATATAGTGATTATTTGTAAACGAATTAAAACTTTAAAAAACAAGTAATTCTATAATTTAATATAATTACTTGTATAAAAATGTGACATTTTCAATATCCGAAAGTAAAACTCATTTTGAAGCGAATGAACTTCCAATATCGACCTCCTTTTAACAATCAAAATCAAAAGAATCAAAATATAGAAAACCCAATAACAAACACTTTTGGAAATGGATTTATATAAAACAGGAGTGAATGATTTTGGTATTCACCAGCTCTAAGATATTTGATGTATTAAAAACACACTTGATTTCACTACCTGTTAAGACGTTAAAAGAAGAAAAATCCGAAATATTCGAAATCGGCACTGTCTCCGACTTTTCCATTGTTCTATGTTCAGATTTGTGTTAATATTGTCGGTCCCGAAAAGCAGGGAGAAATGGCCAACTACATCAGTTCAGACTTGATGCAGCATTCGACTCGTCGTGCTTTTGGCTACCTGAAAGATCTGAGCGAAAAAAAAGTAATCAGAGACCACCATAGCATACAATCAAATGATCTCAAATTTCCAATAGGGGGCATATTACGGGTCAAATTTGGCATATGTAGAATAGATAGATTATGAAGATTCTTACTTTCGTTTCTTCGACGTTTAAACATTCTCGAAAAGAACTTGCTGACGGGTCTTTCTGGAACAGGTATAAACTTCCCAATGAAAGCAAGTGGCCAACTGATTTAAAAACGAACAGTAATTAGACAATGAACTGTGAACAATATAATCAAAAGTGTGATCATATTTGAATATATATAATTTTGAACTTTAAAAGCTATCAACCTGATAAAACCGATAGCAATCGATACTAGCCACAGCTGCCAGCTAAGCTGCACGGTTTTGGCAAACTTCCCGAGGAACTCGACAATAACAGCCTGGACAACAAAAAAAGGTACGTAGAACCAAGAAAAAACTAGAAAATAAATGCCAATCAGATTGATTGCTAGCAAACAAATCTCACCTGAAGTATTATGGTTATTGCCACAATTCCGATGAACAGATAGTTTTTACTAAGTCCTCGGAAAATGTTCACTTCATCAGGCTTACGAGCATTGAACTCGTTAAAGATCTGCAATTGACATAAGCCATATTCCCATCAATCCATTGTATTTATTTGCATATTCAAGTTTTCAAGCTCGTATGGGTCACTAATTTAAGCTCCATTAAAAAGACCACAAAGAGATCGCCTAGGGAGGAAAAGGAACATTATGCAGTCATTAATGCAATATAAAGCACGAGATTTTCTATTCTAAGACACTAGGTTCTAGCAGCATGAAAAAAGGTTAAGCCCCCTAAGCAGTACTACATTATATCAATCAGGACAGTGTCGTTCTTAAACTATCGACTGGGTCATAGAAACTATAACGCCTGCTCCAAAGAGAAATAGAAAACATGGAATGTGCTTATTAGGGATTAAAACCAGTTACGGAATATTTAATCCAACTGCATTAACTTCGTATTTGAGTAGTTGTTGCTTACTTGACAAAGGACAAATGCATTGAATATCAGTGTATTCTTCACTCTGGTAGCATGCTCACTGCTTTCATGTTCAAGACGCAATATCCTCTTGCCATCAAAATTGAGAACGAGCAGGACCGTCACTTGATATACAGCCTGAAATTTCCACGGACAATACCGGCTTACTAAAATAACCATCCTTTTGCCATGAGCCACAGTAACCAGGAGAAGAGCGTCATTTAGGAGAGTACAGCAATTAAATAAAATCGCCAAAATAGTAACCATCTAGGAAATAATAAATAGGTCTGCATTATATCAAAGCTAACCTGTAGAAGCAAGTTCCTCCACATGATATTAGTTATAAGAGGTTCCCTGACAAGCAACACATCATTTTTTAACAAAATTATGATTAGACTATGATCATACAAATGCCTTGTACTACCCTAAAGATAAGATTTGCCAAGGAATATGCCTTGGCACCTGATAATGTAGGTTAAGAATCAAAGATTTAATCAAAATCTTATACCTTCGACCAACAGGGGGCCGGTGCATCAGGTGGTCGGTTGGAGGTTCGGTAGCCAATGCTAATGCTCCAAGAGTATCCATTATAAGGTTGACCCACAGAAGCTGCACAGAGTGAAAGTAAATTAAATACTCATCTATTTGTAAGAGTTGATAGAAGTAATGCATACAAGCACACAGCGAACAAACCTGCACGGCATTCAGTGGAACATCACCAGATGAAACAGCGGCCACAACATTTATAACAAGAGCTGCGACATTAACTGTAAGTTGAAACTGGATGAACTTTTGGATATTTGCATATACAGATCTACCCCATCTGACAACCTAAAATGCATAAGATATTCATGATTATGTTGATATAAGAAAAGATACTTTTAACGTTGATGATAAGTAATACAATGGGAAGAATGGAATACAATACCTTCACAACTGAAGCGAAGTTATCATCCAAAATGATGATATCTGAACTCTCCTTTGCAACTTCGGTCCCTTGAATACCCATTGCAAGACCGATGTCAGCCTGTTGTCCAGAGACAAAAACTCAGTACATTAATGATAATCACATGCAACCATGTTTAATGATTAAGATCGTCTAGCCTTGATTCCATTGCCAATAATTGCAGTCAAATAAGGTTGGTGTAACCATCTTTTGCTAATTAAAATTTTATATAATTTGCATTGCACTCCAAATGGAATCGGTTGGCCTATAGAGTTTCAACTTAAATTGTTTTGCATTCAGAAAGGAAAATGCGTTCTTTTTAAGCGATAAAAAGTAGATCCCAAATAACATATTAACAAAACGGTACTTAAAATATTCTGTTGGTAATAATTTATCTCAATGACGAGAAAAGGAAAAGACTGTCAGACCTCGTGTAGAGCAGGAGCATCATTGGTGCCATCTCCAGTTACAGCAACAACATGTCCCCTCCTCCTTAATGCTTGCACAAGCAGAAGTTTATCGTTGGGCGATGATCGTCCCATCACCTATGCATAAATAACATAATTAATTTGAATTATCTGTTCATGTTTTTAGAACACACGGCAAATTCAGAAAATGAAAGCAGAACCAGAGCATACAGATAATTTCTCGGCAACTTCTTCCCTTTGCGAATCAGTTAGAGAACGGAAATCTTTCCCCTCAATGAGACTATGCTCAGAAGCATCCGCATCTGACAACAGTATTCCACACTCTAAAGCAATTGCCCTTGCCGTTTTAAGATTGTCACCAGTGACCATGCGTACCTATGGTACACAGACGGAAAATCTCAAAATTATTCGTATGAACATAATCAACCTCCAACATCATATCAGCTTTAAAGATTAAAGGAGATCATAAAGAGACCAATAATCCGCATGTAAGCAAAATGAAAAAAAAAATGGAAGGAAAGAAAGAAAGATATAACGATACAATGCAATTGAAAGCAAAATGACTATTTTTGTATAATAATCAGATCTCATAGAAGGTAGGGAAATATAGCAAAAATTAACTCAAGGCACCACAAAAAAATGGTTTTACATCATGGTTAAAATAGTGATTAGTTATAGCATATAAATAATTATACCTTTACACCAGCCTTTTGGCATAACTTCACTGATTCTTTGACATTAGGCCGACAAGGATCCTGCATAAATTCTCAAAGTAATTAAAGCGCATATTACAAATCAAGCAAAATCTAAATTCATAACTGTACATGAATGTTGAAACAACTAAGCCTTTCTAAATATTTAACGTAGCCAAATGAATCAAATTAGGTCAGCTCAAGAAAGGTAAAAGTCATTTTTTTACAGTTTCCAACCCTATCCATTTTGTTCTTCCCCTCTGTTAACATGGGTATCATCCTTTAACTGAATATTCTGATGATATTTTGTAGTCTCCTTTTACATGTCCAAATCAAATGAAATTGTTTTCAGATATTGTCAGAGGATATACTGCTTCTCCCTTCAACACTTATTCCCATCTACATCTTCTCAACCACGCTCATTCTATTGGGAATTAACACTTATACGCTTAACATTCAAATTAATAATACATTGTTGGTCTCATAGCTGTTTTCAACTTTTTTTTAACTTCTTGCATTCTGCAATCTGACACAGTTGAAGACAGCACTTCACTCACAAGAAGACATAAATTTGCAATTCAAGGATGAACACTTGTTAGGGATGAAGATATATATCAGAAATGAGAAATAATGATGAAAAAGGAAGCCACGGAGAGTAGTAAAGATAAGACTATAGCATAAGGACTTCCTTGGTTGCTATCAAATTTAGACGTTTTCCATGGAAGGCAAAATTGGCAAAGGGTGAAAATACCATGATGAGGAAAGGTATTTCATATATCAAGAGTAATGAAAAGGTCTGCAGAAAATAAAGATGCAGTACAGAACAATATCGAGGACAACGAACAAACATGTCATGAAGATAATCAGTAGAGAATAACAAAGCAATGTTGGTATTCCTATCACATTGTCTAATCTGTTCTCCATACAAGTGCACTGAAGTAAGGCTAAAGTACCTCAAACAATAAGGACCATGACATGACTAAAGCTCTTTCCCCGAAAGCAAATAATAAATAAAATATGAACTAAGATAAAGACATGAAAACAGTGCATGATTATTCCCTGAGATAAATACCTTTATACCAACAACAGCCAAGAAAACAAGGTCGTCTTCAGGTAAAGCCCATCGAACAAGCTCTTCTTCATTAGTTGGAACCTTTTCACTATCATATGATCTGTAAGCGATAGCAACACAGCGCAAACTACCAGCAGCCATTGTTTCAATTGCCTTTTCAAAAAAGGCCACCTGAAGACAAGAATTACAAGATATAAAAATTCTTCAAATGTTAGCAACCACAATCTTAACAGCATCAAATTACAAGCATTATAAACTACATAGCTGAAATATACAAAAATTCAAGAAATAAAACAACACAGTAACAATGATTCCAAAGGAAGTGACTAAAGAAAAAAAGGAGACAACAAAGTTATCCCCACAGGCAAAGTTTCTCAAACCTTTTCTTTGTCCATTGCTACAGTTTCACCATTAGTGTCAAGGTACCAAGTGCATGCAGCTAACACTATTTCAGCAGCCCCTTTCCAGTGAATACGAACTTTAGAGTCCGGCTGGAGACAAAATATCATGAAAAATGGTAGTATCAGAAGAAAAACACTTTAATCTGTCTTTTTCATTAACATAACAAGAAGTTCAACTATTACTATTTGGGTTCACTACTGATTGGTCAAATACTAAACCAGAAGTTTGTAGTGACTTTTAATAGCAAAGCCACCTAACCGTGTCAACAGTTACCCAAAATGTTCTCAAATAATGACCATAAACTCAAACTACATCACCCCCAAAAAAAAAAAAAAAGAATCAAATAAAAATAAAATCAACAACATAAACAATCTGAATGGAACTCCAATTCAGTGTGTACGCATGCAGACCAATAGATATTAAAGGCAGATAACGAATACGTATCCCAAAGAAGAGACACAGATGATCAAATTTCTAATTTTATCCTTTCTTGAAAATCAATAAAAAAGGTGTCAACATTCAATAAACAGACAACAATAATAAAATTGCTCGTGAAAGCTAACAAACAGTTTAGTAACACTACCAATCGTATGGCAACACCGCCTCGTTTTTTCTCTGAGTTGAAGGGGAATACATGTAGAATAGACGAGCTAGACCTAACAGCATCAAAATCCATACCAAGCTACAAGATTCAAAGACTAAAGATTAGTAAAATAAGCAACAAGAATGGACAAGAAGATAACACGAGGTAGGATATGTAACCTTCATTCCCCAATAAAGAATTGCTTTTTCTGTTGGCGATCCAGAGACCTCTACATCTCCACCTCCCTGAAGAAACACAAAAAGGAAGTCAAAACAAGACATTTAATAGACAACTTAATAAATATAATTCAGAAAAAAATGCAAGTTATTGAGACATACCTCTGGGGTGAAGACACTACCATTCGCATTCACAGCAATGCTCTCGATAAGCAATGAAGTTAGTGTATCGGGTATCTCTGAACTGCTGTCTGGAGGATCAATTTTTCTTCCACCAACATAAGCTTCAACCACAGTCATCTGTACAGAAAATGACCATTATTCATTGATAGACAGGCATAGAGAGTTTTTACTGTGGTCATTCTCCTAACATTCTATCCCACCCCAGTGCCACTTCTGGGACCCGTCTGTTTAGCAAATCATTTAGAATTTAACTTAAACTTCCTAAGATTCATTCTACATAAGTACTTTTTATTGATGTACTTCATTGATCATATTGTCAAAAGTTCAATTGATATGCATTTAAAAAGTTGATCTAAAAGATAAAATTACAAATTATAACTAATTTTAAAATCATTATGAATTGACGTAGCTTGACACCATAATGAGTTAAATAATTGTTCAATAATTTAAAATCAGGACCCAAAAAAAAGACAATAGAAAATTAGCTTCAAGCCATAAACAATTTTGAATGGTTTACAAATCGGGACAACCTGAAGCCCTAATAAGTGCAACTCGTTCAATAATAGTTTGAAATATCCTTCAATTACCAGTTAATGTTCTCGCACCTAAAGCTACTTCTTTTATTGACTGTCAAATCTAATTTATTCCAATAACCAAAACCACCTTTTTATATCGCCATGTTCACATAAAAATCGATGCAATATTTATATAATATATTTCCATTATTGTTCTCATTTACTAATTTTACAAAGTAGCAATTCCGTGATGTATCAGCACTTTTTTGTAAATTACATGGAACACTTTTTTATTTAGAAAATAGGTTTAGATTTTAAAAACCCACATACTGACATCAATTTATAGATAATAGAACATATTAATATTTAAAAGCAATTTTATCATAAAAACGGTGAAAAATTCAAAATAATGTTCTAGATTCCAAGAGTAGTTCAACTACAAAGAAAAACAAGGCCCCTGAAAATCCCTCATGTCTAAAGAAAACACGTCCTAACTTGCCTGATTCAATGTCAGGGTTCCAGTCTTGTCACTGCAAATTGTTGTCGCGGAACCCATGGTCTCACAAGCAGAAAGTCTGCGCACCTGCAGTTCAACTTCAATTAAGCAGCATGAAAAAAATCTGTTCCCAAGAAGTAATTTATCATTAATGCGCAAAAAATACATAAAAAAGTACTAATCATATGTACCAGAGCTTTATCTGCCATCATTTTCTTCATTGAGTAAGCAAGGCTGCATCATAATCAAGTAACACAGCTATTATATTGAAAAAGAGAAGCGGAACGGATGAACCATACTTATTTATACAAACATTTTTTTACTATTATTTGAACAATTACACTACATGAACTGCAGCATCCGCCATATGAGACACAAGCAGATATATTTGGAATGCATGCAACAAAGAGTACTACAAAGCATGCATTACCACAACTTAACAAAAAACAACTAGGAGAAAAGATGAGGAGACAAATGAACGTGGGAGATATAACATTGCAATAAATTAAAGTGGTCTCCATATAAATTGCAACCAGATATTAAGATATCCAATAAAAACTAACAATGGGGACCACAGTTGTCCCTAGTTGTACATAGAAAGCAAACTTACGTTAAGGTCACAGCTAAAGGAAGCCCTTCAGGCACCGCAACAACTACAATTGTGACCTACAAAGTTTAAAATGTCACACATATAAAAACAAATATCCCCTTAAGTGTGCACATAAGACATGCAATTGGACAAGGGGAGATAGATAAGGAGCACATACTGCAACAGTGACAATCTTAATGGCTCCATCTACAGCTTTACCCACACTTGTTTTGCCTGCAACAAACTCTTTTCTTCCCTGCGGGTCTTCGGTATGGCCAGTGAAGTACCTAAGTCAATCGAAGAACTTTAAGAACAGACCAAATAGCAGAGACTGAAAAACAGAGTCAAGGAAGTAAATGTTACCTAACTAATAGGACAACCAAGACAGCAAAAGCAACACTGAGTCCAACAAAACCAATGAAAGTCGCAACCCCATTCAAACGCACCTAAAATATTTAATTGAGGTAAAGACAACAATAAAGCCTAAAATTTCATCAATTGCTGTCATGGGGAAAAGGAAACCTGCAAGGGTGTTTCTTCACCATTGTCTTCTGAAAGATTAGCCATGAGCAAACCCCACTCAGTATTAATCCCAACCCCTGTTACCTGAGAATTTAAACAAAGATAATCATAATTGAGCTATAAACAGACCCAAGGTTTCACTACACAATTACAAAAAGGTAAGGAAGAAGAGAGCGAGAGGGAGAGAGAGAGAGGGAAGTAACATTCAAGCTCTAAATGTGAATACCCAAATATAGTTCATCTGCTTGAGACATACATTTGTTTTTAAAGAAGAAAGTGAAAACTGCAACCTAAATGTTTCTGATTAAAATGTGGAAAACCAATTATCAAGAAGAGGTCCCATGAATACACAAATACAGTTGCTTGAGAGAACAGAAGTATTTAAGGAATTAAGTTTAAGATCCAGAGTGAAAAGTGTATATGGGAACTGGACCAAGCTGATTGCTGTAAAAAAACACAATATAATGATTTGAAGATAAGGTAAAGGAGTAAATATTACCAGCATAGTCCCACTTCCATCTGCCACTTTGCAGCCAGACATCAAAAAAGGTTGCTTGGCATCCTTGTGAACCTATATCGAGATGAAATAATAATTTCAAAAAATGTTGGTGTAAGAATTTCAATGAATATAGCACGGCAGGTAGTAAAGCTTACAATATCACTCTCTCCTGTCATGCTAGATTCATCTATTGCAAGTGAATGACCAGAGATTAGAATTCCATCAGCAGGGACCTAAAGAGAAGATTTAGAAAATCATTTAAATAATGCATTCAAAAGACAACGTAAAAAGAACATGATAAAGCCACATACCTGATCACCAATGTTGAGGGGTACAACATCACCAACAACAATATCGTATATTGAAATTTCAATTCTTCTGCCTCCTCTAACAACCTGACAGTCGCATTCAAGCATAAATCCTGAAGCATATTGTTTATACTCAATTCAATGGTTAACCAGTGGATACCAACCTCCAAATGTATGTTTCTCTTCTCTTCATCTAGTTTTTGGAACTGAAGTGATTGTTTATAGTCACTGATAGCTGCAAATTTAAAAACTCAAGCTAATAAGAACAAAAGGGAGAATATATCCACACATTATGCAAAACTTTAAACAATCAGTTCAGCACCTGTAACAACAATAACAAGCAAAACTGCGAACGCTATGCTACCCCCATCATACCAGCCAGCCTTTATGCCCTGCAAATGAAGAATGCAACATAGTGGATGAGAACTGAAATGTCTTATTTGCAAAGCCTAAAGGCTTAGAAAAAAGAAAGACTAGAAGGAAAAATAAATGTACTTCAGCAAAAGCACTCTTAAAATAATTATTGATCACACTCGAGAAATGATGTTAGTTCTACAGTGCAGGGAAAATGTACAGTTGAAATCATATAACACCACTGAAAAAATGTTCTAGCAATGCTACTGGACCTCATGTTAATAACTATTTAAGAACATATAATCCAATCCCTGTGACATTCAAATTTTAGAATCCAAGCAGTACATCTAAGACCAAGATAATCTGAATCCTTAAAGCTATGTGACAAAAGACCAGCATTACACAAACTATGATTATCATCCTCCTGTACGATTTTAAGAAACATATGATGACCCCTTCTATTTGTATTACTTACATGAAGTGTTTTTTTATACTAATAAAGTAAATCTAATTGACCATGCACAGAAAAGCTCACCTCTGTCTTTATACCCAAAGCCAGAGAAGCCACAGCAGCTTGTAAGTTATCCAAGAAGTGTTAGAGCTTGAGGGGAATGTAAGTTGACGAGAAGTGTTAGAGTTTAATTTAATGTGTAATTAGAGTTTATTTCTAAGTCAGTAGTTTAGGTTTATTAGAAGTCTTATTTAAATTATGGATAAATATTATTTAAATTATAGATAAAAGTATAATTTTAGTTATATTAAAACTCTGTAATTGCCTATTTAAAGGCTCACCTTATACACATTTGATTAAAAGAAGAATAAGAAAAAATACAGAGAAACACATTGTTCTCTGTTGAAAATATTATTTTTGTTCTATCGTTAAACTGTAGCTTTTCATATTTTATTGTTCATTGTTCACCGGCGTTCATCTTCTCCGGCCACCATGGCACCTTTCTCACATGGTATCATGAGCCAACAACGATCTTGATATCGTCACCACTGATGTCATCTCTAATCTGAAACAGATCGACGATCTAATTTTTCAGATGCACGTCGTTTTTCTTTTCTGCTGCTATCATTAGGCCACACTCATTCCTCGGCTTCTCTCTCGTTGGAATCTTACATCTATGGTGAAATTTCTACTCGTTCAATTTTGTTATTTTGTTCTCTATTTAATGGTTCTATCTTAGCCAATCAAAAAGAAATATGAAAAGGTTATAGTTTAGCCTTAAAAACTATTTGGTTCTATCTTAGCCATCCATTGTAAAAGATAGGGAAAGGTTATAGTTTAGCCTTAAAAACTATTTGGTTCTATCTTAGCCATCCATTGTAAAAGATAGGGAAAGGTTATAGTTTAGCCTTAAAAACTATCTGGTTCTATCTCAGCCATCAATTATAAAAGATAGGAGAAAAGGTTCTAGTTTAGCCTTAAAAACTATATAATGTTTTTTAAGGGATTCTACATCAAAGATCCAAGCTGAAATTCTAGTTTGTGCAACTACCGACTTGAGGGGGAGTGTAGATTTCTGTGATCATTGTTGAATGGAAGCGACTACTTAGTCCGTGAATGACAGAGAAAAAAGGTGGAAGACATCTCGGAAGATGCAAAAACCTAAAAAGATCATCATCGACAGAGAGAAAAGGTGGAAGACATCTAAGGAGGGTGCGAAACCAATAACAACAAGTAAAGTTGGTAGACATCTCAAGAATGATGCGAAACCGGTAACATCGTTTGCAAATTTTCAACAATGGTCGTTCAAAGAACAACATGATTATGTCCTAGTTGTTCAACGCAATGGCTCCCAAAAAAGGGGAGATTCTTTCTCTAAGAAACAAAGAGAAGAAAATATGAGTAGGCGTCACATCCAAGATCCAAGTGGTGCTCTACTACGTTTGCTCGCCGACTTGAGGGGAGTGTAAGTTATCCAAGAAGTGTTAGAGCTTGAGGGGAATGTAAGTTGTGAGAAGTGTTAGAGTTTAATTTAATGTGTAATTAGAGTTTATTTCTAAGTCAGTAGTTTAGGTTTATTAGAAGTCTTATTTAAATTATGGATAAATATTATTTAAATTATAGATAAAAGTATAATTTTAGTTATATTAAAACTCTGTAATTGCCTATTTAAAGGCTCACCTTATACACATTTGATTAAAAGAAGAATAAGAGAAAATACAGAGAAACACATTGTTCTCTGTTGAAAATATTATTTTTGTTCTATCGTTAAACTGTAGCTTTTCATATTTTATTGTTCATTGTTCACCGGCGTTCATCTTCTCCGGCCACCATGGCACCTTTCTCACACAGCTACCACCAAAATCATCAAAGTAAGATCCTGACAAGCTTCCCAAACAAACCTCTGCGTGCAAGGAAGCAAAGATTAGCATAATATTCCACTCAGAATCAAAAACAAAAGAAATTTTGTTAAGACCATTATATGAACAGGGGGAACAAAAAACAACAAAGATGGAAAGAGAAGATTAAAACCGAGATATCTAAACACATTATACATACCCAAAAACTCCTCCCCTTTTTCCGAGGATATGTGTTTGAACCAAATGCATTCCTCCGTTTCAGTAAATCAGAGTCATCCCCTGGAATACCTTTCTCCAAATTTGTTTTTAGTGACTCTGATAGCCCACGAACCTGAATTAGAAACACAAAACCTAAATAAGTGGGAAAAATGCAAAAAACATAACATCAACAAGTTCTATTTTCACGAACTTACCCCTCCATATTCCTGCAGAGCATTAAAATTGTGATCCCTAGATACTGAAGCAAGTTGCTCTGGTCCAACAGAAAAATCACCGCCGGGAACAGGTTGTGGAATTTTTGTTCCTAAAAATCAAAGCACTGTGATGAAACATCTACATAGAAATGCAGAGCTTTTATAAGCAGTTGCAGCACAAGAACCATTGAGTAGAACAGAAGAAAACAATATCAATTTTTTGAGAAGGATACAAGCAAGAAAAGAAGACAACGGACCTAACAGAGAGCCAATATCAACTTAATTCTATTGCTAATAAAAAGCTCAAGTTGATAAAAAAAAAAGACCAATGTAACCAATGGCCTTGCTCATTAGTATTGAACAAAACAGAGGTTTGACCAGCAGATGATAATAACTAGTTAGTAATGTTTTCTCCCAAAGATTGTTTCACATAAACAATCATTAAAGATATAACACTCATAGAGCAGTTTTTCTAAGATGTGAAATTTGCAACTATACAATCATTCCAGTTAACCCATACATGCTGCTTCTGTCTAACGACACAAATACTATATAGCCAAGTTAAAAATAAAAGGTAGAAAATGGTCAAGAAGATGGGAGATACATTTGAGGTAAAGCAAGATTGTGAAGACTAAGAGCAAAGACAACATATAGCCAAGTATAATTTGAACGGAACTGCCCAAAATATAGAAACATGTAAAGGATTGAACAACAAACCGAAGTGCCTTAAGCATTATTCTACAAAGCTACGGAGATAAGTAGGATAAATAAATTACCATTTACTTGCTCCCCAGCTTGTTTGAAAAGATATGCAGCCTGGCATAGCAAAAAAAAAATTACAAGGATAAAGACGCAACTTCAATCCAATGGGAGAAAACTAAAATAAAGGATAACATACTCGTATAGCTTGCGCATGTGCTCTAATCTTCCTCAAAATCTGCTGCTTCTCTTCTTCCTTTTTCAAGTCTAAGGTGTACCTAAACCGACGGGAAGCATTGAGCACTAGTGCAGCTTGCTACAAAAGAAAAAAAGTCAAATACTATTGAGTACCTATGAGAATTATAACCTTCTCAGTAGTAAGGAAAATAGGAGAAGCCCAAACATAACATAAATAACAGAGAAAAACAGAACAGATATGACACCTAGAGTTGTCAAGTGGGCGGACCTAGTTGGGTCTGGGATGGGATCATTAATCCAGGTCGAAAAAATTTACGGTCATTTTGGATGTTATTACAGTTCAAAATTGTGTTTTGATCCTTTTAAGTCCATATTAGTGAGTTTTACTTCATCTTATTTGTTCAGGGTTTAGATATTTCTGTATTCTAGTTAATTCGAGTTCAGGTTGTTTCTGGTTCAAACTGGGTGGATTTATACCATTCAGGTTGTTTAGGTAATTTTGGATTCAAGTTAATTCAAGTTCAAGTTGCTTCTGGTTTAAATGGGCAGGTTTGTGTTGTTCATGATGGTTAGGTAATTTGGATTTTAGTTGACTTGAGTTCAGGTTATTTTGGTTCAAATTGGATGGGTGTATTGTTATCATTTCATGATCAATTAGGAGAGTTTGAGTATGTTATTTGCGTTTGGTTCAACTTTGCAGCTCTAAAAATACTCAGAATATAAGTAACAGAAAAAGCCACCATGCCCAAGCCACCAAGTTACAACGGCCGCTAGGAACCAGTAGAGTTTAGGGTGTTTGACAACCATGCTCAAGCCAACAAGTCACAACAGTCACCACAAATCACCAAGTTGCACCTGTTTACTTAGGAAAATACTTTCCATTGTTAGTCTCCAGTTATTCTATACTTATGATAAGGTATTTGACAACCTTCTTTTAGTATTAAGAAAACTTGAACTGAAAAATAATGTAAAACAGTTGTCTAGTTCTTCAGAGAATTAGAAGAGATGGGCCTCCAAATTTCATCATTTACCCTATTTCGCTGAGAGTGTAGGTAGTGGAAAAGCGTATAAGCAAAATGGAGAATCCATTCTAAACTAAGAGTGAGCAAGAGTCCAAAGCTACATCGGGTGAAAATCTCTGTCATTGCCCCTTGTTTCTGCACAACTATCTCACTTGCCATCTAAAGCTTACTAATGAGGGCATTGTTTCAGCTTCTTTTCCCCAAAAATTTCAGTAATCATTTATTCACTTTTACTTCAAACGGCCAAACGACTAGAAGGTTTGTTTAGATTCAGAAGTAAGAAATAATTTTTAATTTAAATAATAATAAAGACAAAATACAAAATTTTAGAATAATTATGTTATAAGTTGGTGATGCATATTAATCAAACATAATGCTTCATATCATTTGATTTTGCTTTTAAAATAAGCAAAAAGAAAAGAAAACTGGAAAGCAAAGAGAAAAAGCAACAAGTCGAGAGCAAGCCAGTGAAGCAATCAAAACACTGATCTGTAATTCTAGACAGGCGAGACCCATCTATATTTTCATGAACAAGAATGGATAAACCAAATTAAAATTTCCGAAATGAGAGAAACAATGACGGGAAAGAAACAAAAATGAAAGAAATTCAAGGGTAGAGTAAAAAAATCAAATTAGAAAAATAGCAGTTCAATGTCCTCTTGATTCATTTTCATGGACCCAAAAAAATGCACGATTAACCCTCGATATAGCTGTTTGTCTCTAATCCTCCTAAAATTAGTAATCCAAACCGTCAAAATCAAAGGCAAAGAATAATACACTAGATTCAGAATATAAAATAAAATTAACAAAGGAACTGAATATATCAAATAATATTATAGAGAGAGAGAGACTAGGGCATTACCCTCCAGCGGCGGAGGCGGTCGATAGGAGCATTCTTAGTGCTCGGGATGTAAAAAGGATCAGGGGAAAGCTCATGATCTTCGTCGTCGGAGTGAGCGGAGCGGCTGCTTCCGGCCTCCACGTCAATAGGCCGCCGGTACGGCGACCCCTTGTATATGTTACTCATAACTCTGTTTATGTCGCAGGAGAGATGCCACAGTCACTCAATTTCTCAGCAAAACTACTAATAGCTTTCATTCAAACATCAACTTTCTACTACTTTCTCAAGCTACAGTGTCGAATTTTTTTCCTCCTTTTTTTCTCGGAAAAGGATGGATATTTGAAATTGTTTCTTTTTCAAAAGTCCAAAACTAATTAGAAGAAATTTTATTTCAGAAAACTTACTCCACTAAACTTGGTTTCTACGTTTCAGCAATTCCAAAAGTGATGTGATGGCCTTTGGGGAAAAAAAGTAAAGTGATTAATGTTTTTTTTTACATCATTTTCCTCTCTCTCTTTTTCCCCGGAAAAAAGCCACTGGCGAAGAAACCAAGTTCACACTTATAGACACAATTAATTATGAAAATAAATGCTCTAAAATAATATTAAAATTTTAAAAAACATTTTAGAATTATAATAACCTGATCTCCTAACAAAATAACAAAGGCAAACTTTGATTTATGCCCAGAGAACCGTTTTCTTATATATAAACTTCAATCGACGCTTCTTTTATGCATTATACACAAGCAAAAATCATCGAACAATGGCATTTTTATCATCAAAAACCGAAAACAAATTAACAAAAAAGAAGAAGAAAATTTAGAAATGGCGATTTCGTTTTATCAAATTCTGAAACTGTACCTGCGCTAGTGTTTTCTGGCTTTCTTCTCCGTAAGAAACTGCCGAAATCTATTCGCTTTGTTTCTCCATCACCTTACGCTTTTCTGGTTGCTTTCTCCTGGTGTTATTTGAAATTTGAATGCAATAGTTGCTCCGCCTTCAATTACAAACTAAACTTTTACTCTTGGAACCAAATATATATAATAATGGATTCCTCCAGCGAATGCAATTTGCTTTTATAATTTATAAATAATAAATATATGCTAGAATTTAAATTTTATTAAAGGATAAACAGCATCATTTGCCACTAAATTGTACTTGTTTTCTTATTTCAGTCACTAAATTAATATTTTAAAGACAAATGTTAATATTCGAACCCACAGAATAAATCTAATACTTTTTTTTATAGTTTTATCATTAGTTTTCGACCCATTGGATGATTAATTTAGATCAAATTTTGCAGAGGTCCACTATCTAGACGACCCTCCCAACTTAATATTTTCATTTACTACGTCAAAATTTAAATTTTAAACATTCGCTTAAGAGATTAATGTCTCATCCCACCAAAGCAAATGATCATTGGTAAGTAAAATTAACACTTTAATTATGAGAATGTAAGTTTTCTTCTCCAATTTTAAAAAATAAAAGCAATTAACACTTTAATTTTATAAGAATGTAAGCTTTTTAAAATACAATGCTTAAAATATTTAGAGTCGATTTTACCCATAATTAACATTTTTTTGACGTGGGATTAATATCTCACATCTTTCCAAACGTAATATTTTTCTCTACTCAATTTCATGGTGTGCTGTTATTATTTTTTTCCTAAAAGACATATCCGAAAATATGTGTAGCGTTACCAGTTAAATATTTTAAGACTTTTATTTTTTCGGTATAAAATTAATATTTTCGTCTCTTCTCGAACGCAACAATATATATTTTTATTTAGATTGATTTTTTTTTTTTGTAAAGACGCATATAGAAGTATTCCATTTTTCATTAAAAAATACACGTCTTACATAATGTTAAGATAAACAATCATATAAATCAAACAAACATTCAGTCTAACATAATAAGTCAAAATGACTTGCCCAAAAATTATACTCGAAAGCAGTATTTAACTAAAAAATTGGCACTAAGGCCCCCTTTTCCCATCAGAGCTGCAAACGGGCGTTCGCAAAAACTGATTTTTTTTAGGGTCAATTTAGTATTACTTTTTAAAAAATATAGTCAAAAATATTTTTAAAAATTATATTTTAAAAGTATTTTTGAATTTTTAAGTTTGAGATTTGAGTATTTAGTATTACTGTTAAAAATATTTTTAAAAAGATAAATGACTATTTTAGATATGATATTATAAATTATATATATATATATATAATTAATATCCATATTCTTTAATGTTATAATATATAAATATATCAGCTTAAATTATTATAAAATATATAAAAAAATTATTATAAATACATATTTTTTAATAATTGTACGTATTTTATAAAAATATAATAAATTTAAAATATTTTATTTAAAAAACTTGACATAAATAAATATATAATTTTTAAATTAGAAAATAATTTATTAATTATATAATTATGTATTCGTAAAAAATATAAATTTTAAATAAACACAACAACAAATGAAGATTAAAATAATAATTTAGCTCTCAAAGGCGCATTTTTAACTGCAAAAACTAAAAATTTTAATTTTTGCGTTTAGGTTGAAAATACTTTTCAAACACAATTTTTCTCTAAAAACTAGCTATTTAGCATTGTTTCTGTATCCTAAAGTACTTTTGACCTCAAAAACATTTTTAATAAACAATGCTAAACGAAGCCTTAATTATTAACAAACAAACGTTTAGACATTAAATAGTGGTGAACAAATATTCGTTTGCGTCAAATTAATCTTTATTTGACATTAAAATTACGACGGTAATAGGTTAGAAGTTATAAAACGCAACAAAAAATAAAGCTTAAATATTTGTAAATTTGTTCATCGGACGAATCTACTATTGTGTCTCTTAGCTATTAGGTCATGTGATCTATTATTAAAATAAATCTTAAAAACCTCCCTAATGTGTATTCAATTGACTTCCCTAAATCACTTTATTTCCTCAAACTTCACCTTTTCTTCCCCCAATTTACATCTATTATTCTCTTAATCTAATGCACTACCAATGGCGGATTTCGATTACATAGTTTGGGAATTTACTACATTTCTTTAGAAAAAAATAGAGGTCTAAATAAAAACTTTTGAAAGACTTAATTTATAATTTTTAAAAATGAGACTTGATAAGAGCTTTTTTTAAAAAAATAAATAGAGATTGATTAAAAATATTTAAAAATTATAAAAAAAATATATAATAATATTTTAAAAAAATTGAAGATGATAAATTAAAACTTTTAAAAACTTTGAAGGACCAAAAGTTAATTTCCTAAATTTTAGGGGCTAAACTCCTATAACCCATTATGATTAGTTCTTGTGTACCACGTATATGATTGTATTTATTATCGATCGATAAATTGTCAAATTTAAATTTTTAAACCAAACCCTACAAATGAAGTAATGAAAAGAAATGTTCAATGGGTTAAAGCCACTGGGAAAGTCTTTTCCACAGTTCATATATTGATGGCATCACGTGAGCATGAACATGATTTCTCTAGACATGTGTCCTACTGTCCTTCCCATCCCATGCCAGCTTCCCATTTACATCTTTACTTGTTATTGCTACACACCGCTCCTCCTTTTTTTCCCTACCTTCTTACGAAATATGACACCAAAATTGTATATTTTATTAATATCCATCCATTTAGTGAAAAATAAAAAGTTTCTACAAATGTCTTAATTTTAAGGATTTAATTTAGAGTTTATAATTCAGAGGTTTAGATGTATGAGTTTAAAATTTAGGGTTTGAAGTTATAATTTAAAGTTTAGGTTTTATGTTTAGTGTAATATAGTTAGAGATCTAAGTTTTAACATGTAAACCCTAAAATCAAAACACGTATACTTAAATCCTTAAACACTAGACTCTAAATAAAATCTTTAAGTTCTAAAACTAAAACACTTATAAAAACAAAGCTTATACAAACGCTTGTACATAAAATAATTATTTTATTATTATTTTTCTCTACAAATATTAATAAAGTTTTGTTATATGCAGTCAAGGCCATCAATAAAAATTAGATAAATCACTGCCACTAATATGTTTTTTTTTTTTTCAATCAAATCTACTATAATGTAATTAATTATATCCTAAATAAATTGTGTTTTATTAATTTAGAATGTTTATTGTAACCAAAATCTGAAATCTTAAGTCGTAAATTATTTTAGAATTAAACACAACAAATTAATGGAATATGATTTTTTAAGAATATAATTAATTATATTTTAATATATTATATTGAAAAGTTAAATAAGCATTAATGATAGTAATTATTTAATTCTTATTGACTACGTACAACAAAAACCATATTTATTGTGCATGTGTTTGAATTTCATAACATTATAAACCTATATATACGAACAAGATGTAATTTCAAGGGATGATATAAATATGAATGAAATAAAAATTAAATTGTTAAATCGTCGATTTAAAATTAGAAATAAAGGGTTCAGATCTAATTTGTTTGACTTTAAAATTGAAATGAATCTAAAAAGTATTTAAAGCGAAAAAGTAGGTCAAGACTAATTTGTCTTGTTTTAAAACTAAGAGTGACATAAAAAAGTAGTACAAAAAATATGGGGAGTTGAGATATAATTTACCTAGTTTTAAAACTATGAGAATCTAAAAAATAAAAAATAAAAAATAAAAAATAAAAAATAAAAAATAAAAAATAAAAAATACCAAGGTTTAACTTGTTTAATTTTAAAGTTAGAAGGACCTAAAATCAATTAAACAAAAATTTAGAGAACCATGACCCCTCTCACATTACACATAGCTCGGATATATATAGTAAGTTGATAGTTTACTTTAACATGAAGATTTCTGATATTTGTTTAAGGATTCACACACGTAAGGGTTTTCTATCAAATCTGGATTTTAAAATATATTTGAAAGTGATATAATGAATAATATTAAACTATTTTTTAACATGAGACGTGTATATTATATAAGGATGACTTTGATTAACATTTAAATTAAAAGATTTAAAATATAATTAGACTAAAAATTTTAAAAGGACCAATATTTATTTGTTTGATATAGTTGACTGTGAAATAAATAGAAATTAATGACTATATCAAGATTTTTAAATAAAAATATTATAGAAACTTAATGTCAAAGAAAATATAGTAACTAAATTTAAATATAAACACAACCAAACATAACAACATGTAATCAGATTTAAAAGTAAAATAAATCTAAATAATAATATAAAAATATAAATTACACATAATAAAACTAGAACCAAATCTCCATATTTCTGGCCGCAACTACCAAAAATTTAAGTCGCTCACGAAATTGAGAAAATTTCGAGGGTCTAACTAATTTTACATACGGTCGGTGGAGGCGACACTGCGTGCAGCATGGTCTCTAAATATGACGCCGCACATGCGTGGCCGGCCAACCCATGCGGATTTCTAAAAAGCATTAATGCATATATGATTTAATTCGGTTTGGTTCGATTTAATATATATATATATATATTTGAATAATTTTTAATTCAGTTCATTTTGATTTTCCGCTTTATGTTTTCTTTCGCAAAATAATTTTATTTTATTATTTTAAATATTATTTGCTAAAATTTTAAGTATTTTTTTAAAAATTTTGAGTATATAAAATAATTAAACGTTATATTAATTTTTTGTTTACTCTCACAGTTTTCAAAGTTTTGTCATGACGAATACAGACCGACCCACGTCGCATATCTAACTTTGGTAAGTGAGCTTTTTAGAGGAAATTTTCTACGTACACAATGTTTCAAACTCGATACATACTTAAACGATACCAACCTACTTACTACTTGGACCAACTCGTTGATAATATTATATTAATATTTCAAATATATTTTCACTATTTTACATATAATAATATTTATTTTTATTGTGAAATAGTTAAAATTTATTATAATTTAAATAAAAAATATCTTCAAATAAACCGATTGGACATTATAATTCCAATCAATTTTGTTATTCAATCCTAAAAAGAACGGTAGTCATGGCAGGGGGCACCGAGCATGCTACCGATAAAAGATCATCGTAAGGTTTGTTTTCGTACGGATGGTCATTAGTCGGATCAATTTTTTTTCATCTTGAATCTAATCTAAAAATTAAAAGTCTTCACTCGATTTAATCCAACATTTGAAGATATATTACTTGACTCGAATTTATATTCAAATTTTTGGAATAAAACTCTCTTCTAACATGTCTCGATATATATATATAATTATTTTCATTCAAATAAATAGGTATATAATTGAAAAAATATAGAGAATTAAACATTATAGTAGTTATCTCTAAACATATAGACGTAAATTTATACTATTATCTCAGATTAAATATTTTTTACCATAAACTCAAACTAAACACAACCTTATTTTATTTTTTACAGAACCTAATCAAAATAATTTACTCAACCTTATAAGATTGAATCAACTTAAAATATGTCGAATTTAGATAATTTGATCCCTACTCTTTGTTTAAGCCTACAATTATATTGAGCATTTTATAAAATAATTTTGTCCTTTAATTTTTCAACATTTAATGTATAATATTTATATTAATAATAACTATTTTTATTTATAAATAAACAAATATTAAATACTTAAATATATTTAATTTCTCCTCCTCTTATATTATATTAACGATAATATCAATAAAACTTTCGTCTCTTAATTAACTGAGTCAAATCCATTAACTGTCGAACCGATGCGAAAGGTGGGCACATGTCCGGAAGGAACAAGGGCTGGAATGTTCTGGCGAAGCTACGTGTCTAATGTTTTGTCTAATGAAAAGAAATGTCAAAAAATTAACACGCAAGCACTTGCTGTTGCAAGAAGGAAAGGTGTCGACTCCATGCCTTTTTTTTCTTTTTAATTAATTATTTTATGTTTTTATGTTAATCCAAACGTCTAGTAATAATAATACCTTGTCCTTTCCTTGCACTGTTCGACAATGTATTCTTAACTCCCCTTTTAAAATTAATTAATAATTATTTTTTTTAAAAAATACAAACAAATCACTCAGTTAAAATATTATTATTAATAAATTATAGTAAGAACTCAACGAGTTGGTCCAGTAAAAAATAAGATAATGTTTATCATAAAATACTCAGTTTCAAGCACTTGTGTGTGCAAAGTGTGTGTTGTTAAAAAAACTGAAAAAAAAATATATGAACATATACTATTATGTAATCACATTATTATATTAAAAAATAAATAAAAATAATAACGTTGACTAATATAATAATAGTTTTAATCCTCGTAACGTATGCAATATATTAATTTGGTGCCAAATCAAACAAAATCAATACATTTAACTCTTTGTATTTAAATTTTTTATCATCTCACTCTATGTTTTTCCTCTAAGTTGCTTGTTATTCTCTCATAACTATCACATTGCTTTCCTAGAATAATAACAAATTAACAATAATTTGTTGTTGCTTTTATGACAATGCAATTATCTAACTACTGCTTTGATCGATTGGCTCACTTGCTTTTACAATATTATAAAAAAGACTAAATTGATATTAAAAATTAAAATGTTATTATATTATGTCATTTAGACATTTGTTTTAATTTTAACAATAAAATGACATGTTTGTAATAATATTTTAATTGAATGATATGTTTGTAATTTTTAGAAAAAAAGTGATATATTTATTATTAAACCCGTAATTAAGTATCCGATGTAGTTTACTTTTACTTTTGATATAGTCATTGATATTTGTTTCTTTAATTGACTAATTTAAATCGAGCTTCGAAAAGTCCATTATAAGGACGGTCCTCCTAATATAATTTACACCATTCATAATATTACGATTTAAAATTATAACTCGGTTAAAAAATCCAAACGTATAGTCTTACTAAATCAACAGTAATTGATGTATATATTACTTCTTTACTTTTTTTAATTATATATTTAGTTTGTATTTATAATTATAAATTCTTGTTGTAATTTGAATATTTTTTATTTTTAATAAAATTAACGGCTTACGTATAGAAAAGCAATCCTACGTTACGTACACAACATCAGATTTTAGAGAAAAGTTCAATTTATATTTGCACCCTCTAAATAAATAGTTCGGATTCTTTTGTATTCGTCTAAAAAGCAAATGCTCTTTCTCGTGGTTTGATTCCATTCTTTTGTAGGGGCAAGCTACTTTAGATATAAATATGTATACTCAACAAAGTATTCAAATCTTAATGTTCACCAAAGTCTTTAGTCTTGAACCTTTGGCAACGAATACGAACAAGAAACTGATTCCAGAATAATTTCAAAAGTAATGTCCTAAAAGATAGAATTATATTTTCTCAAATGTCAACGTTTCATTGCATTCTATGGAACCTAAAATCTTCATCGCTTGATAGACACTCATTTTAGTCATTCGGTTTCGATTTGGATATTCCGCGTATTCAAACGTATGACTTTTAGTTTTTTTTACAATGGAGGTGTCAAGAGGAGTGAAGTCGAGATTTTTGTTTTGGACGAGATAAAATTAAAATTTTTGGAGGTCGTAGCTAAGTTTTTTTGTTTCATAATGTCTTAAATTGAAATTTATTTATTGATAGGGAGTGAAAATGTTTTTTTCCGACAAACTAAAGGGTTAACAAGGATTGAATTAAATTAGTAAAGTTCTGAAGGGCTAAAACTTAAATTGTATCGTTAACTATGGAGCCAAGCCCCACTGGATTCGGTCCTTACGATAATAAAAGGCAAAATGACAAAAGATACCCCCAACGTTTGCATGTTTCGTCATTTGCCCATATTCTTTTTTTGTTCTAAATATGCCTACAATGTTTTAATTTGGTCCAAATATGCCCATGCTAGATGTAAACTGTCAGTCAACTGACGGTCAACAGCTGATATTGACTGGACTTGTCTCGTGTTAAGATTTGTTGACGTATCAGCATTATATTTGCCATGTATCGTCATCAGATTCGGCCACGTGTCAGCATGATAGTCGGCCACGTGTCACCATAAAGAAGGGTATAACAAATTTTTTAAAAAAATCTGACGTATCATCATTAGATCTTAACACGTGACAAGTTCAGTCAGCATCAGTCGTTGACCATCAGTTGACTGATAGTTTCCATCCAACGGGGACATATTTGAACCAAATTGAAACGTTAGGGGCATATTTGAACAAAAAAAAGAATATGGGGCAAATAATAAAACATACAAACGTTGGGGGCATCTTTTATCATTTTGCCATAATAATTTTTTTTCACAGGCAGACGTTTAATTTTTGTTTAGAATTCAAATTTTAAAATTTATGATTTAAAATTTACGTGTTATGTAGGCTTTATAGACCTATGAAAACACTAGAGGGTCTTTTGGGGATCACAGATCATGGAATGATCACCTAAAATATGATCTATACAAATTATTCATTTTAATTTAATTTACTAAAAAGTGTGAATTTTTAAATTTTATTACTTAAATTACTCGGACCTCTCCAACCCTATAAATTGAAGGATTATACGCGTTCAAACAAGCTTAAGCCTATACCTGGCAAACTTGATCCGAGGCTCGATAACCGAATCGATTTATCTGAATCAGAACTCGAAATCGAACCGAATACGACGACCTGAATTTGATCTGAAACTAGAAATAAACTGAACCGAACTTCAGTTGAACCGAAAATGAATCTGAAACGATTTTCAACTAAACCGAATATACCCGAACTGATTTCACCCGAACCAAAAGCATCCCGTACTGAAGGAAACCCGAAATAATATATATATATATATATATATTAAAATAAATAAATAAAGATGAGATGTGAACTGTTGCACAACTCACCAAAAAGTCAACATGATCGATCTCCTATATAAAGTCATATATAGGGCGGAAAACCTAACTCGACCTAAAAACTCAACTAAAACCGATCGATCTCTTATTAACCTGATATTGACCTGATCCAATATCAATCAACTCGAGAATAACCGAAACGAAAATCAACCGGCCCAACGCATTGACCCGATATCCGAACCAAAATCATCATAGACCCGAACTAAAACGAACCAGACCCGAACCGAATCGAACTTAAGCTAAATGCAGCCAGACCTGAAATGACCCGAACCGAATAACCCGTTTGCCACCTCTATTTAAGCCATTTCCTCTTGTATGTTACAATAATAATAATAATAATAATAATAATAATAATAATAATAATAATAATAATAATAATAATAATATATCAATTAAAGTAAAATTCAATCGATAATAATCTCATTTTTATAAACGCTTAATTTTGTGTTAAATTAATTTAATGCAAATAAATTTGATATAAATGTCGACGTGCTACTTTCAATGGTTTTATTCCTTCATTAGTCTATTTTTTTTTTAATCTTACGCATCAATTAAGAAAATTTTATTTAATTTAAAAGCGGAAATTTTGAATTGGGCTTGTTGGGCTCTTAATTGGGCTAATGGCCAACATCAAACATATTATAAACAACCAACGGTGGGGATGAAACGTGAGGTGAAGGCTTGATTGCCTGATTGGAAATTTGGTGACGTTCATTTATTATTTTTGGTAATTTATCATTTTTATCTAAATTTTTAGGTTGGATTTTAAAAATATTTTTTAACGGAAGTAGTTCGTATTTATATTTTATTGGAAATAAAATTAAAAAATGTGTTTGCTTAAAAAATTAAAAAAATGTTTTGAGGACTAATTTAGAATGAGAATTATAATTTAAAGATGAAATTGACATATTCATAAGTTTAAGAACTAATTTAAAATGATGATCATAGTTTAGTAACATGTGGTGTAATTTAATTCTTCGGTTAATGAATTGATCTTGGTTTAAATCTATATAAATATATTTTAGGGTAAACTACACCAAATGGTCATTAAAATTCTAAACTTTCTCATTTTTGGGTATCACAGTGCGAAAATGTGTGGTGTAATATGAAGAAATATATATATATATTGTACATGGTTATAAAATTATGTTTAAATTAGAATCAATTAGTACCATTACATTATAAACATCTAAAACTATTTGAATGAGAACTCGAATAACTTGACTCAATTCTAATTTCATAAACTCGGACAAAATTCAAATAAAATTTGAATTATAAAATAAGACATGTCAACTCGACTAACTTAAATTTTTGGACTCAACTCGATCAATTACTCATCTTTAAAAAAGATAATTAACAAAACAAATAAATCATCTCTAGTGTAATTTAAAAAAAATCAAACTACTTAGAGATCCACTAACTGGTCTAGTGACTAAGAATGTTTATGTTATCCGATCTTGTATGAGTACGAATCTCGATATGTAAATGTGATACATTTATATTTAATAAACAAACTACTTAAATATTACTATTATGATTTAAAGAGAAAATTCAAGATCGCACAAATAAATACAATTACTTGGCAAAATGCTTTATTCAAAGTCAAACGTTACAAGAAAAAGATGATGAAACAACTACACGAACAACAAAGCAGATGATCTCAAAAACCCAATCAAGAAGCAAAGCTGGTGTGAACCAAATATTGTACGTTGACTTTTTTAATTTAGGGTTGATATTTGATCTAATTATTTAAAAATAAAAATAAAAAAGTAAAATATATATGAAAATAATTTAATTAAAATTTTATTTTAAATAATTATTAATTATATATTGAGTTTTTGAAATTTTTAATCTTTATTAATCAGTTTAATGATGTTCATCAGTGTTAATTGTTAGTAGTATTCAACTGTGTTTGACGTACATTGTAAAATTGTTCTTATTTTTATCATATAGTAATAATTTTGGTGTAAAGCACATTAGATGATCAGCGAAGCTAAGCCAAGAATAAAGATAAAGATAAAAGTACACAAATAGTCGCTATTTTTTATCACTGAAGTTTTAGAAATTATAAATAATCATTAAAATTGCCGTATCGGTCACAGAAACTTGTCGAGTTATTACAAAATGATTATTAGACTTATAAATCGTTATATGATGGTCACTAAATTTATCAAAATAATATCATTATTTTATAATATGTATGATCATTTTATAGCAGTTCGAAAAATTTAATGCTTATTATATAATATTTTAAATTTCAATAACAAATAAATTATTTTTACTCAGTTTAGTGACAATTTGCATATTTTACCCTTACATGTACCCGAAAGAAACAAAGTTATTAGCATTATTATTTCAACAATATTATTATATTAAATGAAATAAATATTAAACTATACAATAATATTTCTTTTTCCATGCATAATCTATACTTTGCTTGTTGAGATGTATTTTCGTGTGATGTTGGTAGAGTTTAGGGGTGAAAAAAATGATAAGTCGGTTCACTTGATTGTTTATTTTATATTTAATTCGAATTAGTCACCTAAATTTAACAAGAACCAAACGACAAACCTTTATGAAAATAATAACCTAATTTAATCAAATTATCTTGACTAATCGACCCGCGTCGTACATCTGATTTTGGTGAATGAGTCTATTAACGGAGATTTTCGGTATATATAAGGCCTTGAACTTGAAATATGCTTAAGCAATACTAAACTGCTTACTACTTGGACCAACCCTTTAGTAATTGCATTGCTTTTTCAAATTATAAAGTACAAATAAAATTAAAATAATTAATTATGATAAATCAGTTAAGTGATTCAAAACCCAAAGAACGGTCATAATGACATAAGATGATTAGATTCGAATTCTCCTCGATAACCCAGAAATAGGTAGCATATAGTTAAAATAAAATTAGTCGATTCAATTACGAGGCGTTTTTATATTAAAAACCCATTTTAATAGTTATTTAGAAAAATGACCCCAACCAAAGTTATTTAGAAAAATGACTTTTAAATCGTCCACGTAATGCGATATCGTGCTCCATAAAATGCGAGTACAGAACTAGCTCTCTGCGTATAGTGAGTTTCGTCCTACGTGGATATACTTTTCAGATAACCCAATTTAAAATTACGAAATAAAACCTCGCATTTTTCAAAACGCGAGGTCCTAGAAAAATTGAAGGGGCATATGAAGTTATCGCGGGATTTACTGCAACGATCTCGCGTTTTGGGAATAGCGAGTTCTTTGTAATTTAGGGTGAAAAACAAGGGTGTATAGGCATGTTCGAGGCGTTTTGTAATACCCTAATTTTGTCCGGACACCTGATATATACATATATTTCTATAAATAAAACCCCAAAATATATAATAAATAAAAAAACCCAATAAATAAAAGATATGTCCAAAAATCCAGTACATAATGTCCATATGCATATAGATGTCCATTTTTACATATAAAACAACCAATGCCCAAAATTCAATTTTAAGCCCATATTACATTTGTTTCCAGCCTTTTACACCCCTTTTCTACCCAAACAAACACAAAATAAAGTTTAAACCCATTTTCCCGCTCAAATTTTAATCCAAAAGACACGTGGCATCTTCCCATTGGTTTAGAAGCATGCACATGGATTATGGTTTTTTCCTACGCTAACATCACCTCTGTGACGTCATCCTTCTGACATCCCTATATATAGGGAGAGAGAAAAATTAGCCAAATAATTACGCACATTAATTAGATACTATAAAAATAATAAAATAATAAATAATAGATAATAATGAGGAGAGAGAGAGAATACTTGGGAAGCTGAACCGTTGGAAGCTGTAGATCTGCCGGAAGAGACAAGACGACGCCAGAACCGTGAACCGCCGCCAAAACTGGAGATCAGAGAACCACCGGGAACACGAACAGACGCTGGAAAAGCACCAGCCACCGTGCAACACAACCGTCATCGTCATCGGAGGTATATCTCCCTCATAACTTTTAATTTTCTGCAAAAGAAATGCTCAACATTAGATCGAAACCAAAATCATAAAAAATAGTGACGAGGATAAAGAGAGAGTGGCCGAAAATTCTTATCTTTGGTGGCTGGAGAGTGTTAAGAACATCGGTCGGAGTCGAAAATGGGTCGGGAGGGTAGTTATAGGCCGGGGAAGGTGGGGATCCTATCAGATCTGGTAGTTTTAGGGATTTTAAGCTCGAAAAATGATTTTTTTCAAGAAAATAGGGTTCCGGTGAGGGGCGGCTGGGATTCAAATTCCGGTAGCCAGCTAACATCGGAGTTTCGCCGAAGAAAGGTGGCAGTGGATCAAAGCGGCAATTCTAAGGGCGGTGTTTGGCCAGAGTTTTTGATGTTCATCCGGTTCTTGATGAACTCGGATGAACACCAAGTAAAAAATGGTGTGTTTTGATCCGAAAATGTGTGTTTTTCTAGGTTAAATGGTGTTTGTGTAGAGAGAAGAGATAGCGTTTTTCGGGTAGGGAGAGTGAAATGAGAGAATAAGCTGAGTTGGCTCAGACTGAGCCATTTGTAAGCGACCCAAAACGATGCCGTTTTGGCACCGGGTCAAGAATGACCCACGTATTTTCAAACGGGTCAAGCCTTGACTCGCGCCCTTCTTTTCGGTCCTTCATAGTTTTGGCCTCCAGTTTAGCGTTTGTTTCAATTTAGTCATTATATCTTTGTAATTTGGCCCTATAGTTTACAATTTAATGCAATTTGGTCCCTGTCTCAGTTTTGTTTAATTGTTTTAATTATGTGTATGTTTGCATATTTAAAATGGGCATATAGTATAATTGTTTAGGTGATTAATTCACTCATTCTAAATAATTAGAGCCTTTAAATTTAGGTTCTGTAATTAATTTAAATAATTCAAATAGTTGAGATAATTTTAGAAAATAAATAATTATTAAATGAAACTTTAAAGTCCTAAGTTAGTTAGTGTCTCATTGAAATGAGATGTTAATTAAATGGGGCTTTTTAGTGAAACATTTACTATTTCATTTGAACTTAGAACATGTAATCATACATAGTTAATTGAATTAAATAAATTATGGTTAGATTTAAATAATTAAAGTCATTAAAAAATTAGGAATATTATTAGTTTAGGGCTTAATATGAATAATGCCCAAGTAATTGGGTGTTATCACATAAACCCCTAAATTCGATAATATTCATAGATTCTTAAATAAATTCAATTAATTAGAGCCCTAATTAAGTTAGAACTAAAAATTGACAAGAAAATAAATGAACATGCATTAAAAACCTTTTGTGTTGAGATACATTTTTGAATATGAATTGAAGTATCCTAAGGTAACTGGATGTTTCAAAACTTATATTCATTTAAAAATATATTTTCTTACAAAAAGATACCTTCATTTGGAATAAAAATTCATTTAACGATCAAGGATTGAATTAAATTTAAATTATTGTTCGAAATGCCAAAATACCACGTGAAATTAATAAGGTACCGATAACGGGCATTTGTGGGGGTACTAATCCTTCCCCACGCGTAACTGACTCTTGAACCCAAATTTAATATAAAAAATCTCTAGTTGTTTTTTATGGTGTCCGGTCTAGCAAGTGACCGGTGGTGACTCTAAATTGTTTTCAAAATCAAATAAAGGAAAATCCAATTTAATATGAAAAACCCTAATTTTCAAATAACCAATCGTCAGGCTATTTTCACACCCTCGGTTAAAAAATGGTCGCAGCACGTTTTATCTTGTCATTAGTCCGATATTTTCCAAAATTTTTCAGCTTAGAGGCGTAGTATTAGAAATTATCTTTCAGACGAGACTGATAATGGCACGTAAGAGACATTACAAATGGTGTTAAAAGAGCGTTGAAGATGATTCAAATGGCTTGGTAGGCATTATGGAGTTGTTTTTTCGGGTTATTAATAGGAAAAACTTCGTAATATTTAAGGTTAGAGGCTTAGTAGTGGTACTTATCTTTCATTTGAAAGTGATATTGGCACAGATGAGACATTGTAAACGGTATAAAAATTGCCATGAAAATAGTTTTAAACCTTATTTTTGTGCATGAATAACAAGGTTAAATGCCTTGAGAGTTATGTTTTGATGGGGTTGTTTTTTCTGGGTTATTAATAGGAAAAACTTCGTAATATTTAAGGTTAGAGGCTTAGTAGTGGTACTTATCTTTCATTTGAAAGTGATATTGGCACAGATGAGACATTATAAACGGTATAAAAATTGCCATGAAAATGGTTCTAAACCTTATTTTTGTGCATGAATAACAAGGTTAAATGCCTTGAGAGTTATGTTTGAAGGGTTTATCTGGGTAGTTAATCGCACAATTCACGTAATACCTAAGCTTATAGGCATAGTATCAGAGGCATATAATTATAATTAAAAAAGAATTGCAATTAAAGAAAATGAGAGAAGTTGCAATTTCGAGTCGTTAAGTAATTGTAATTATAAATTATGGTGACAAAGTTAATTTTAAGGCGTTGAAATGGTTCGAAAGCTTATTGCGGGTACATGAATTGCACGGTAAAATTAATAATTTTCAAACTAGTACATAAAATGAAGAAAATAAATTATTTTGTTAGGCCACGTAGATGACCAAAATCTATCCTAAACATGCGGTTAATTGTACCCCTGAACATGCTTTCACTTTGTTGGCTAATTAATATGTGTTGTTGATTTAGACAAATGGTATTAGTCCGAGTTGTTGGACCCCTAAACCTGGTTTCGCGAAGTGTACAGTCGAGGATAAGCTTCGTGGATTTTGTGGTAACCACTAATCTTCATCATCCTCAATGGTAGGGGCTTCAACTACAGTTACATGCGGTGGACTTCGCCCCTCCTCTACGATGAAGGCTAAGAAGAAGTTACCCACAGTCTCGATCTAAAGGTTAAGAAGTTTGCGAGTACTTCTAAAAGACCATGATTTCCCTGATATTGTGATTTGTCGTTCGTCTTGAACAACATGGAAGACACATCCCACCAATATTGTTAACAGACCAATAGTATGCAGTCATCGTATAAATGCAACTATGTAAACCAACAAGTCGCAATATCAGGGAAATTTATTTGTAATTTTTTTCTTGATACACAATTTGTTGCCATTAATAGCTGCAATTGAATATTCTCTTCGAATATGTTAGCAATTGAACCCAGACAGTTGATCAACTGCAATAGATGGAAAATGCTGGTGGGTTTGTTTGGCCTCACTTCTACCTTATATAGACCTACTTTTACGTCCTCCAAAACGCGAGGTATGTTGACACGTGTTTCTTGCACTTTGCAATCTACTAAACGCGAGGTCCAAATAGATTCCTGACGTGTCAGCAATAGAGTATGCCACAAATTTGACATGTTACTGGAACTCGTTATATGCAGAGCGCGATGTCTATTAATTTTTTTATTTTTTATAAATTAAAATTACATCGTCTACAAATTGTATGAGAGAAGTTGCAAATGGTTTGCGTGACTTCATATTGATTGGTTTAACATTTTTGACACTTGTAATTGTAAGTAATTAGCATTTAAAATCGAGAATTTTAATTATAAATACAGTTTTGCGATGTTAAGCAATTACAATTATAAATGATCTGTAAATCTAATTAGCAGGTGTAACAAACGTGTTGAAGATGGTTACGAAGTTCATTTTTGTGTATGAATAACAATGTAAATTTATTACTTTTCAAACTAACACATAAAATGAAGAAAATGGATTATGACATTGTAATCTGTCAAAATACCCCTAAACATGCTTTGACGATGTTATTACTCAAGAAAAAAGTTGAGATTTTATTACTCAAGAAAACAATAGTATAATAAAAAAGTACAATTCATTAATACGGGGGCTTGAGCGACTAGGGGGACAACAAATTTATTACATTTATAAATGGTAGAAAATCCTTAACTTTTTTTGCTCTCTTGGTCTTAGTTGTTCAATTGTACCTCTAAACAATAGATTTTCTTTTTAGAGCTCATTTGGTGTATTTAGGGCTGATATTGGCATTGTAACTAGTCAATTGTACCCCTAAACATGCTTTCACGAAGTGGGCAGATAAACAAGCTTGTTGGATTTTGTGTGCCCACAAAGACGGTCAACTCTACCCACTGATCATCATCGTCTACAATGGTAGGGGCTTTGACTTCGGCTATATACGTTGATCTTCCTACAGCCCTCGTGATGAAGGCGCAAAATTAAGTTTCCTGCAGCCTCGAACAAAAGGTCAAGAGGTTTGTGTAGCGACGTTTTTGGAATTTAAAGGTGTCGAGGGTTTACCGCTTTTATTTGAAAACATTATTAAGAGGGGATTTCTTAAAAATGTGCTTTTTAAAGTAAAACTGGAGTCGCCACTGGTCATTTGGGTTAGGTTGACCGGACACCGAAATAAAACCAGAGATTTTTGGATTCAAGAGTCGGTTACGCACGGGGAAGGGTGAGCACCCCCGTCATGCCCAAAAATTGGTACCAAAATTATTATTGTCTTGTTAATATTGAGTTTTGTGAATTAAAGTGACAAATTAAACCGAAATTTGATTATATAGGCGAGTATATTTTAAGGGCCCTAATATTCGAGAAGGAACGTCCGATCCACCACCACTACGACTGGTACTGGCCTCGTTCGTTCCCGAATAAAAAAGACACTGCATAACAAATCATATTCTGAATGCAAAATAAAGTAATCAAACACTAAGGCACAAGGTATAGTTAAATAAAGATGGACAATAAAATAAACTACTAATACAATACCATATTATGTATATATATATATATATCATGTAAACTATATATATATTACATATAAAATTACATATTAAATACTTTACGCGTCTATATTATACTTTATAAAAATATATTATATACTTTATGAAAACTTCGTATTTATTATATATATATGAAACTATATGTCATGTAATATATAAAAAAAACTATATATATTATATTATGCAAGACTACATATTATATGTCAAATTATATACTATATAAAACATATATATCATATGTTATAAAAATGATGTCATACATAGACTACATTATATATGCATACTATATATTGTATGGAATACCATATTACATATGTATATATATGCGTACATCACGTTATGCATAGAAAACCCTATATTATATATAAATCATATATTATATAAACCATATATAAAAAGCATATTATATAAATCAAACATTATATAAAGACTATACATTATACTACACATAAACAAATATGACGATTAATATACTAATATGACATGTATACATTAAGGGTCACATTATATCATATTCAAACATAAAATAGGGCTGAAATCGAAGGAAATTAAAATGCAGTGTTGAATCTTAAGGAAACAAAGAAACAAATGAAATTATAAGACAATCTAAATATCCAGGGGGCACATGGGCAATTTTAAAAACGCGGAAGGGCCAGGGTTGTGAATAGAGTAGGGCGGAGGGGTTTATTATGCAATTTCCCCATTTTTAAAACAAAAAGTGTAAAACTCACCGTAAACCGAAAATTAACCTATTTCCCTATTGTTATATCAACCAAAACCAACAGAGCTCAAGCATGCTCTACTAGGGTTCATACGAACCCAGAAACCGATGAATGCTTAGCCGCGCACCGCCGTATTCTCTAGTTTCTAGCGACGCTCCGCCATGTTGGCCGCTGCTCGCCGGCGGCCAGCACCTCAAAAAACTCATTTTCCTTGTCTGAAATTAGATATGGTCTCCCCTATTTTAGATCGGTTAGAAAAAACTCCCATTTATATATAAAGAACAACCGAGCCTCTAATCCTTTTTTTGAAAAGTCAAGGGCCATTGCTGCTCTGACGGTTCACCATGCGCGACCTTGGCGAGGTCGGAGGCTTATCACCGATGGGGGCGCAACTGACACAAATGGGAGTGAACTAACCCCCCTAAAGGTGAGAAATCAGAACTCTAACCCTTTTGCACACTTTTGTTATTTGAAAAAAAAGGTTAGTGTATGTACCTCTGAAATTTGCTTTCTCTATTGCTCCTCGAAATACAGAGATCCTGGATCCCTTTTTATAATGGTTCGGCTTTGGTTATATAGCCGATTACAGTATTTGATCACATGTTTAGTCTAAATCTTAATCAATTGCCTCTAATGACTTGTTTGGATTGCCATTGCCCTAATTTTCTTTGTTGCTTTTCCTTTTCTTTTTGCCATTTTGGTCTCTGACTTTCCTTTTTGCCTTTTTTTGTGCATGCATACCATTGTGGGCTATGCAAATGATGAGGGGAAGCATGCTTACACCGAAAATCGGACGACCAGTAATTGAAAGGAGGTTCAGAACGGTCGCGCGTGTGCGGAAGCTATGAAGCTGGGCGTGTTGCACACGCGCGAGTGAGGAAGCCGAAAAGCCGGTGCGTGGGCACGTGAGAGATTGGAACAGCCGGCGCGTGGACGTGTAGGGAGATCCAGACGACCACCATTGCTTGAATGTAGACCGTCAAATCAATCCTAGATTTGACGGCTGAGATCGTGCGACTGCAAATGGATAAGGGCATTAGGGTTTTTGTTCTATTATCAGATTAGGGCTTTATGTAATAAGATGGGCAGATTATTTGTATCTGGACTCTGACTTATAAACTTGGGCCTTTTATTTAGTTTATCTAAAGTACATTTTTTATACATGGGCTGATAATAAAAAAATGCAATTAGGCTTTTACTTATATATTTTTTTGGGTTTTCAGATTAGCATAATAATAATAATAATAATAATAATAATAATAATAATAATAATAATAATAATAATACCAAACAATAGTAGTAATATCTAATACATGATAACAATCATAATAATAATGGTAAATAATAACAATGACAATAATATTATACTCATATGTATAAACAAACATTAAACAATAGGCTAAATAGATAATAACACATACCAATGACATGAAAAACATAGTAAATAATAATGATAATTACAACGAACAATCATAATAACATGATACACATAAAAACATATATTTGCCTAGATAGGTAATAAACACATATAATGGACACGTATTAGACATAGGTAATAATCATGGTGATAATAACAAAGATGACAAATGGTAATATGATAGTAACATAACACATATTATAACAACAATAAAACCACATAATATACTTGGTAATATTTAGATTTTCATTTTCAAATGGATAATAATAATATATACAAGCTTAATTAAAAAGTACTAATAGTTAACTAATTTTTATGTTTTTTTTAAGTTTTAATAGTTAACAAATAAGAAACGGGTCTTCCCCGGACAAAATTAGTGATTACAGTTTGCAAGCACTTGAAAAAGACCACTAATTTTTCAAATATTGCGATTTGTCGTTTATCTTGAACAAAAACACGGAAGGCACATCCCACAAATATTGTTAACCGACGAAATGAATGTAGTCATCGTATAAATGCAACTACGTATACCAATAAATCACAATATCAGGAAAATGTTTTTGTAATTGAATTTTTGTGATACGCGATTTGTTGCCATTAGTAGCTACAACTGAATATTTTCTTTCAGATCTGATAACAATTGAACCGAAGCGTTTGATCCACTGAAGTTGGTAGCAAATGCTGGTGGGTTTGTTTGCCTCTGCTTCTGCATTATATAGGAATATATTCGCGTCCTTCAAAATGCAAGGGATGTTTTCAATGACCTCGCGGTATGTTGAACGCGAGGTCCACCGAGATTCCTAGCATAGCAGTTCCTAGTATGTTGTAGATCTGACATGTCATTAGACCTCGCTTTTTGCATATAGCGAGGTCTATTTAATTTTTTAAGATTAAACCTGATGACAGGAGGTTGTGGAGAATTTGTATCGATTGGTATTGGGAAATATTAGAGACATTTTCAAAGTTGAAAAAAATCGCGTTCAAAATGGTTCCAAACCAAAAACAAACTGTAACTTTAACGAAGAGATTTTATTATTTAGAAAAACAGTTCTATAATAAGAAAAATACAATTAATTAATCCCGGGGCCTAAGCAACGAGGACATTTGTTCCTCCGGTTTATGGGATTCCTACATCTCGTACATAGTTTTGGCTGACTGGTTTTTTTCTCGATGTTCGACCAAATCCTCATCATAGTAAATCTGCGTCGATCGTGGACAACCCTCCTTTTTGCGTCGCAGTCCAAGATATGGCCATATTATAGGTTTCTCATCAACTGCGGCTGGATCAAGTTAATTCTTAATAGGAGGAAACTCGTATTCATAAACCTTGGATACGGTTTCAAGTAAGTATACTGGGTCAACCAATGTCATGTAGTGAATCCGTACAAAAGAACAAGCAACAATGGCATGCGGACACGGGTACTTGAGTGTTTGGAGGACTCCACATTTGCAGGTTCTTTCACGTAGATCAACTATATAAGAGTTGTGCTACATGCCTTCCAACTACCTCAAATATTCCGATACATGGAACCAATGTTGTTCGCGTGAGAAGTAGATAGCACTCATCGCATTTGAATGTCGCACAAAAGTTTAAAATTTACGGTGAAGGGTTGGGTGGACTTTGTGGCCATCTACCATATAGTCAGCTGCTTGTTTTCCAAATGTTGCAAAATGGGTAGTAAACTGATAATATGTTGCCCTAACAATAGAAGTGATAGGCAAATACCACACTCCCTTTAGTGATGAATTCACCGCCTCCGCCAAGTTCATTGTCATGTGACCACATCATTTACCCTTATCACATGATTGAAGCCATTTCTCCCTCGAGATTGAAGCAAGGTAGTTATAGCCAACATTATTTATGACCCCCACTTCTTCAAACAACTCCTTAACCTCATGCACAAAATGTGAGTATAAATACGAAGATATCTTAAACCCGAAAGAGTGAAAGATGATGTACCTATTCGAAGCACCATAAGACACTCATCTTCATTATTGTACTTTTGTAAGTAATTTGCAACAATACCGATGATGAATATAGGGAGGTTGCCAAGGCAGACCTATATGTTCGATCGCCCATAACAAAGCAGTTCCCTGTAAAAAATAACATATATCCCATATTCACTATCACACATGACACATGATAGAACATGTCTACGTAAGTTCTTAAGAAAGAATACCCAGGAGTTGAGATCTTCCTTTTTGACTATTGTGAAGGCGATGGGAACACATTTTCTGTTGTTGTCTTGAGCAACCGCCAATAACAAAATCTGTGTATTTATTGTATAACCATGTGTTGTCGATCTGAACCATCATCTTGCAATATTGGAATGCATGAACACACTGCGAAAATGTCCAAAATAGCTGGTGGAATTGACACACTCCTAGTACGAAACGATTATTTCGGTACGCTATTACAATTTCTAATTTCACAATCGTTCTTGATATATGTTTTTGTTTCAGGTTTAGCCACTGCCGCAATTCTTTGTACGATTACTTCCACTGCCATAAAATTTCTGTATGGCCCGCCACCTTGTGTACTAAGCTTTTGGTACTCAACTGTGTATCTGTACTGAGATTTAGATGTAGCAATACAAGTCTCAACCGTTACACGCGGATTTACTTTGAATAGTGGAATGAAAGTGTCATAGAGCACATACATATCCAAGTTAGGGTGATCATGACTGAGTCTGGTGACGGTGTCTTATGAGGCCCTTCAAGTTTTGTGATCTGCCATAGCCTGTTCAGCTTCTTCAAGCACGATACACGAACCCTCTAATTACATCCTTGGCTTTTGTGGGCACATTTCGCAATGTAGAAATCAGGCTGCATTTCTTCACAGTCGACGTAACTGAGTTGCGTATATTGTAGTTCTTGATGGCAGCCACGACAAGTTCTTTTCTCAAGAAGGATTCCAATATAGATTTCACCATCAGCACGCTGGTGGTACTGCTCAATCTGTGGGAATTACAAAAATTCTAGAACATTGAAGGCTTTTATATCAATCGCCGTGAAGTGGAAGGGTGGCTAGTAACAAGAACTCGAGTTGTATTATGTGGAAAGTTGGTAGGTTTGGCGTGTAGCGAGTTGCCTTCGACTTCATCCTCTACACAGTTGTCTTTCTCTACTACATCGAGTATGTCAAGGTCCTTTGGTTTATCTTAAAAGGGGCCTTGCTTGTCACCATTGGGCCCGAACTCCCTTACCAATTCTTCGTCACATTTTTCTAAACCCTCAAAGCATAATAGTTCTCGGTCGTCGAATGCTACAGTCACAGGTGTAGCAATTGTTTATCAATCGTGAGACCACTCACGAAACGTATTACCAAGATCAAGGTCGATAATAGCTGTATAAGAATGCCTCCTCATAGATTGTTCGACGTACTCTGCACTAGGGATATACGTTGAATATCGTCCGGATATGAAATTATCAAACGGGTTAAACGTTTCATGATCTTGCAATATCATGTAGTTTTGTGATGATGACGAGCTGGCACACATACTGTATGAATTGTACGTTGTTCGTATGGGCATAGAAGATAACGATTCACCGAACTCATTATTCGGTGGCATGTTTAAGTTTTAGTCGAAACTAGCTACGCAATAATGTTTTGGCATAGAATACGACAATGCACCAAAGTCATTGCATGGACTGTCAATGCTTAATAAGTTGAAATTATTCCGCAAAATGGTTGTTGGGATCTCAATGTTGGCATTAAGGTCGAAGTCAAAATTCGCATGCCTATAATTTGTGACTATAGTAGCATCATCATCATCAGAAAACATTGCATACAACTCTAGGGGCCCTCCAAGTGAATACTGCAAGTGGGAATCCAACATCAACTCCACGTCATTGTTGTCCACGACATGGAATATTGAGTACGTTACTAGTTTATATGACGTAGGAAGTCGATACTTCAATCGCTCCAGCTTTTTTCCATGAGCATGTAGAACATTTTTCCTCAATTCTTTCATTAACTTATAATTAATTTCCTCGACAGCATTAGGGTTATAGTATTTGAGGATCGAAAGACGACGGCGAGAGATATATCAGCCATAATCTCGCTGTTATAGTATACCAAGGTAGTAATACTTTCTCATCTTGACTTATTTTGAGAATATCTACCATCATCCAGAAAGAAGAACATACATTAACGACCTTGTTTTTATTTCAAACTATGTAAGAATCGAGAAGTCTCATATAAACGTACAATTGACATACTTATTTGAAAGCATCATCACGCATATTAAGTTGGTGTGCCTCACTTCTCCTGTCTTTATCTTCTATGAACCGCTGTAATTGATACCAATTGTTTGGTGTTTATGGTACTTCACTTCTGTCTGATATAAGGGCACCAAGAACAATAGTTGTTTCTCTGCAAAAATCAGGGAACCTTCAATTTTTTCAATCATGTCAGACACGTTTTGTAGTAAGGTTGAGATTCCTAGAAATTGCGTCTTGCAGAACGCGAGTTCTACAGAGATTCCTGACATGGCAACAATCTCGCTATCTACAGAAAGCGAGTTTCAATTTTTAAAAACTATAATATGCATTATCGTCTATAAAAACTACAATTTGTGTTAGCTATGGTGAAATGATTTGATCCTAAGCGTTCCTTATAGTTGAAAGTGTCCAGAAAATAGAAAATTTTTTTGCAACGGTGTTCTATTCTGGAACCTATTTCTACACTTTCTTTAGCAGCAAGGTCAATAGAGACGAGCTATATGATTTGATTTCAACGCAACTTAATGAATCTACAACACGCCAAATGTCTTGTTTGTTGGCGAAAATACCCGTTGATGAGTCCGACCTGAGGCGCATTATATGCTCCCCTTATCAAACGCTAAGGACCTTCGCAAGATGTTTAGAAGCTGCACTTGTGTCAGGGGCACGGACATCGAGTTGATTGTAAAATTTGATGAAGGGGCATCTTCATCAACAAACGCAACAACAACTCTAGTGGAAAAAGAAGAAGACGGATATGCAGTTCTGATACGTAACTACAACAGACGACTGGATAAAAAGCAAAAAGTTGAGGAACTAACTTAACACCGAACTTGTCCACAGACTATGATGACACAAAAACTGACTCATCTTCTATACATTTCAACTAAGCGTAGCTTCATGTATCTTGTTCTCAAATATGTAATCCTATGTGTCTTCTATTCATATATCTTATTCAACTCAACGTAAATTTTAATTACAAGTTTTAATTATAATAATAATAAACTCTAATCCCTAAAACTATCTAATTATTATATTTGTAGTTGTTAAGTAATTGTAATTATAAACTAGCTTTAATTGTAATTATATATTTAGATTTTACTTGGTAGGTAATTGTAATTATAATTTTAAAATTTTAGTTGTTAAGTAATTGTAATTATAAATTATCTTCAACTAAGACATAAATTTATTTGCTACTAGTTAAATAAAAGTACAACATCTACTGCAATATAATATAGTTTTTTTTTGGCTAAATGATAACAAAGTTGTTTTACATACATAAATAAAAATTACATATCCATCCTAATGACTCCTATGTCCACCCGTACTGCACCGGGGTGGACGACGATCCAAACGCGAATTCATTTGAACAATGCCACCACCACCACCACCACCACCATCCACACATGCATCTGGCGTACCACCGCTAACATTGGGACCAGTGTAGAATAGGCTCTGCGGCGACATCTCATGAACAATACCAGATCTGAACTGTGTTGCCATTGGTGGAAACTGATAAACTGAAAGAAAAGATGCAGATGGCACTGACGGATAGTAGTGCACTAGACGGACCGTTATAAGCGGACGAAACACATCCGTGAAAAAATCTTCGGACGAACTCCACATTTGCTGAAACGATGTGGATAATGTGTTCAGCTGGGCTACTGACTGGCATGTGCATGAGGTGTTCTCGATGACGAGGCCCCAAGAGCGTGTGTTCATCTTCTCTGGCTTTGTTCCCCCATGTTGGTACCATGTTGCGTCAGCAGACGGTTTGGGGGAGGCACATCTATTTCTCGTTCTCGCTCCTTTGGGGTTATTGTATACGACTTCCTACTTTGATGGTACCACTGCATATACTCAAAGGTAACACTGTGGTCAAAATGGGTTCAAAAATGGCGGGCCGCCTACTGTATCGTGTCATCCACAGCTGCATCCACATCGCGTGATGATGCACTCAATGGACTTCCATCTTGCCTTATCTCGTTAACTTGTGCAATTCGTCCAAATTGGGTGGTCGGTCCGAAATCCCTTGGACAAAGTTGAATTGTCGTAACATGGGGTCGGCATGATGCCACTCGACTATCTCATACTGTATAAGCGGGACCATCTGAATCTAAATGGGCTCAGTTAGCATTATTTCCGGAGGAATGCAGTTCTTAATATCATCATCCTTGTACGACATCCATAGGAACTACACAAAATATTTCTAAACTAAATTAGATAAACACAATTTAAATTTTTTTATTATTACATTAGAAAAATACAATCGATTAAAAATATTACCTCGTCTCTCTTGTCAATCAACAGTCAATAATCTCGCTGGATTATCGGTAATCCCACGTGAGATAATCTACCCAACCACCTATAATTCAAATAAAAAATCTAAGTATTCTAATATTATAAAAAAGATAATATAAAGTTGTTTTACTATTTATTAGTATCTTCGAATAAGTGGAAATTGGAATAGACTCGGTTGTCTAAGCATCGGGTGTAAAAATAGCATTTGAAACTATGCCCAAGACTGCAGCAACAAAAGGCACCCGCCAATGACACGTCTATCCGGGTCGACGATTCTGCATAGCTCCCGAAATAGAAATGCCAAGACTGCCGCTCCTTAACTCTTATTTTTGGATTCCGCAAAACTGCTTAGATGAGTCAACCGCATCAAATGAAATTTGTTGCAGGATTTATCTGGCATCAAGACCTCCAATAACTTGTAGAATATGGGCACGAGCAAACCACTACAAAAACAAAAAATATATATTGAATTATTTATAATAAAATAAAATATCACAATAAATAATCATAAACAATAAAATTTATTTATACCATTTTTGTGACTTCATCAGCGTTCGAGGGTGGGTTCGTAAAATTGTTATCTAAAAAGGTAATTTTAAGTTTACCGCCATCCAAATCGTCCTCTTCCAGTACCATTCCGAGTAAATTTGCACACATGCCAACTCAATTTCCCTCCGTAATACCGGTTATAACCTCGCCATCAATGGCCAGACCAAGATTAAATGCAACATCTTGCAAGGTGATAGTTGCCTCATTACAGGGAAAATGAAATGTGTGTGTCTCAGGCCTCCACATTTCTAGCAACGCATTAATCAACGGGCGGTTCAACTTCATACCACCAAATATGGTGGAAACATGACCAAAATCAGCTTCATGTAAATACGAAACAATATCTGGACGCAGTGCTCCTGTACAGTTTAGGTAACAAGTCAACAAACGTTCATACCCCTTCAAATAAAAATTTAAAATTAATAAATGAATCAATAAAATATATATTAACAACTAAAAAATAATTAAATAAAAAAATAACCTCGTCGTTTGAGCGCCAGTAGTCGAACACGTGTCTGTCGTCTAATCTCAATAACCCTGCCATTTCTATCGAATATTCGAAATTTTTAAGAATAAAAACAATATAGAATAGTAGTTAAAGAAGAAGCTTTGAGGAGGAGATGTGAAAATTCGGAGGAATGGCCCCCTATTTATAAGAGTCCTCACGCCCCTACGAAGCGATATCAATGGAACTCACTACCTGAGAAATGCGAGGTTCCTTTGAAAATATGCGACTTTTCAGTCTTAACAGATTCAAACCGGTCATAAAGGACATTGCGTTCTGCAGAAAGCGAGGTCCAAGGGTTTTGAAAATTAATTTTTTAATTGATTTTATACATATTTATTTAGGATTTTTCAGATTACTAGACTAATCACTTTTTATTTATATCTATTTCATTATATTTATTTATTACATAGTAATAGAATTTAAAATTTTAACAAATTTTTAATTATGATCATTAATCAGTAATACAACTTATATAATAATAGAATTTAAATACCATCTTTTTTCCTAAATATGATCTTTTTTTTAAAACAATGTCATTATCCTAATAAATATAGAATTTTGTTACATTATGACTATTTGATTTCAAATATTCTACAATAATTAGGATTTTAATTTAAGGAAAATAAGAATTTTTATAAAAGATTTGTATTAAAGATTCTTATTTAAGGAAAAATAGGTCAAATGTGAAAATTATGATCTTTTCAAAAAATTAGGATTTTCCATATCCTTAAATCATTTTTCAAATAATTACACCAAATAATTAGGTCATATTATATTATATATTCAAATAATTATAATTTACTAAATTACATATTAAAAAAATTGGGTCAAAGAATTTCTTTCTAGATTAGAGGGTATTTAAGGGTATTAAAAATTGATTTTTTAAATTGATTTCATCCATAATCCAACCGGTCATAAAGGGTTTTGAAAATTGATTTTTTAAATTGATTTTATCCATAGTTGGTGTTAACATGTTAGTCGATTAGAATTTTCAAATTACTAGACTATTCAATATAAGGTAAATAAAGATTTTAAATCAAAGATTTGTACTGAAGAATCTTATTTAAGGAAAAATATGTCAAATTAAAATCTTCTCAAATAATTAAGATTTTCTATATTCTTAGAACCTTTTTCAAATAATTACATCATGCAACTTCGTCATATTATATTATATATTTGAATAATTATAATTTATTAAATTATATATAAAAAAAACAGTTCAAAGCAATTATATTTACATTAGAGGGTATTTAAGGGTATTAGGATCTTTCATTTATTAGGGAACAGTTTCTATACGGTCAAAGGAACTCGCTATTCGCAAAACGTAAGGTCGCTGCAGTAAATCCTGCAATAAATTCATCCGCACTTTCAATTTCTCTAAGACCTCGCTTTTTGGAAAACGCAAGATTTTATTCCATAATTTTAAATTGGGTTATTTGAAAAGTGCATCTACGTAGGACAGAACTTGCTCTACGCAGAGAGCGAGTTCAGTACTCGCATTTCGTGGATGATTTAGGGGTCATTTTTGCAAATAACTTTGGATGGAGGTCATTTTTCTAAATAACACAAAAATGCCCAATTATGATTTTTAATAAATGACATCGACAGAACCATTCTAATCGAGACCTTAATATATTTATTTTTTAATTTTAAATTATATTTTTATTTTAGTTTCTTAATATTTTTACCCTAAAATTAAATTTATATCTTTAAATTCTTTATATGCTTGTATTATTTACTTTTAAGTTTTAAAATTTTCTAAAATATTTTTATTAATTTTTTAATACAAGATTTGAAAAAAAACAAAATTAATATTTTTAATGTCACTCTAATATATATGTCCAAATATTTTTTATCTTTGTGTTGGGATTATGTATTATAAACTTTTAAATTTTATATGTTTATTATGTGTTTTTTTTAATTTAAAAAATAAATAAAAAATAAAAACTGAGTACCCAATAATTATGGGCTAGAACAAGCCGACAAATGTGCTACCTAAGGAATCGGGTACCCGACACTTCGAGATCCATTTTGAACACCCCTAATTAGAGATATCAATAATATAAAAAATATGTGATTAAAAGCTCTCGGTTAACGCTATTTTCTCCCCTTCAATTATAGGTTCAATATTAATCAGACAAAGTTTTTCAATCTCTCCCCTAAGTAGAAACTTAAAAAAAAAACTCATGTATTAGGGGTGAGTGTATAGACGGTCAAATCGAACTTTCCAATTTGGCTTTAGAAATCCAAATCAAATAAGTTTTTGAAATAATAAATTGTATATTCGTTTTTAATTAATTTAATCTGAATATGAAATTATATACTCAACTCAATTATTCAATTCCTTGCCTATAAATGACTAATTTAACAATGTTAATTTTGCCTTTTATAAATAAATATTAAAAGGCTTAAGGGTGTAAAAGGTCCTTAAATTTTTGAAAAAAATTCAATTAAGCTCCCGAATTTTTTTGTACCTTATTAAGCCTTTGAACCAAAAAATTTAATCAATTAAGCCCTTGAATCAAGAAATTTAATCAATTAAGTCATTTGACCAATTTTGACCATTAAAGCTTGACAGTTTTTTCTTCATATATACTGAAACATGATACACTACATATCTATCATGTTGCATTTACAACAAAAATTCAAAAAGTATTTTTAATAAATTTTATAAGTTAATTTAGAATTTTTAGAACATTTAAAGAATTTTTAAATAAAATAAAAATTTTGAAAACTGTCAAGTGGAAACACTGTGACACAACGCACTACAACAATGGATAAAAAACTGTTCAGATTTAATGGATAAATTTGGTAAAAGGGCTTAATTGATTCAATTTATTGATTTAAGGGCTTAATTGATTAAATTTTGTAGTTCAAGGACTTAATTGGGTGCAAAAAAGTTTAAGGTTTAATTAATTTTTTTCAAAAATTTAAGGGCTTCTTACACCCTTAAGCCATATTAAAAAGAAAAAAAGTAAAAGAAAGTGATCAAATTGGTTATATTTTATTCGATTTATTCAGTTTGAATAGTTTAAAAAATGTATTCAATTATTGATATATAAAATATACAGTTATATTTTGATACACAAGTTGTGTAAAAAAATTTACACAATCTTTCATATTTAAGCTATAAAATCTAAAACATAAATCCCTAGCCCTAACACCCTAAAACCTAAACATTAAATCATAAACTCTAAATTATAATAATAAACCTTAAAAATCTACACCCTACAACCTAAATTCCTAAATCCTAAATCACACCTTAAATCTCTAAATCCTAAAATTGAACATAAAATTATGTATAAAAATATTTTCATAAAACAAAAACTGACAAACAATTATTTGAAAACTTTTAACAAGCTCTTTTGTAGAAGGGAAATAGCAAAGTACATCACTTCAGACTTTATAGGCTAGTTTGCTTGTTTTAATGCCTTAAGATGCAAGCATTCACCTGGTCATGCTTTTAGACCACCTCAAAGATCTTAGTGAAAACACAAGATAATCAAACATTTTCGAGTTCGAGTGAGCGGATTTGAATTGTTGACTTTTATGGTTAAATCGGGTTTGGTCAAATTTTCGAATCTAGGTCAAAATCGACGTATCTAGAATCGACGATAGAACCTTCTTGAAAAGAACTTGCAGATAGGAGTTCAACTTCCCAAGGAGAGCAAGGGGCCAACTAATTTTGAAAACGAAAACACTAATTAGATGATGAACTGTGAAGAACATAATCTTCGAAATCGTAAAGATTGTTCCAAATATATATGTTTCATTGGCAAAGCTATCAACCTAATAAAACAGATGGCGATTGATACCAGCCACATCTGCCAGCTGAGCTGAACCGTTTCAGCAAATTTTCTGAGAAACTCAACGATAATAGCCTACACGACGAGAAACAGAGTTTAGTACCAAAAGAAACAAATGGAAAAATACCAATCAGATTGACTGCAAGCAAACAAATGTCACCTGAAATATAACGGTTATTGCCACGATTCCGATGAACATATAGTTTTCACCAAGTCCTCTAAAAATGTTCAAATCATCCGGCTTCCGAGCATGCAACTCGTTAAAGATCTGCAATCAACATAAGTTATATTTCCATGGATCCATTATAGTTATTTGCATATTCTATAATGTAAGCAAGAATATAGAACACAAGATTTTCTAGTCTAACTCTAAGACTAACAATAGTGTGTATGGACGAGGCATGCCCCTAAACTTAATTTAAAACTCGGTCACAATTCTGATCCAAATTACACACCTAAGCAGTATTACACCATTCAATCCAGACAGCATCATTCTTAAACTAGAGACCGGGTCGCCGAAACCATAACGCCTGTTCCAAAGACGACATAAAATGCACCCGGAACTTTCTCAAAAGAGGTAAAGACCAGTTACAGAATATTTAACCCAACTGCATCAAATTCTGTTAACTTCTCATTTGAGTATCTGTGGCTTACTTGATAAAGTACAAATGCATTGAATATCAGTGTATTCTTCACTCTGGTAGTATGCTCTCTGCTTTTGTGTTCGAGATGCAATATCTTCGTGCCGTCAAAATAGAGAACGAGCAGGACAATCACTCGATATACAGCCTGAAATTTCCATGGACAACAACGGCTTAGTAAAATCGGCAACCCTTTGCTACGAGCCACAGCAAGCAGAAGAAGAGTCGGTTGGAGGTTCAGTAGCTAATGCTAATGCTAATGCTCCAAGAGTATCCATTATAAGTTTGACCCACATAAGCTGCAAAGAGTGAAAGCAAATTAAATACTTTGATAGAAGTAATGCATACAGTGGAACATCACCGGGAGAAACAACATTTATAACAAGAGTTGCATCAACTGTAAGCTGAAACTGGATGAACTTTATTGAATTATTTCACAAGATCACAGGAAAAGCGAAATTCTTGATATTACCTTTTCATTCGAAGATTCTGAGAGCCTTTTTTTAGGGAGAAATAAATCGTCACATCTTTCAATTTTGGCACAAATTTAAAAATATATATATATTGAATTCAAAATTATATTTGAAAAACAAAGTTTAAAGAATAATTTGTGATTGAATCTAACATTTTATACTTATCTAAATTTTGTTCTCACCCACTTTTTCAATTACATAACATGAACAAATACTTGTGGATTTTTTTTCTACGAGCAATTTAGTTTTAGGGTTTAGAAGTTTTAGTGGGTGAACTTTGAATTTAGGGGTGTGGCTAGAATTTAGAATTTATGGTTAAAAATTTGGGGTTTATAGGTTAAAACCTAAATCTCTAACCATATTATCTTAAAAAAATTAAATTCTAACCTCTAAAACCTCAATTCTAACCCTAAACACTAAATTATAACAACAAACCCTAAATTCTAAACTACTAAACCTTAAACCAAATCCCTAAACCTTAAAATTGAGGCACTCGTGAATTTTTGTTTTTGTTTTCACTGCTGTGCATGTGATGTTTTCCCTATCATTTATGTATTTTATATATTTTCAATTTCAAAATTGATTTTTTTAACTTTTTTTGGTAAAAGATTTTTTACATTTTAACTCGGGCTTAAGTTTCAAATTCAAACTATAATTTTTATTATCAATTAAAATAAAAAATCGTTTACACCCATTACCTATTTGGTCAAGCTTTAATCAGCTTTACTGTTAAATAGGTAAAATAATAATTATTTTAGTTCACTACTGTAGCGACCTTTTTTTTCTTCTATTTTTGAAAAAAAGAGCATTTGCTGTGTAAGAGTGTTTGTTTAGAAAATAAGTCGGCTACTAATTATCCCCTAAATTATTAATGAAAATCTTTTGGAAGATTGGAGATTTCTTTTGAAAACTTTAAATCCTTGAAAACGATGAAAATTTGGAGCCGCCACCGGCCACTTGGGTAAGGTAGACCAGACACCATAAGAAACCAGATATTCGTCGTGAAAGGGTCCAGTAGTTGGTTACACGTGGGGAAGGATTAGCACCCCCATCACGTCCGGAACTAGGTACCAAAATATTTGTTGCTCTTAAAAGGATGAAAATTATTGAAATTTACATTGAATTTAATTTGGAGTTCTTAGGTGAAAATTAACTTTGACTGCACGGGCTTGATCGAATTAGTGGACTCAAATTAATTAGACATTTAATTAACAAGGTTGACGATATGTCGGACCATGGATTAAACCGACATCGAATAAGTCCGACTGCCGTGTTAATTTATGGTTCGACCCTCGTACGTCACCTTTATACATGATACAAACATTTAAGTATGATGTGAGGATTTTGTTAATTTTTAATCCATTTACCTCGGGATGATAAGGATTAATTCGAATATTTGGTCAACATCCTTTAAGCTCGGACTGTTACGACACGAATATTGGAATTAATAAATACCTCCCTTTTACGATTTAGATTGATTAGGTATGCAATTAAGATTAAAGATTATATGGATGTCAATTAAAGTATGACAATCAAAGGCATAAGTATAAGCACACAAAAGAAGACCAAACTCACTAGAAAGCCCAATTAGCGATATATCTATTAATTAGATGACTCTAATATTTAACCCTAAATTAATTAGCCTTAAAAACTAGAAACCCTAAGTTATGGCGACTAGTTTGTAATTTAATGTTAAGTTAAGCTTAAAATTAGTTTTTCCCCTAAAGTAAGTGAGAAAGGTCCAATTAATTTAATGAATTTGGCATTTGCCCAATAAGCCAAGGATAAATTCAAATCCGTTATATTAATTTGAACTCTAATCTAATTAAGGCTCTAAAAAACCTAAGGCTAATTTAATTCTAAGATCGTGCCCCTATAAGACGAGCACACGATCTAGATTAATTGAGTTAATTTACTTAATTTAAACAAAAGCCCAAAAGGAGCAAAAACAAGGCCTAAAACTCAAATTATTATTATGTAATAAAGGCCCAAAAGATTTAAGATACATTATGTATTAAAATAATATAACATTTTTAAAAATATACATTGAAATACATTATGTATTATAGTTATATAATATACATATAAAAAACCTATTATTTAAAAATATGTATTATTTATTTTACAAAATTCTTCTATATACTTTAAACCATATTATACACTACATATACATATTTCATTTTCACATAACATTATTATATGCTTCAATAACTATATATTTTATGTACCTATAATGTAAATATTATATTCTTCAAAATTATACTATATAGCTTAAAAACCATATATTATATCCAAAACATATATGTATTATTTTATAAGGTTATACTATATACTTTGAAAATACATATATATATTATGTGTCATGGGTATATATTATATTTTACAAAATTCTATCTTATTCTTTAAAACTATTATATATCGAAAGTATCTAATATATATATATATATACATATATATTTCTTTTTTAAAAAAACTACTATATACTAAAAATATATATTATATATATTAAAAAAATATTTTTATTATTATTATTTTTACAAATTCCTATTTTATTCTAAAACGTATTATAAGTTGAGAAATACACTTTATTTTACCAATCTCTATTTTTACCAACAAATGCATATTAGACATAAAATTATACGTCACGTTTCCATTTTATATTAAACCTATGTACATATTAAATTCCTAATATACATTTCATTCGAACTAATTTTATCCACAAAATCATGATCACAAACGAGCAAAATTAATATAAAAATTAAATTGCAATAGCTAGAAATAAATATGCAAAATCTGAACTAAAAATGCATAAAAAGAACAAATAAAATAACTTAATTTAAAAACTGGAAAAAGGACCTAATTGTGAGAAAATAAAATACAGAGACAAAATTAAAAGAAATAATAAGGACGTAATTGAAACTTTTGAAAAAAATATGGAGGACCTAGGGAATAATTAAAAAAAGGCAGGATGGCTTCCTATGGTAATTATCCCACACGGAGGGACCGATAGTGCAATTGGACCATGCGAAAGCCCCTCTGGCGCAATTATTTTAGGGCGGACGGACTAAAAATATGATTATACCATTTAAAAATTTATAACATTATATATACCCCTTCTATCCGAAAATCAAATTTTTTTGGCCATTTTTTGTTATAACAATTTTCCCTCCCCCAAATTCTCTGAACTTGTTCTTCAAGTTCATATGGGTTCATCATGAACCCAGATTCCGGCGGTGGCCGGCGAACCTAAACCGCCCAAAAAAAACACCATTTTTTTCAGTTAAAACCTCAAAAAACTGAAACGAAAATAAGATTCTGGCCTTCTTACACTCACACCGTTTCACTTATTCAGCCTCGAGAAAGCTGGAGATTATCAACGGCGGAGCTACAGAGCCGAGAGGGTAAACCCTAATCTTATGCCCTCTTTTTTTATATACACATGCACATATATATTTGAACTAAAAGAAGAAGAAGAAGATATAGCTTGGAAGGTTATTTCTCTATTTATTGCTTCTGGATTTTTTTGTTCGAATCCTTGTGTTACAAATGGTTCATTACATGCTTATATATGTCTCAGATTACTCATTGTCTATATTTATGCTATAGTTTACGTGTTTAAGCAAAGATTTAATGAAACCACTGTGGATGATGATGTTCTGATTTCCCCCTATTTTTATGTTTTTTCTGGTGTTCGGTGGTTGGGAGAGTTGGTGGTGGCAGCGGAAATCCCGATAATGTGATTATGCGGATGAGGGGATGAACCGGTGCCGGTGCGTGGGCGCGTGAAGAAGCTGGACGGCCGGAGCATGGGCTGCACGCGCAGGATTCGAACGGTCCGGCTCTATCTGGGCCATTGGATCAGATCTGATCCGACGACTGAGATATCCTCTGGAACGGACGGTCCAGATTACATCTGGTGATTGACGTGGCAGCGCTGGATGATGACACGTGGCGCGCGGGGGAGCTAAAGGATCTCCATTCGATCTGGACCGTTCGATCAGCAGCCCTTGATCCAACGGTCCAGATTGGGCTGCACAGAGGATATAACAAATTAGGGTTTCTTTAGAATGGGCCTTATCGGGCCACATGTAATATATAAGGATAAGTGGGCAGATTATAAATGGACTTGGACTTATATTTAATATTGAGTTTTAATTATTTGTTTGATCTGTTTTTTATTATCTTTTTAATTAGTTCAGCCCATGTTATAATAACACATATACATACTAACATTAATACACACATGCAATATTCATACATTCATAGTTAAACCTTAAAGTAATTGAAGTAAGGATGAATACATACGTACATACATGCAAGCAATACATTCAATACACATACTCATTAGTCATTAATAATACTAAGACAATAGTAAACACATTAACAAGCACATACATAGAATTGTATATCACATGCAAGGTTGACAAACCACATACATATGTCTATGTTTTAAATAGACATACATAATAAACACACACTTATGATACATACTTAATACGTGTAATAACACACACGAGCCTAATTTTATCATCACCTAATAGTATAAACATATATAAGCCCATTATTGCAAAATAAAGAAAATGTGTTAACCCTGAACAAAATTAGTGATTACAACTACATTTAAATTTTTATCAATTTGACCCTTAAAAATGTAAACATGATTGAAAATTTATATTATTCAATCAATGTTTTTTTTTTATATTAAAGATTGAGGGTTAAATTGAAAAGAAGTTTTAAATGCAAAGAATTTGATATTAAATTTTAAATTTTTAAATAATACAAGAAATTTGACATATTTAAACCAAATGGGCATCATTCAAAATAAGGGTGTTCGTTGTTCGATTAAATCTAAATTAACCGACCAAAACGAAATTTAGTTCGGTTAACCTATCGAATAACTCAAAAAAATTTAGTGATTAGTGGATCGGTTTTATAGTTCCAGTAGAGTCTCGCAACTCTGCTTGATAAATGAGTATTGCATATGAAAAATATGATATATATACATATATCGTACATGATTCGTCAAGACTCAACTAACTCGAAATTTTCAAATAAAATTTAAATTGTAAAATAAGATTCGTCAAGACTCAACTAACTCAAATTTTTTGACTCGACCAAATACTCACTCTTACCGATATGCATATTTGGATATAGTTTAAGAATAAATTTATTAGTAAAGTAAGTTAGTAATTGGGGTACGTGTATAAAGAGATTATGTAATTATTTGGGGTACGAGGACAATTTTTGGGTAGGGTATAAAATCAGTCCCTAAAAATGGAAATAGCAAGAACACAACTATCAACGTTTACATTGGTTTGCTTTTCTTTTTCTTTTTTTTTTTTTGCTTGAGTCAATATATTTATTTTAACTATATGTGGTTATAGAAAATTGTTTAAATTAGAACTAATTATGAAAAAATATGTGTATTATATATAGTTATAGAAAATTGTTCAAATTGAAATTAATTAGTATCATAACATTATAAATGTTTACAATTAAATTTGAATCGAAACTCGGACAACTTAACTCGAAAAAAGTTTAAATAAAGTGTGAATTATAAAATAGAACACTTCAACTCGATTAACTCAATTTTTTTTAACTCGACTAAATCAAATACTTTCTCCTAAAACAATGTATCTCCGACCCTTCTCTATCTCTCTCAAAACCCTATAAATATGATTGGGGAGTTTTATCTCCAAAACGAAAAGGAAAATAGCTCTCTCTGTCCGTCCCATCAGCACTCACCAACAATGGTGAAAATTCAGAGGAAATAGCCCAACTCACTGAAAATGAACATGCCCCCCCTAGCGTTTCAATGAAAACCCAAATATTGTGTATGAAGAATGATAGTCCGATTATAAAATTTACAAAATAAAACTATTATTTTACCCAACGTTGGTTAAACGAAACTTGTATGGCAAGAAAATTTAAAAGGATGTTAAAGAACTATGTGCCAGGCAGCTTTAGTATGCCCAAAGCCAAAGCACTTGTCAGATGGATGCGAGGTCTAAACATTGAAGAAAGCTTGCATCCTCCACTAAAGAAGCTGATGAAGCAAAAAACTTGACTGAAAGGTCATCATACTAAAGACAGATTTGACGCAAGTAAAGTTCCTCTAAAAGACGCTGAAAAAGATACAACTGAAAATAAAGACTGAAATTTATATTTTTACCCAATAATGGGGTGAACAAAATTAAATGGTAGAGAAATTAAAAGGATGTTAAAGAACGGTGTGTCCTAAGCCAAAGCAATGATAAGATGGACGAGAAACCTAAATGTTAAAGAAAGTTAGGTTCCTTTCATTGAAGAAACTTGGTTTCTTCAATATCTAGATTCTTCGTTTATATTATCATCGCTCTAACTTGAGGCATCACAAAGCCGTCGGACACATCGTTCTTTATCATCCTTTTAAGTTGTTCTGTGATCCAAGTCTCGTCCACCCCATTGTTGGGTAAAAAATATAAGTTTTGCGTAACTATCTTTATTTTTGAAGTCGGTCTTTATCTCCAATTATATCTTCATCAGTACTCTTTGGAAGAACTTTGCTTGCACCAAATTTATCTTCAGTATGATGACCTTTCGGGTTGCCACTTGTACTTCAATCAAATTTTTCGCTTCATCAACTTCTTTAACGAAAATGTGCAAGCTTTCCTCAATGACTAAACTTTTCATCCATCTAATAAGTGCTCTAGCTTTGGGCACACTAAAATCGCCTGCCACATCATTCTTCAACATCTTTTTAAGTTTTTATGTCATACAAGTTTCGTTTAACCCAATATTGGGTAAAAACAATAGTATTGCGGTAGTGTTCTGGTGTTTTATTTTTACAACCGAACTAACCTTATTCTTCCTACACATTAATTTGGTTTTTATCAAAACATTAAAGGGAAACTTGTTCATTTTCAATGAGTTGAGATATTTGCTCTGAATTTTCACCATTCTAGGTGGGTTGGTGGTGCCAATGAGACGGAGAGAGAGAAAGCCAATGCCAAAGCCATTTCCCTTTTTGTTTTGGAGAAAAAACACCCCCCTCATATTCAGAGTTTTGAGAGAGATAGATGGGAGAGGAAGATATATTGTTTTAGGAGAAAATATTCGACTGAGTCAAATAAAAAAAACTAAGTTAGTCGAATTGAAGTGTTTTATTTTATAACTCAAATTTAATTTGAACTTTTTTCGAGTCAATTTGTTCGAGTTTCGATTCAAATTTAATTATAAATATTTTAATGTTATGATACTACTTAGTTACAATTTAAATAATTTTTATAGCCATATAATATATATATATATATATATATATATATCTTCATTGTTTAATCTATATATAATTAATTTTGACTCAACCAAAAAAAAACCAAGTGCAAAACCGTGATAGGCTGATATTTGTGTTGTTGCTATTTTCATTTTTAAGGACGGATTTTACACCCTACCCAAAAAACTTTTTATTGTCCCCGTACCCCAAATAATTATATGAAACATAATTTTTTTTTGTTCGTATTCGTTTATATTCCTTCGTTAAAATGATAAACAAACGCAAACGAACATTGAATATTGTTTATTTTTTTTTATCTTAAGTCTGAAATCTTGTACATTGAGTATTATATAATTTTTTCTAAAGCTTGAGTTTCTGATTGAGTGATGAATTATTTTAACAGTATTATATTATATAATACGACTTAAACTCCTATATTCTAAAATTAACAAGCTTGTTTGTGTATCAAATTATTTTTTATATTAAAAATTTGATATATAATAATTTAAAATAATATATAAATATGATAAAAAAATGAACGAAGCGATAGGAGACCGTTTATAAAAATCAAAACTGATATATCGTACCGAAAATTGTTTAAATTTAAACTAATTAGATTACTTTTAAGTTTGGATCCAGATTCTCATTTTTGCCTGACATATCACACATAAAAGAATATGAAAAATATGTGTATATTGTATATAAATATGAAAATTTGTTTAAATTGAAACTAATTAATAACATAACATTATAAATATTTACAATTAAACTTAAACTCGATGCGATTTGACTCAAAAAGGATCCAGCTAAAATTTAAGCTATAAATATAACTCTTTAACTTAACTAATTCAAAATTTATTGACGCAATTCAACTTGATTGAATGTTTAACTTTACCGAACAGTCTTGAACATTCACAAAATAGGAAGAAGATCATCATTAATACAGGACATTTGTCCCACGGACTCCACCCGTAGGACATCTTACAAGGAGCTATAACTAGCAATTGGCCCATTAGTAATGAGAAAAGGCTATTTTTTTAAATAACTTTTTTAAATAATTATTTAGATAAATATCTCCTTCCAAGATTATTTAGATAAATATTTCTTTTAATCTATGTAAGTTAAATTTACGTTTTACTAAAAGCGAGTTTTAAACTCGCGTTTAACTAAAATCAAGTTTTGAGTAAAAATAAACACATTAAATTAATTTTTTTCTTACCTACTTACTCAATACGAAACTCGCGTTTAATTAGAAACGAATTTAAAATTAGCATTTTATTAAGGCTTAAATATACATTTGATACCTGAACTAGACACATTCTCCCAAGTTGGTACCTAATTAAAATTTTCTCCCACATTAGTACTTGTATTATACGCTTTCTCCCAACTTGGTACCTAAAGAATTTTTGCTCCCAAGTTGGTACCTGAACTAGACACCTTATCCCAAGTTGCTACCAAAACTTATCCTTTCTATCAATTTGGTCCTAATTTGAAACAATTCAATAAGTTTAACTTTCTATATTTAAAAATTCTTTCATTTTATTATGTGTTATTCACCTAAATTGTTTGTTCTTCTCTTAGAAATGTTATATTACTTTCTTGGTTTAATAAAAGTTTAAACATAACTTGTTGATAGAATCCAGTTATTTAGTTGTTGCTTTGATCCGATGGGCTCGCTTGATTTGATATTCTCACAAAAATGATTAAATTGATGGAAATTTTAAATATGAAATGTTAAGTTTATTGAATTATGACTAAATTAATTGAATGTATAAGTTTTGGGGACTAAAACTGTTAATAAAAGTATTAAATTAGTGGATGGAATTAAAGTTTCGGTACCAACTTGGGAGAAAAAGTTCTTTAGGTATCAAGTTAGGAGAAAGTGTATAATTCAAATACTAACTTGGGAGAAAAGATTCTTTTAAGTACCAACTTGAAAAAATATGTATAGTTTAATTACTAAAATTATATTTAAGCCTTTTATTAAAAATAAATTTTGTCCTATGTGAGCTGATAGGGATATTTATCTAAAAATTAGTTCAAAACTACCAATGTTTTATGGGTAGGTAGACCCCAGGCCTAGCAAGGTAGGCTACTTTCATTTTGCATGCTTTTGGCTTCTGTTATATATGTGATAAGCTTTTACCAGCTACACAATTTACTTGCTTCTTGCTTTTGCTTTTGAAATGGAAAACAATTGGTGCAAGGAAAAATAAATAAATCAACTTAAAAGTTGTTTAAAAATAATCGAGAAATTATTTGGAAAGAATTCTATACTTCAACCTTTGTTTAAAAACAACTGGTGCTAGAATTTTATAGTGAGTTCAGATTTTTGTTAAAATTTTAGGATCGGATCATGGTTGGTTATGTTTTTTTGTTAGGTCGTGTTTACAATTTAATGATGTTATTTTACAGTCATTTTTTATTGTGATAAGATTGCCAGGGTGATGGAATTGTTATTAGAAAGACTTTAAACTTCCAACAAACGTTTGAGAAGATTAAGGCTTCCTTTGGGGTTGTTGTTCCTGGTGCCCTTTGGCCAAAAGTTAGAATTTCAGCTGTCACTAAACGCTTGTTTGGGCGCTAAAATAAGTGGTCAAAGGCCCATTGAGAACTAAATTAGTGGTCGTTTGGGGTTGTTGGTGCTAAAATAGCTGCACTAGTGGTTACCCTCATATAGCGAGGCCAGAACATGCATGAGTTTAGTATCTCATTGATATCTTCGAGATGATTTCGGATAATATTTGTTTTCTGTCATTTTGTTAGATCCGTAACAGTACTTAGATCTAAATAAAATCTTCAAACAACCGTCAAAATCCAGGCCAGGCAGGAAATATGTTCGTTCATATATATAAGAGAGCAAATACCTGAAGAAATAAACCGATTGAATAGCCAAATCTTCTTACCCTTAGGCATGGAAAAGCTCGGACAAACCTAATCCAACAAGTCCAGCTATGTGGAGACAATGTTAATAAGTTCAAGATTATAATGATTGCCCACCTCGAAATCATTAGGATCAAGAGCTGGAGTTATCTGTGCAACTTTGAAGGCAATGCCAAGAAAAATAAACAAACAAGGAAAGCCATTAGCCAATATAAGGAGTTGTTGTGTGTGGAACTGGTGTTTGACAGAATGATTGAGAAAAGAAGAACGAAGTATAGATTTAGAGGAATTTGGAAAAACATCCAAGGTTTTTACATGCCCAAACAACAAGAAAAATAATACTATTTATACTCTCTCACTCCTAGTTAAGGATAAAATCGGCAAACTTGCTAGGCACCCTTTTTTCCCTGCTACTCTTTCGCGCCAGCTCAGCTGTATCCTCTGCCTTTGCTGAATCATCTCTCACGGTCACGTTGCATGGGCCGTCCCCTGGCTGCATGGATTCCTGGACCATAACATCGCCTTCCCCTGGAGACTCAACCTTGTCCTCAAGGTTAGGAGCAGATAGCACGAGAGTCACAGCTTCACGGAGTAATGGTAAAGGCGTAAGCTGCTGCGACGGTGTACCTTTACAAGGCTTGAGTTGAGAAACATGAAACACCGGATGAATACGAGTAGAATTGGGCAAAGCAAGCTTGTAAGCAACAGTTCCCACGCGTTTGATAGTCCGATACGGACCAAAATATCGCGGACTCAACTTATGTTGTCGTTGTAAGCGAAGCGACATTTGTCGATAAGGTTGGAGACGCACAAACACCCAACTACCGACCTCCAAAGACAGTTCACAACGATGGCGATCAGCTTGAAGTTTCATTCGATTCTGTGCTTGCTCTAAATTCCGTTTCAATTATTTCAAAACAGCATCACGATCAATAAGAGCTGGTGCGAGCTGATCATGGTTGGAACTACCTTCGACATAGGACAAAATCGTTGGAGGATCGTGGCCATAAAGTGCTCGAAAAGGAGACATTCCCGCCGATGTTTGAAAAGCCGTATTGTACCAATATTTTTCCCACGGCAAATAACGAAACCATTTACGCGGATCATCGCCCACCAAACAACCCAAAAACATCTCAAGAACGCGATTCAAAACTCTGTTTGTCTTTCGGTTTGGGGATGATAAGTGGAGGAAAAACACAACTCTGTACCTTGGAGGCGAGCCAACTCAGTCTACAACGTGCTCATATATACACGATCGCGATCGCAAATAATAGTCCGAGGAATCCCATGAAGCTTGACGACACCTTAAACAAACACTTGCGTACCTAAGGTACTGTCAAACTGACGAGGTAAACCAAAGAAGTGACCATATTTCGTGAGACGATCAACCACCACAAAAAATAGTTTCCTTACCCTCGGATTTAGGTAACCCAATCACAAAGTCCATCAAAATATCCTCAAATCCTTGGGTCGGAATAGGTAATGGTTGAAGAAGACCGGCCGGATGCAAACTCGAGCCTTTCATACGTTGGCAAACCTGACATTCAAGCACAAATTGTCGAACATCGGTACGAAGACCAACCCAATAGAAATTTGCCGCGAGCCGATAAAATGTACGTGAAATACCAGCATGACCACCCAACACCGAACTATGGAACTCACGTAAAAGCAATGTGCGCAGGGCTGTTTCGCGAGGAACCACCACGCGACTGTTCCATAATAGCAGCCCATCCTGACCGGCATAACCAGAAAATGCCGAGCTACCCTCCTGGACAGTAACATAAATCCTTAGAAGCGCCGAATCTGTCAAATTAGCTGCTCGAATTGCTTCCACAACGCCCAAGAGTGGCCGAGAGAAGGCCATGTACGCAGCCCCTAGATCTCGTGACAAAGCATCAGCAACATTATTTAACTTGCCCGGGCGATATTGAATGTCAAAATCGTAACCAACGAGCTTGGAGAGCCAAAGCTGTTGTTTCGAAGTTTGGATGGTTTGTTGATTCAATTCCCGCAACGATCGTTGATCCGTAACGATGATAAACCGACGACCAACCAAATATTGGCGCCACTTCGCGACAGCTGCAGTAATAGCAAACATCTCACGGCTATACGTGGACGCCTGTTGCATGTGTGGACATAAATTTTGGCTAAAGAAAGCCAACGGCCGACAACCCTGAGTCAAAACAGCCCCTACGCCCACCCCCGAAGCATCGGTTTCCACTTGGAACACATACTCAAAGTCTGGACGAGCCAAAATCGGAGCTGAACAAAGACGGTCTTTGACCTGATCCATCGCGGATCACGCTTCGACAGTCCATTCAAAACTCACACCCTTACGAAGCAAATCGGAAATAGGCTAAGCAATAGAAGCAAAACCCTTAATGAACTTACGATAATAGCTTGCCAAACCCAAAAAACTCTGTACCTCTTTCACTGTAGTAGGGGCAGCCCAATCGCGAATCGCTAGAACCTTCATCGGATCAACAACGAGTCCATCACCCGACGCAATATGTCCCAAATACTCAACGATAAATGACCAAAAGAGCACTTAGAACGCTTTGCTACAAACTCATGATCCCGCAAGCATTGTAGCACCAATCGAACATGTCGCAAATGGTCCTCCCACGATTGACTATAGACAAGAATGTCGTTAATAAAAATTAGCACAAATTTCTGAAGATATGGCCGAAAGAGCTCATTCATTGTAGCCTGAAACGTAGATGGGGCATTAGTCAAGCCGAAAGGCGTGACGAGAGACTCGTAGTGCCCATCATGTGTACAAAAGGCTGTTTTATGCACATCGGACTCCTTAACACGAATTTGGTGATACCCCGCCAATAAATCAAGCTTTGAGAAGAACCGGGATGAACCAAGCTCATCAAACGATTCCTCGGCGGTCGGGATAGGGAATTTGTCTTTGATTGTCATGGCATTCAAAGTATGATAATCAACACAAAATCACCACGAACCATCCTTTTTCTTGACAAGGAGAACCGGGAAGGAAAACGAACTAGTACTATGCGGAATCAAATGATGGTCAAGCGTATGTTGCACTTGACGTTCCACCTTCGCCTTTTGAAAATAAGGGTACCGATAAGGACGAACATTCACTGGTTTGGCGAAAGGTTGCAAATGTATAGCATGATCATTGTCACGCGAGGGTGGTAAACCTGAAGGCGGTTCAAAGACAGCGGCAAACTCAGCCAACACATCCGCTAAGTCGGGGGACACGGGCTCATCATCACCGATCGGACCAGCCTGCATATTCAAATAAAAACATGCCACCATGGCATGAGTCGAGGCGAATCGACGCAAGGACTGGAGCTGAACCTGTTGAATACTCTCGTTAGGCTCGCCATACCAACAATGAACCTGGGAACCTTGTTGAAATTGGAGCCGTAGAGTCGAAAAATCCATAGTAATAGGCCCTAGTGTGGCCATCCAAGCAACCCCAAGCACCATCTTCGTACCCTCCAATGGAAACACATAGAAATCGGTATGAATCTCGGTACCTTGGACACAAAGACGCAAATCACGGACACAACCCTCATTAGCAATTTGTCGCCATTACCCACCATTACGCAAAAATTTGGAGCAGCTGAAATAGATAAGCCAAGAAACTTAGCCACACGCGATTGCACAAAGTTATGTGTGCTTCCCCCGTCAATCAAAATTTGAATCAGTTTACCTTTAATTTCACCCACCACACGAATTGTATTCGGATGAAAACAACCAACCAAAGCATTGAAAGAGACTAACGATTGCTCTTTACCCAACCCATCCTCTTCCGAGGCAACAAGTGGTTCTAAACCCATCGGCGTCGAATCAACCACCAACACATCATCGAGACAAAGTAGTTGTGGATCGCGACATTTGTGACCCGACACATACTTGGCATCACAATAGTAACAAAGACCTTTCGCCCGGCGCGCTTGAGCTTCTGCTGAAAAAATACGACGCGGTTGCAAAGATGGCAACCCACCAGGCGTGTCCAAAGGAGGGGGACGACCAGGCTATAACTTCGACTCAGTAGTGGCCACCGGAGGATTGGGCAACAACGGGGGCAAACGAGACCCAATTGCACGACTCGCCGAACGTTTCTCGTGGAATCGAGCTTCATGGAAACAAGCCAAAGTAGCCACCTCTACCATCAAACTCGACCGATGACTCAAAAGCTCGTTCTTAATGTCAAAACGCAATCCCGATATAAAACATTGCGTAAGAAACTCATCTGACAAATTGGTGGTTCGTAACGCTAATTCCTCAAAACGATTCTGGTAATCAAGCATAGTGGTGATCTGAGTCAGTTTAAAGAGCTGACCTTCAGGGGATTCCACCTCCATTACCGCGAAACGTTTGCGAATCGACTCTACCAAATGGGACCATCCCACCAACTGACGTTGTCGCTGCATCCAACGGAACCACTTCCGGGTAATACCATCCATTCAAACGAAGCCATGGTGACGCGATGGTGATCCTCCATCTCGTAGAAGTAAAAAAAATCATGTGCCGACGCAATCCACTCCTCCGGATCAGCTCCCGAAAAAAAAGCTCTTCCTGAACCGATTTCGGCGTAAACGGAAACGCATCATCACCCTCGTGGCGCAGCTTCATCTTCCCCCGAGTAACTGTATTGGCCGAGGAGATTTCATCGTTCCCCGACAAGGTAGCCGAGATCCCAAGCTGAGCAGAAATCTGCTGTAGTTGCTGAGCCATCCCCTGCAACGTCTTCTCCGTACTCTCATTCCAACGTTTCTGATCATCAGCGTGAGCCTGCAAGGAGAGCAGAGACTGAGCATGGAGAGTAGTTGTATCCTGAAGAGACTTAATCGATTCGGAATGATTAACCATGGTGAAAGGATCAATGAAAGCACCAATGTTGTGTGTGGATCTGGTGTTTGACAGAATGATTGAGAAAAGAAGAAGAAAGTATAGATTTAGAGGAATTTGGAAAAACAAGAAAAACAATACTATTTATACTCTCTCTCACTCCTAGTTAAGGATAAAATTCGCAAACTTGCTAGGCACCCTTTTTTCCCTGCTACTCCTTCGCGCCAGCTCAGCTGTATCCTCTACCTTTGCTGAATCATCTCTCACGGTCACGTTGCATGGGCTGTCCTCTGGCTGCATGGATTTCTGGACCATAACATCAAAGGGTACAATTTATATCTTACCACATGACCAATCAAGGGAGGTACCCAAACGTCGTAGTTGTCACAGAATGGTACCACCATACTCGTTCTTCCACATAAAAACCTAATAAGAGCAGCATCAATAGAAAACAATGAGATGTAATATTTGTAGAACAAATCAATAAGCTCCATCTTAATTTCAGAGTTAAACATGGAGAAACTTGGTTTCAGAGTTGGAACTCACTTCATTTACAAACTCTTCCCGACCAACATCATGTCTGGTTAAGTGTCTTTCACGCATTATCTTTTTCTCTACAACCACCCAAAAATTTCAGACATTAGAGCAACTTCAAGTGACACTTAAGCTTTAACTGATCCAAATAAATACTAAAGGAACTCAACCTGTGTAGCTACCCCAACATGATCCATTCCAGATACCCACAATGTATTATACCCAGACATTCTTCTCCATAGAATGATAGTGTCCTGCAAGCAATAAAATTTAACCATAAACAAAATTCAACATAAAAGTCGGTGAGCAAATATGGCAGCATTAGCATTATACTACACAACCTGTATGGCACTAGTGGCAGTGAGTCCCAATTTGTGAATACAAAGTGTGAAATCCAGTTTGAGTTGTTCAAAAACAAACGATGGTTTCGAGCTACTTCTTGCTTTAGCGTGAAAAAAACTAGATTTCTCCCACCAAGAATACCATCTAAACATACAGATGCAAAAAAATACAAAGGTTAAATCAAAATTGAATCTACCAATCAAGTGAACTTTTTCAACACTTACGACTTCTCCACAGCAGCTAGACTATATTGTTTAGCCATCTGACTAGAGGGTCTTTTCTTCTCGCCTGAAGGAGTCTCTGGATCCACAAAATCCTATCTTCTGAATTCTCATCATCAGCTTCTTACTCGAAGAAAAAAAAGAGGTAAATCACTGTTATGGTCACACCTGGAGACACATGCTAGGCTAATGAAGGAGAGGGTGCAACGGCTAATCAGCATCGTACAACCATACGCAGAAGCACGAGAGAGAGGAGAATGTCCAAAGCCTTAACAGATTTTGTCCTACGCTAGGAAAAAGAGTATAAATAAGTCATAACCGTTGAATCACATGAACATTCTGAACAATTTTCCTTCAATCTAATATATCCTCTTTTCTCTCTATCTTTTTTTTTTCCTCATCACAGCTTCATTCACAACAAATTGGCGCTTTCATTGACCTCTCCGATGGTGAATCACAACAAATCCATCAAAATTCTTCAGGACACGTCCACCCGTCATGAGCAAGCTCTCACCGGCTTGCAAACCTTTGCTGCAAACCAAGAGAAATGAAATGTCGACACCCAGTCGACCCTTCAAGCAATGTCCCAGCAGCTAAAGATCATTTCCAACCAGTTGGGGATCTCGGCCTTGTCCTCGGGCGGTCGTGACTTGACTGTGGATAGCAGTGTCATTAAGGGAAAGGGCAAGGTTCGCGGCGACTCCGACGACGTTTTTCCTTTTGCTCTAAAACCGGTGCAAGTGGAACTTCCTCTGTTTTCCGGCAAGGATCCCGAGAAGTGGATCGCATCCGCCACGGATTTCTTTGACTTCTACGGCACAGAGGACCATCGTCGCGTGTCCATGGCTTCATTTCGCATAGAGGGCACAGCGAAGAAGTGGTTTCGGTGGATGCAGCGCCAACGACAGCTGGCAGGATGAACTCACTTGGTCGAATCGATTCGACGGAGGTTCACGGTCATGGAAATCGAATCTCCGGCGGGACAGTTATCCAAACTGACCCAGTCTACAACGGTGGAAGATTATCAATCTCGGTTTGAGGATCTGGCTTTACGGACTCATGATTTATCCGATGAATTTTTGAAAGATTGCTTTATTTCTGGGTTACGCGAGGATATTAAGAACGAGGTGCTAAGTCAGCGTGCCACGTCGATGATGGAGGTTCAGGCGTTGGCTAGGTTTCATAAGGCTCGTCCGTCTGACCGTCGCTACTTCACTCGGGCTACACCAAACAAACTCTATCCCTTGTTACCCACCCCAACTCTACACACTAATGGGCCAAAGTTTCAACCGGGTCGTCCCCACCTTTAGACTCATCACCAGTTTCCCCCATTTCCCCTACCACCAACCCTTAGCCTCACAGGATTTCATCGGCTGAAGCACAAGCACGTCACACAAGAGGGCTCTGCTATTATTGTGACTCCAAATATGTCCCCGGTCATAAGTGCAAGGATCCTCAGTTCTGCCTTTTGGACGATGATGTTGTGGAAGACATGGGCCCTCCGCCGGATCCTTCGGTTACGCCTTTAGAGAGTGCTGCTTTGGATGACTCGGGGAAGGATCACTCTTTGGTTTCTTTGATTGCATTGGCCAGCTATTTTCACCCCAACACCATTCGGGTTCCGGGAGAAGTGGGTGGTCATCAGCTCCGGATTCTAATCGACGGCGGTAGTACGCACAACTTCATTCAGTCGCGTGTCACCAAACATTTGGGTCTGCAAATCACGGCTGCTCCTAATTTTAGGGTTATGGTTGGTAATGGGCAAAAGCTTCATAATGAAGGTTGTATTCGTAATCTTCAATTACGAATTCAAGGAACTGAGATTGTCAGCGATTTCTACATTTTACCTCTAGAAGGTATGGAGATGGTGTTGGGGGTTGCTTGGATGGCCACTCTTGGGCCGGTAACTATGGATTTTGCAACTCTTTCCTTTCAATTCAAATTAGGTACAACCGAGCATTGTTGGCAGGGTGAAGGTAGTTTCGAGACTCAACCGATCCATCTGTAGTCCCTATACCGGCTCCGCGATACTAAAGTCGTGACCTCTTGTTATTTGCTGCACTTGCAACAGGAAGACCGGCCTCTATCTCTTGTTGATTCGGCTGATATGCAGGGCACTACGAGTTACTCATCCTGCCTTTCGGCCTGACCAACGCCCCATCTACATTCTAGGCTACTATGCACGATCTATTTTGTTCTTATTTGCACAAATTTGTTCTAATTTTTCTTGATGACACTTTGGTTTACATTCGTTCTTGGCAGGATCATTTGGAACATGTCCGCAAAGTACTCACCAAGCTGCACGAAAACGGTTTTGTTGCAAAACAAAGTAAATGCACATTTGGTCGCACCTCAATGGATTATTTGAGTCATATTGTCTCGGGCAATGGCTTGGCTGTCGATCCTTCGAAGGTTGAAGCAATCCGAGCTTGGCCAATTCCCAATTCTCTCAAAGATGTTTAAAGCTTTCTGGGTATCACCGGGTATTATAGGCGGTTTATTAAGGGGTTTGCTTCCACCACCGCCCCAATTTCTGATCTGTTGCTCAAAGATCGACCCTTTGAATGGACCGCAGCAGCCCAGGCAGCCATGGAACGCCTCCAGTCCGGTCTTTGTTCAGCCTCGATTTTGGGTCTCCCACAATTCGACAAGGAATTTCAGTTGGAGACTAATGCTTCTGGAATTGGTATTGGCGACAGAGATAGCATTTTTCTAAGCGATCTCTGGAAGGAATTGGCTAAATTGCAAGAAACTAAACTCTATTTTAGCTCGGCTTATCACCCTCAATCTGATGGGCAAACCAAAGCATTAAATCGCTGTCTCGAGATGTATTTACGATGTATGACTGGTGATGATCCTTCCAAGTGGGAGAAATTTTTGGCTTGGCTGAGTATTGGTACAATACTGCGTTTCAATCATCGGCTGGCATGACTCCATTTCGGGCTTTATATGACCGTGAACCCCTGACCATCCTTTCATACATGGAAGGTAGTTCTCGCAACACACAATTGGATCAGGACTTGGTGGATCGCGATGCTTTACTGCGAGTGTTAAAACTCAATCTCAGCAAGGCTCAGAACCGTATGAAGATGCAGGCTGATAGACATTGCCGCGAGCTTGATCTGGAGATTGGTAGCTGGGTTTTTGTTAAATTACAGCCTTATAGACAACTTTCCCTGCGCTTACAATGCCATCAGAAATTAGGCCCTCGTTACTTCGGTCCTTATTGTGTTCTTCAAAGGGTAGGGGCTGTAGCTTACAGACTTGAGTTGCCGGAGTCCACTCGCATACACCCGGTGTTTCATATTTCTCAGCTCAAGCCTTGTCGGGGTCTTCCAGCTCAACAGATTATGCCATTACCACTGATGCGCACAGCAGTATCGATAGACACTGGTGTTCCAAACCTTGAGGACAAGGTTTCTTCCCCAGCTGGGGGCACTGTCATGGTCACACTTGGAGACACAGGCTAGGCTAATGAAGGAGAGGGTACAATGGCTCATCAGCATGGTACAACCGTACGCAGAAGCACGAGGGAGAGCAGAATGTCCAGAGCCTTAACAGATTTTGTCCTACGCTAGGAAAGAGAGTATAAATAAGTCTTTGTAACCGTTGAAGCACATGAACATTCTGAAAAATTTTCCTTCAATCTAATATATCCTCTTTTCTCTCTATCTTTTTTTTCTCATCACAGCTTCATTCACAACAATCACTAAACCTAAGTAAACATTATACAAATCCATATTTTCAGAAGGGATTAAAGCAAAATGGAGAGAAAAATTGGAAAGAAGAGAAATGAACCTTCTCTTTTTTTTCTTTTGCAGAGATCCAAACCAAAAAGTTCAAACAAAAAATTGAATGAAATAAGAGAGAAAATGTGACTGATGAAAAGCAATGAAAGAGGAAGGAAGGAAAGCATGGGTTTCGACAGCGTTGATGCGAGGGAGGAAACAACAGAGTCGAGATACAAACAATACATAAAAAGGAGTCCATCATTTCCTTCATCGTGTAAATAGGGATAGGATTCTAATTTTCTCACCTCAGATTGTGTCATTCTCATAATGACACCACTATGCTTGGGGTTAATTGGCCAAATATTCTCTTTTGGGAATTTATTTGGCTAAATACCCCTTTCAACAATATTTGAAAAAATACACTCATTCGGCCCACGTAAGAGTAACTCATATCCTGCAAGACGCGATTTTTCAACCTCGCTTTCCTCAGGACGCGTCTTTAATCCGACGTAGTTTTTGTTATCCTGTAATTTTGAAAAAAATAAAATCAAAGAACTCGCTCCTATAGGACGCGAGTTCTACGAGAAATTGAAGCGCCAAGATAAACTGCAATTTAAAGTTTTAAATTAAATTAGGTTAATACTGATTATAAATAGAATGTTCAAATTAATGGTTAAAAAATTATTTATAGCGTTAGAGTTTCAAGAAATTAGCACCATGTACGATATAATAAATAATTACTTTTTAATATGGTAAATGGTTAAAAGTAATGTGGTGTTTATAAATAATGTAGATTTGATTTATAAATAACGTGGTTAAAAAATAATTACTTTTTAATATTAATTTTTGTAAAAAATATTTAAAAGAAGATCGTTAAAAATAAAAATATAGTTTATATATTATTTGAGATTCCGATAACATCATCATCGTTAGAAAATATTGCATACAGCTCAAGCTCAAGGCCCGTCCCAAAATAAGTCTGTAGGTGAGATTCCACCATCAATTCCACAACAGCGTCGTCCACAAAGTGGAATAATGAGTACGTTAATGGTTCTAACGATGTCTACAGTCGATAATTCAGCGGTTCCAACTTTTTCCACGACCGTGTGGAACATGTTTCTTCACTTCATTCATCAACTTCTTATACATTAAGTTGTATGGTAGCAGAAGCAATATAGCACTTGAGGACTGGAATGCGACTCTGAGAGATTCATCATCGATTATCTGCCCATCATAGTATACCAAAGAATTAATATTTTCTCGTCTCAACATATTATATCGATGTAACAAACACAAATAATATTGAAATGTAGAGTAAGAAGAAGAACGAACAAATATGAATTGTGAGAAAATATGGAGACTGCGGTGCTCTATTTATAGCAGAACCAGTGACGTTTTGGAATCGAATTCAACCAAACTCATGTCTTATAGGACGCGAGTTCAATGTAAATTATGGTATGCATTAAATGACAATAATATTGATTATAAAAAGAATAGTGTTTAAATTAATTTAGTAATTTTTAAAAGTTATAGATTACACAAAGTTGTGAGTTATGCCATTAAAAACACATTAATTCTAAAAAGATTTTTAGAATCCTGCATGGATTAGAATTGAAATTAGTTGTCAATTAGGCAAACGATATATTTGAGATTTATAGACTCGCTATTATATTAAGAATAATGGAATACAAATAGTGTATATAATAAATACTTACATTTTAATATTGTAAATTGTTAAAAGTAATGTGATCTTAGGAGTAAAGTATTTTTAAAAGTAAGTTTTATCTTGATTTTAAATGAACTCGTATCCTGCAGAATGCGATTTCTGCGGTAAGTGGAACTCGCATCCTGTAGGGTACGAGTTTCTTTTGAATAAATTTTACAATGGTTGAAAATCAATTTACGGTGTTTAGGTTACGAGAAACTTGCTCTTTGTAGAACTTGATTCATGGAACTCGTGTCCTGTAGGGTGATAAGATGATCACCTTGGCAGCTAATCGGCGGTTGCCTGGGCAACTGGCTGGGCGGCTGGGCAGCAACTTCAAGGTTCGACGAAGCGTTCTTCAATGGTTTCTTCTTATCCCTAAGTCGAAACTCTAGCTATTTGTGCATGCCTTGATAATACATCCCCGCGTGAATTAGGGGTGAACAACAACCAATCTTGCACTCCTCTTAGCCGTTGAAATCCTTAACTTATTCCTAAGTCGGATTAATCTTCACCATCAATAGATTGAATAAAGACCATACTCATTTGTTTCTTGAATCTAACTCTCCTGGTATTAGATAAATAGATGAAGTTACAAGATCCTCTCCCAATTCACTCACAAACAAGAACAAGAACCAAGAATGAGTAAACCTTGAATTGAAAGTGCAAACTCTTATTACCTAAACAAAATCCACTTGTTTCTCACAACCACAAAACACAATAACCTTAGCCAAATAGATTTAGTTCATGGCTAGGTTCCAAAGAAACACAAGACAAAGAATTCTTAACATAAACCTAATTGAACAAGAAAGAAAAAGATGAAGAATGGTTGAAGCCTTTGTCGAAATCTCTCCCTCCTTGCTCTCCCTTGCACTTGTCAAAATCTCTCATTTTTTCCCTTGGAGTTGACAGCTTGGTCCTCAATTTATAGGGCTAGGTCAAAGTCTTTTTTGAGGAGGAAGTTAAGTTGGAATTAAATACTTTTAAAGAATATAATTCTTTATTATATTTAAATTCCTTTTAGATCTTCTTCTATCTTCTTGGGATTTAATTTCTCTTTAACCTCTTCATGGAAATCAAACTCCTTTGGGATTTAAATTTGCTCTACATCATCTTAGGTTTATCTAGTCATCAATTTTGATTGCCATATCATCTTATCCCTTATCGATAATTACCCTGGCAACTAGCTCAGCATCTCCTTCATGCATTGCCCTGGCAACTAGCTTGGCATCTCCTTCATGCATTGCCCTGACAACTGGTTCCAGCCTTGCTTTGGCAAGTAATTCTGCACAAACACAAAAACACCAAAGCAGTATCTTGTTCCACAAAATTAAGAAAAATATGAAATCAAGCTTGTCCACCAAGGAAACAATGCAAACATGCATGAATGGCTAATAATGCAACTAATATGAGCCTAAGTTTAGCAATAATATGAATAAAAAGGGTAATAAAAATAGTACTTTTGAACATTTAACACACCCCCAAACTCGAACTATTGCTTGTCCTCAAGCAATGCAAACTAATAATTACCCGTCAAAACTTCAATTTTCACAAACTTAGCTTTGAACTTGATTTCAATTCTCAGAACCGTGGCACAAAGTATGATTGGCTTTTCATTTTTCGAAAAACTTAGGAGTTACTCGGAATCAAACTATAATGCTTGTGAGTGGGTGTGGAGTTGTGTGCAAGTTGATTTTTCGGATTCTATGTAAACAAGAGGTTTTCAAATTACTTCATTGGGTTCTTTTAACATGTTTTAACTAGAGCCGGTTTCGGGCACCTCTAGTGTTTTGTTTTTAGTTTTCTTAAGTTAATTAATTTATTCGACTAGAGCCAGTTTCGGGTACCTCTAGCGATCAATTTTTAGCACATACTAGAGCCAATTACGGGCACCTCTAGCGATCAATTTTTAGTACATACTAGAGATAATTTCGGGCACCTCTAGTATTCATCCAATTTTTATTCTAATCCCCCAACTTTTTAACTATCAACCTAAGTTCGCTAGAATTCCTTAAATCTATCAAGCCACACAGTGTTTCATCAAGTTTAGCATCATAGTACGATTCTAAGTGTTTCTATGTTTATCCTAGAATAAAAAGTTCTATCAATTAAGTACATTGGCAAAGTCATTATCGGATATTCATCAAATCTAGGCAATTCTTGTTCCAACTAAAGGCATGGCAAGCAATTTATGTATCCTAAATGCAATACTTAAGATGAATGCAACTAAACATGGTAACTAACTAATAACAATCCCCCCAAACTCTAGTGAGGCATTGTTCTCAATGCATGCAACAAAGAAAAATAAAAAGAAAAGTAAAATGCAAACGAGGACTTGCTCTGAGAGTTCGTTGTCATGGATGATTAGTTTCCTTTTGTTCGGTGTCTTGATTCTTTTTCTTGAACGCAGTGGTTGCTTCCTTGTTGCTGATGGTGGAATCGATCCTCGTACGGGGTTGTCCTCTTCATCAATGTCATTGGATTTTCGCTTGGGCTTGGAGGATTCAATTGGTGCGATCTTTGTTGGTGCAATGGAGGACTCGTCCGAATATGAAAAATCAGACAATGATTTAGTACGAGTTAATTTGGGCATATGTGTTTTACCTTTGGCTTTTGCAGTGGTTACCGTGGCGTCTTTAGCTTTGGTTGTCACGACATCTTCAATGTTGGTTATCGTGGCAACTACTTTGGCATGCACAGTGTAGGTTGCCGCGACATCATCTGTTGCAGTTGCCATGGCAAGGATTTCGGTAGGAAAGATGAAGAACGGCACGCAGTTGTTCGGGTACTTTTCCAGGATGACTTGGGTGATGACATTGTTGTGATCCTTCATGTACTGCATGAACATTAATTGTCGGTCTTCAATTTGCCTAAGGCGGTTCTCCAACGGTTTTAAGAGTGCTTCAAGTTGTCCTGGGGTTGCTAGCCGAGTTGCCCGGGTATCAGTTGTTTAAGCATTAGGAGTTGCCGGGGTGGCAGGAGTTGTCGCGGTAACTGGAGGCGTTAGGGATTTTACTGGTGCCTCTCCCATTAGCTTTCAGATTTGTGCTCGATTCCAACCGGACTTTGGTATGGCCTTTTCATCAGTGGATTCACTTGAGACATGCATCTCCTTGTAAAGATTGGAAATTAAGCAAGTGAAGAAAAAATAACCCTTGTCTTTTGTGCTACATACAAAAATCTCATCAAAAATAATTTTTCCAATGTTAATGATGCGATTATGCAAGATAGAATGTATGAGCAAAAGACGAGGTGTATCAACGGTGGTATTGTGTGTTGTGGGCATTAAAGAAGTTTTAACAAACTTATTCCATAATTTTGCCTCGGGCTTAAGCCGAAGGCGATTTACCGTGCCCTTGTATTTACCGTCGTTCCAATGAGTTCCAGGTGGAGTGAGTTCTTGAAGCACCTTGCCAAGTTGCTTGGGCGTGAGTTGATCAACAAAGGCTTGATGCCTGTCCTTCTCAATGTAGAGCCCGTAAAAGATGTTGATGTTTTCGGGGCTTATGAGTATAGCCTTGTCACGAACAATAACATAAGGATTATCTGGGTTAGGTGAGTGAGCATAGAATTCTCTTACCCATGAGATGTTACCCGGTTTCGATTGATGGTAAAAGATTTGCTACTTTTGATGTGCAATCCTTTCGAAGATGAATGGTTCAAGGCTGAAATCTTGATAAGAGTTGGAGTATTCAAAGCCTTATTCTTCGCAAATCTTCCGGTTTTCAAACTTGGAGTGAAATCTTTCTTGAACCACCGGTGTAGAAAACTTCTTGTATCTTGGTTCTTTGGAGGAACTTGGATGAACCAAAAATTCGATTTTGGATGCCATGGATGATCTTGGTTGTGAGTTTGGTAGAAACAAATAAAAGAAAGCAAAAGAAACTAAAGAGTTGCAAGATGAAAAGTAGGAATAGGTTTCTTGGAAGTTAAGGGTGATGGGTTAAATAGAAAATATATGTAGTAAATATGGTGGGTGGGATTAATTGGAAAGAAAGAAAACAAGTGTTTTGATTTAGGGGTAGGAGACGACTAGGGTATTTGGGGAAGGATAAGGGTTTGGCCGGCTATGTAGGGTTTATTTAGGGTAAATTGGAAGCTTAATATAAGCCTTAGATTTAGCCCATTAATTTCCTTGTTGATGAAGTTTCCTTCTTGAATCAAATTTCGCTTTATCTTGAACTCTTTTCCTACAATTCAAAAACAAATAAAATAAGGATTAAAATTAAAGATAAACTAATAAAAGAAAATAAATAAATATGTGCAAAGAAATTCTTAAACTTAAAATTTAAAAACAATTATATAAATATGAAAGAAAGATGTAGTCTTAATCTTAAAGAAAATAAATAAATCTATCCTAAAAAGAAAAAATAACCAAAATTAATAATAAAAAATTAAATAGTTCGAAAAAAATAAAAATAAAATATTGAAAGGACAGCATGCTCATGCATCTTCTAAGGTGACCACTTCTTTGTTACGTTCCACATAGGCACCGTTGTAGTGCTTCAATATTTGTCTGTTGATTTTGAATTCATGTTCGTCAGTGATGGACTTGATTATCACGACACTATGGGAGAACAGTTTGACAACTTTGAATGGTACCGACCATCTTGATTTCAGTTTTCCCAAGAAAAGTTTCAACCGAGAATTGAATAAGAGAACTAGTTGCCCTGGCATGAATTGTCGCGGCAATAGTTTCTTGTCATACCAATGCTTTGTTTTCTCCTTGTAGATTCGTGCATTGTTATAGGTGAGTGCACAGAATTCTTCTACCTCGTTGAGGTCCAACAAACACTTTTGCCCGACACTTGCCCAACCTATATTCACAGTCTTGATTGCCCAATATGCCTTGTGTTCGATTTCCACCGGTAGATGGCATGTTTTTCCATAGACAAGTCAGAAGGGAGACATACCTAAGGGTGTTTTGAATGCAGTGCGATATGCCCAAAGTACATCATCTAGTTTTACTGACAAATCCTTCCTAGAGGGATTTACAACTTTCTCGAGTATACCCTTCAATTCTCAGTTGGAAATTTCTGTTTGCCTATTGGTTTGTGGGTGATATGTTGTAGCAATTTTGTGTGACACGCTGAAGTGTTACAACATCTTGGCAATAAGTCTGTTATCAAAGTGCTTGCCTTCATCACTGATAATTACTCTCAGCATCCCAAACCGTGTAAATATATTTTTCTACAAGAATTATTGCACGGTCTTGGAATCGTTGTTGGGAACTGCAGCTGCCTCAACCAATTTAGACACGTAGTCGACAACAAGTAGAATGTAGAGGTTGCCGAATAAAGATGAGAAAGGTCCTATAAAATAGATCCCCATACATCGAACAATTCCACCTCGATGATGTTTTAGAACGCCATCTTATGTAGTCTAGAGATATTGCCCGTCCTCTGGCAACGATCACATTGCTTGTAAAACACTTGGGCATCTTTGTACAGTGTTGGCCAATACAAACCAGATTGTAAAACTTTGGTCGCGGTACTTGTTCCTCCAAAATGTCCTCTATAGGGTGAAGAATGGCATTGCCAGAGTACATTCTGTTGCTCCTCTTCAGGGACACATCGGCATATAACCTGATCTGTACATTGTTTAAACAAAAGAGGCTCGTCCCAAAAGTAATGCTTAGCATCATGGCGGAACTGCTTCTTCCCTTGGTGAGTAAGGCCATAAGGTAAAATACCACAAACAAGGAAATTAACTAAATCTGCGTACCAGGGTATTGTCAAGACATGTGTTGTCGTGGAAACTACTTTCATGGTTGCCGAGGTGTACGCGACTAGAGTTGTCGCGGCATGTGCGTCAAGGGTTGTCAAGGCATACGCGTCTGGAGTTGCCGAGGCATACGCGTTAAGGGTTGTCGAGGCGTGCGCGTCCATGGTTGTCGAGGTAACTAACAGTTGCTCATCCGGGAATGCATCGCATATCTCTAAATCTGCATCATCTTCCCTATTGCGTTCTAAGTGTGATAAGTGATCGGCCACTTAATTTTTTGTTTTTTTCTGTCTTTAATTTCAATGTCAAACTCTTGTAAAAGCAATATCCAACTAATCAAACGAGGTTCGGCATCATTTTAGCAAATAGATACTTAATTGCCGAATGGTCTGTATGAACAATTACCTTTGTACCAATCAAATAGGATCGGAACTTGTCAAATGCGAAAACTACGGCTAGTAACTCTTTCTCTGTTGGTGTGTAATTCACTTGAGCACTATTAAGAGTTTTACTAGCGTAGTATATCACATAAAATATCTTACCTGTGCGTTGGCCTAGGACTGCTCCTACTGCAAAATCATTTGCATCACACATAAGCTCAAAAGGTAGCATCCAATCGGGTGGAACGACAATGGGTGTCGAGGTAAGCTTTTCCTTTAGGGTTTCAAATGTTTGAGCGCAAGAATAATCAAAATTGAAGACTTTATCCTGTTCAAGCAAATTGCACAAGGGTTTAGTAATTTTAGAAAAATTATGAATGAACCTCCTATAAAAACCTGCATATCCAAGAAAGCTTCGAATTCCTTTAACTGAACTTGGTGGGGGTAATCTCTCGATCACGTCCACCTTGGCTTTGTCTACTTCAATTCCCTTGGATGAAATCTTGTGGCCGAGCACTATTCCTTCATCTACCATAAAATGGCACTTTTCCCAATTAATGACTAAATCGGTTTCTTCATATCTTGCCAACACATTCTCTAAATTGCCGAGGCAACCGTCGAAGTCATTACCAAAAACGGAAAAATCATCCATGAAGATCTCAAGGAAGTCTTCGACCATGTCTGAAAAGAGTGCCATCATGCATCTTTGGAAGGTTGCCGGGGTTACACAATCCGAACAGCATCCTTCGAAAAGCATAAGTACCATATGGGCATGTGAAGGTTGTCTTTTCTTGATCTTCTGGTGCTATGGCAATTTGATTGTAATAACCATCAAGAAAACAATAAAAGGGTTTACCTGCAAGACGGTCAAGCATTTGATCAATAAAGGGTAATGGGAAGTGATATTTCCTAGTGGCTTTGTTTAGCTTTCGATAATCCATACAAACCCTCCAACCGGTCACAGTCTTGGTTGGAATGAGTTCATTGTTTTTATTACTTACCACCGTTATACCTCCATTTTTGGGTACACATTGTATCGGACTTATCCATGTACTATCAGAGATAGGGTATATGATGACGGTGTCAAGCCACTTGATGATTTATTTCATTACAACCCCTTTCATGGCATGATTCAGTCTCCTCTGCGCCTCAATCGAAGGTTTGTGATCATCTTCCAACAAAATCTTGTGCATGCACACTGCCGAGCTAATTCCCTTCAAGTCGGCAATTGTCCACCCTATTGCCTTCATGTGTAGTATCAACATTTTGATCAGCTTCTTTTTCTACTCGGGCTGTAACTTAGAGGAAATAATTACAAGCAATGTATTATCGGTTCCCAAGTAAGTATATTTTAGTTGCCCTGGCAACTGTTTCAACTCAAGAATCGGTGGTTGTTAATGGAGGGCTTTTCGAGTTTACCTTCCTTACCTGAGTAATCCAGTGGTTCAAAGTATGTTCTTGGTCGATTGATTAACCAATTTGCCTCTTCTTGTTGTTCCCCATCGATCGGTTCTTCATACTCCTCAGGTTCTTCTTGATCGGCAATGCAGTTGCCGAGGTAACTAAATTCCTCATCGAAGTTAAACTCTACCGTGGCATGAAGAAGTTGACATTCTTCCGGATCATCGCCATGCCTTAGTGTTTGGAACACATTTAGTTTAACTTGCTGCTCATTCACCCTCATTATGAGTTCTCCCTTTTCAACATCGATCAAGGTTCTTCCTGTTGCTAGGAAGGGTCTCCCGATAATGATAGGTGCATGTTCATCTGCCTCACAATCCAAAACAATAAAGTCAGCGGGAAAAATAAATTTATCAACTTTTACCAGTATGTCTTCAATTTTTCCCTCTGGATGCACATAGGATCTGTCGGCTAGCTGTAGCATAACTGTTGTAGGTCTTGCCTTCCCGATTCCTAGTTTCTGGAAAACCGATTTAGGCATCAAGTTAATGCTTGCTCCAAGGTCACATAATGTTTTCCCAACTTAGTGGTTTCTGATGGAACAAGGTATGTGAAACTTCCGAGATCCTTCAACTTGGGTGGCATGTGATTGTGTAACACGGCCATGCATCCCTCTGTTGCGGCAACTATTTCAAACTCTCCTAGCCTTGTTCTCTTGGACACAATGTCTTTAAGGAACTTGGCATAGTTCGGCATTTGTTCAATTGCCTCAACCAATGGCAAGTTGATGTGGACTTGCTTTAGGATATCAAGAAACTTCTTGAATTGATATTCTTGCTTTTGTCGCTTCAACCTTTGTGGGAATGGTGGTGGAAGTCGGATATCTTCGATCCTTTTATTGGTCTGGAACCTAATTGATGGCATTGCTGGGGCAAATAGAGTTGCTAAGGCATCGTCAACTAAGGTTGTCATGGCGTGCCTATCGTTGGTTGCCGCGGCATCTTTATCACTGGTTGTCGAGGCAGCTTATCGTTGGTTGCCGCAGTAATTCCTGGTTCAGCATCTGAGGCTTTGCCGCTGAGTTCGTCTTGATCTTTTTGTGGAGTTTTATTTGATGAGCGAGCTTGAGCCTCTTTAAGTTGTTGGCCACTTCTAGTGGTGATCGCCTTACATTGCTCATGGCCAGTTCCTCTTGCGACTTTAGTATTGCTAGGTAAACCTCATTGTGGTCTAGTATTCAGGTTTTGAGCAAATTATCCGACTTGATTTTCTAATAATTTAATTGTCGCCTCTTGGTTTTGCAATCTCATCTCGGTCCTGTTAATAAAAGCATCAGTTTTTTTTTATGAAGTTACTATTCTCAGCCATATAAGATTCAGTTTTCAACATAAAAGCATTGAGAAAATTTTCTAAAGAACTTGATGTTGTCGGTTGTTGCTGCGGCAACTGTTACCGTGGCATATTCTGCTGGAATCCCGATGCTTGTGCATTATGATTGTTCTGGTTTAGAGTATTGTTGGGATTACTCCATGAAAAATTTGGGTGCTTCTTCCAAGCTGGATTGTATGTATTGGACATCACATTGTTGTTCCGATTGTAATTCCTCACATAAAAGCTGGATTTCAGATTCTGCATACATTCAGAAAAATAATGGTTACCACCACATAACTCACAAAAGGAATCCATTACCTTGACCTCCTGTGTGTTGTTTGATTTCTGCATGTTCTAGACCATCTTGGTTAGAGTGGCCAATTGTGCCGAAATAGAGTCTGATGATCCAAGTCCATGTATTGTGGCTTGGCGTCTAACTCATCATCTTCTAGCAGATGAGAACTGATAATCATTCTTGGCAAGCCTGTTTAGAATTTGCATTGCTTCCTCCGGCGACTTATCTAGGAGTATGCCGTTTGCAGAGGCATCTAGCATCATCCTTGTTGGTGTATTCACAACGTTGTAAAACATTGTTACTTGTGTCCACACTGGGAATCCGTATAAGGGCATTTGTGTAGAAGTTCTCTATATCGCTCCCAAGCCTCGTACATGGATTCATCATCTGCCTGCCAAAAAGAAGTAATTTCATTATGAAGCTCATCAGTCAAATTTGTAGGATTAAATTGAGCAAGAAACTCACGACAAAGATCGGTCCAAGATCCTATTGATCCGGCAGGAATACTATTCAACCATGCTTTCGCCCTATCCCTCAGTGAATAGGGGAATAATCTTAGTCGTAAAACATCAGGGATGACTCCTTGTATTTTGAATGAATTGCAAATCTCGAGGAAAGATTTAAGATGTTTTCGTGCATCTTCAGTTGCTGAGCCGCCAAATTGACCAATTGTGTTGATCATATTGAACATCACCGGTTTCAACTCAAAGTGGTCAGCTTCAATTTCAGGTGTGACAACTCCTGGATTGAGTCATTCAAGATCTTCTTCAAGATAGTCTCGAATAGTTCTGTTTCATGCAAGAATCACTCCCCCTCCTGCTGTAACATCTTGATTCATATTGCCGTCTTGATTAGCCATTGCTACTCTTAACCTTTGTCTGATTCTTTGCAAGGTTCGTTCAATTTCTAGATCAAAGGGATATTCTGGTGTAATCGGTCTCGCCCTGGTCATATACAATGCAAAACCAAAGTTTGTTAACCCTTTGAATCTTAAACAAGAAAAATAAAAAGTGCAAGAAAATAAAAACAAAGTTGTTATTGCCAATCCCCGGCAACAGTGCCAAAAACTTGTTGCGCGTAATAAGTGCTCCGCAATTGTGCAAGTGTACACGTCGCAAGTTATAGTATAAAAGATATCATCTCCACAGGGATTGGTGCCACTTCAAGAATCTAATCTCTTGCACTGTAAAAAGTAAAAGAATACAAGTAGAAGATTGTTGGAGTTTAACTAACAACTAAACTAGAAAGCAAATAAGTAAAAGAAGATGTAATCAAATGAGAGAGAATAAGCCAGGTTATCGTGAGTTGAAGTGTGATAGCCGATTGGATTGTTTTGGTAAAAGAGTGCAAGGGCAACTCAGTTGTTGTGGCAACTTGAGCAGCGGGGTTGCCTTGGCAACTAATCGACGGTTGCCTGTGCAACTGTTTGGGCGGCTGGGCAGCAACTTCAAGGTTCGACGGAGCGTTCTTCAATGGTTTCTTCTTATCCCTAAGTCAAAACTCTAGCTATTTTTGCATGCCTCGATAATACATCCCTGCGTGAATCAAGGGTGAACAACAACCAATCTTGCGCTCCTCTTAGCCGTTGAAATCCTTAACTTATTCCTAAGACGGATTAATCTTCACCATCAATAAATTGAATAAAGACCATACTCATTCGTTTCTTGAATCTAACTCTCCCGATATTAGATAAATAGATGAAGTTACGAGATCCTCTCCCAATTCACTCGCAAACAAGAATAAGAACCAAGAATGAGTAAACCTTGAATTGAAAGTGCAAACTCTTATTACCTAAACAAAATCCACTTGTTTCTCACAACCACAAAACACAATAACCTTAGCCAAATAGATTTAGTTCATGGCTAGGTTCCAAAGAAACACAAGACAAAGAATTCCTAACATAAACCTAATTGAACAAGAAAGAAAAAGATGAAGAATGGTTGAAGCCTTTGTCGAAATCTTTCACACCTTGCTCTCTCTCGCTCTTGTCGAAATCTCTCATTTTCTCCATTGGAGTTGACGGCTTGGTCCTCAATTTATAGGGCTAGGTCAAAGTCCTTTTTGATGAGGAAGTTAAGTTAGAATTAAATACTTTTAAAGAATATAATTTTTATTATATTTAAATTCCTTCTAGATCTTCTTCTATCTTCTTGGGTTTTAATTTCTCTTTAACCTCTTCATGGAAATCAAACTCCTTTGGGATTTAACTTTGCTCAACGTCATCTTGGGTTTATCTAGCATCAATTTTGACTACCATATCATCTTATCCCTTATCGACAATTGCCCTGGCAACTAGCTCAGCATCTCCTTCATGCATTGCCCTGGCAACTAGCTCGGCATCTCCTTCATGCATTGCCCTGGCAACTGGTTCCAGCCTTGCTTTGGCAAGTGATTCTGCACAAACACAAAAACACACCAAAGCAGTATCTTTTTCCACAAAATTAAGCAAAATATGAAATCAAGCTTGTCCACTAAGGAAACAATGCAAACATGTATGAATGGCTAATAATGCAACTAATATGAGCCTAAGTCTAGCAATAATATGAATAAAAAAGGGCTATAAAAATAGTACTTTTGAACACTTAACAACAAGCAATAGTTTGAGTTTGGGGGTGTGTTAAGTGTTCAAAATTACTATTTTTATAACCCTTTTTACTCAAATTATTGTTAGACTTAGGCTCATTCTAGTTACATTTTTAGTTATTCATGCATAATTGCATACTTTTCTTCACCATGATGCTTGTTTTCATAATTTAGTTGATTTTGTGGAAAAATGTATTGCGAAGGTGTGTTTTTGTGTGTGTAGGATCTAATTGCCCAAGCAAGTAGGAAATTGCTGAGGCAATTGAGGATAAGAAGAGGAGTTGCCGATTTGAAGATAAGATAAATCTAATAAATTCGAGTTAATTATGAGAAGTAAGAATAAATCCTAGAAGAGTTGGAGTTTCATGAAGAAATCAAAAGGAGATTAAATTCCAATAGTTTTATGAGGAGTTTTTGGAGGAATAAAAACATAATAATAAAAGAGATTTATTTCTTTTATTCTATTTAATTCTAGCTTAGCTTTCTCTTCAAGAAAGACTTTGACCTAGCCATCTCCTGTATAAAGCCCTAGCCGCCAACTTCAAAGAGGAGTCGACTAGAGAGAAAAATTAAGGGGCTGTTCGAATTCTTCTTCTTCTTCCTCTTTGTTCGATTAGATTCATGCTAGGGAATTTTTATCTTGTTTTTATTTTGCACCCAACCATGAACTAATTTTATTTGGCTTGGGTTATTGTGTTTTTGTGGTTGTGAGGATGATTGGATTTGTTTAGGTGTTTGAGTTTGCAATTTTAATTCAAAGTTTGTTCATTCTTGGTTATTAATTTTAAGAGTGAATTAGGAGATGATCTCGTGAATTCATCTATTTATCTAATATCGTGAGAGTTAGATTCAAGAAACAAATGAGCATGATCTTTATTCAATTAATCGATAGTGAAGACTAATTCGACTTAGGGATAAGTTGCGAATTTCAATGGCTAAAAGGAGCGCAAGATCGGTTGTTGTTCACCCTTGTTTAACTCAGGGATGTATTATCAAGGCATGCACAATTAACAGTGTTTCGAGTTAGGGATAATGAGAAGCCATTGAAGAACTCTTCGTCGAACTTTGAAGGTTGTCGCCCAATTGCCCAAACAATCGTTCTATTCCCAATTGCCCAGGCAATCCGACTAGATTCAATTGATGAGCAATTGAGCTACTCTAGCACTCAATTATCACGACGGTCCATTCAATTATCACGCCACGACTCACGATAACCCGGCCTACTCTCTCTTATTTGATTACATCTTTCTTTTATTGCTCTTTTATTTTACTTGTTAATTAGAACTCCTACAATCACCTACTTGTGTTTTTTACTTTCAGTGTGAGAAGTTAAATTTCCGAAGTAGCACCAATCCCTGTGGAGACGATATCTATTCTATAATATAACTTGCGACGTGTACACTTGCACCAATTGCGAAGCACTTAATACGCGCAACAGTATGCATGATTCTTAAGCATTTCTCTAGCCTTGATCTAGGGAGTGGGGGTCTCTAGCATTCTGATTGGCAAGTAAAGATGCCACTATAGACCAGGTTAAGCTATCGTTGTAGTTGACACATCAATATTGAGTGAAAGGCCTCCTTGAATGAATAAAAATATCTACATCTCATGACACCTCTTCCAATTGTTATGATTGTCATGGAAGAAAGATTGGCGAACAAGTAGACACTCTTGTCTAGTTGCATGACGCCTTAAACACCTTCAGCGTGAGTTCTCAAATTCCTGTTTATAGAGCATTTTGAATTACTTGCATGGGAATCTTTGTAGTAAGGATCATCTCCACCTTGAACATCTTCAATGTTTCAATTTCTTCTTTTAATGTTCATTTGGGCTGCCATCGTCACCAAGGCTTCCACCGCCATTGATTCTATTTGTCGTACTTCTCAAGTTCTAGGACCTTGAGTTTTGGAGGAATTATCGGGCCAGGTACTAGGCTCAGACCCTTCATCTGGATTGGAAACTTCAAATTCTGGACTCCACCAGAATATGGATTTGAAATATTCCCTTTGATGGGCCTTTGAGTGAAAATAAGCTACTCCGAGTTTGGGGTCAACGGCCTTAATTGCAATAGCTACTATATGTGCACAGTGTCTTGCTGAGTTTGTGCAATTTCATCTCTCAAATCTTTCTTTATATGGAAATTAGTTTTGCCAATTGTTTAATCCAATTAAAAGTATTATGTTTTAATACATAACATTAATTAAAAATATTGCACTAGATCTCAATAAAAAGGATGAATATTTACTTTCCTTCTAAGGCATAAAAGAAAAGAACTAAATATGGTAAGAATAAAAGAAATATTCACCCGGTCGACTAAAATAGTAATATTTGATCATTTAAAAAATATTAAATAAGGATATGTTCGGAAACACACTCGCTAGTTAAATTAAAACGTAATTGCATATAATTATTCAGACGTGATATACATGTTACTGATTTACATTTTAAACATAAGAAAATCATGGACGGATTATAATATTTGGTCCAAAAATTTTAATTAAATCCTTTTAAAAAATTAAAAATTCTTATTATGTTTTAATATTTTTTAATATTTTTAATCAGGTTCACTCCTAAGTATTAATTCTTTGAGAATTTTAGTTAAACACTAATTTATTTTAAAATTAAAAACTTTAATTTTTTCTGAAAATTGTTAATAGACTTCTAAAATATGTTGCTAAAATCCGAAGAAAGTTATATATCTTTGCACCCCACAATGTGTTACGGTTAATCGTACCGGCAAAGCTTATCGGTACGGTTATCAGTAGTCTCGTTATGACATTTTGATAAACTATTATTGTTCCGTTTAAACTAGTTACCGCCTAAACGGTTAATCGCTTTATTCGGTACGGTTACTTGGTTAACCATGAACCGTTTTATATATTTATTACTACTAAATATAATTGTTTTAGAAAATCAACCAAATAAAGTCTTCAATATTTATATTTAAAAAGTCTTCAAAGTTTAAAACAATTAAAAGTATAAAAAAATTATATTAGTTACACAAATATTAGTAATAATCAATAATTTATATTAATTACACAATTATTTGTATAATCAATATTGTGATATCATTATAATTTAATATCATTATAGTTTTTTAAAGGAAAAGAATTTTGTTAAAATCCTCTATACTGTTTGAGTCAACCGAAATCGAAACAAGAACACCGAAAGAATAAAAAGTAATCTAAATCTATTTTATTTCACGATCACAATAACATGAACACGAGCTCAATAGAGTTGTTCAAGAGCAAATGTAAATAAAACAAAGACACGGCATTATGATCCGTAAAAGGAGCTGCAAGATCAAACAAATGCCCCAAGATACAAACTGTCTGCAACCACACTAGAAAACTCAATAAAAACAAAAGGATGCAACACATATCCCACTATATTTCAATATTAGAATAGATGCGCGTTCGAATAGACGTACAATACACGTTTGATTATTACCAATAATTTAATATCATTATAAAATATAGTTTAAGTATGATAATTACACATATATTAGTAATAATCAATAATTTAATATTAATATAAAAATAATTTTAAATTTTCTTATCGATTTTTTTGGTTAACCGTTTAGCAAAAAATCGAAACCGTTCCCATCCCGTTTAACCGCTAATTTTACCGGTACAATTACAATACCATTTCAACTAATTTTTACCAGTACGATTACCTACCACTTAGTCCGATTTTTTTGGTTTTTCGGTACAGTACATCGGTTCGGGTTTTTATGAACACCCCTACCCCACATCATCTTCAAACTTTTTAAGGTAAAGATTTTTTAAGGCATAAAGTCAAAAAATACTTTAACATTTGACTAAATAGTTATTTTGGTATTTATTTATTTTTTAAAATAATTTAACTTTCAATGCTTTATTTTAGGTTAAAATAGCCCTTCCGTAAATGAAAATTGTTAATTAACGGACAATAAATGGCTTGAAATGATGTGACAAACTCACATGGCAGTGCACGTTGCGATAGCAGTGTCATATAAACAAATATGCTGAATTTATAGAATGACACACCAGTAAAAAATTACTTTATAAAATTATATAAAATATAATTTTTTTATGACATATCATTCTGTCAAGTCATTTCAATTTTATATTGTCAGTTGACTAACAATTGTCATTCATGGATGGGTCATTTTGACCCAAAATGAAACGTTAAGAGTTAAATTGCTTAAAAAATAGGTTCAAAGTGACTATTCAATTCAACATTATTTTTTTTAGCATTATGCCTTTTTATCATAATTAATATATTTTAGAATTCGACTACATGCAGTTCTGTAAATACAATCGATATTATTAAAAATGGTAAGAAAGTTAAGACATTAATTACAAAGATTTGTAGGGAAATGGAAATTGATGATAAATAAAATCGGCGATCCGTATCGTAATCAAAGGGATTTGATTTTCTTAAATATAAGAGTAATTAATCTCTTTAAATGAATTCATGGAACAAATCCTGGGGATTATTGATTCATTAATTGATCGCTTATAAATAATCCAAATTCATCGTCTTCAATCGGAGAAGGTGAAAAGATGAGTGGAAATTACGCATCAAAATTCACTTTTTATGTTGTATTATGTTGGATTCTTGCTGCTTTTGGAGGCCTGATGTTTGGTTACGACATTGGAATCTCAGGTTTAATGTCGGAAATTCAAATTTTCTTAAAAAGTTAGTTTCGAGAATTTGATTGTGTCGTTTAATGCAGGTGGAGTGACGGCCATGGATGATTTCTTGATTAAATTCTTCCCCAAAGTTCATGAAAGAAAGCTGCACGCGAAGGAGAACAATTACTGCAAATACGACGACCAGAAACTTCAGCTGTTTACGTCTTCACTCTACCTAGCGGCTCTGGTTTTTAGCTTTGTCGCTTCGAAAATTTGCTCCAAATTCGGTCGGAAGCCGACGATTCTAGCGGCTTCTTTGTTTTTCCTTGCCGGAGCGGGCTTGAGTGCTGGTGCTCAGTACCTCTGGATGCTTATTATCGGCCGTGTGCTCCTTGGCATTGGCGTTGGCTTTGGAAATGAGGTTTGATCGGATAGAAATTGTGCATATTGTTATTGAATTGTATGTATATTCAATCGCTTCGGTGACTAATGAGATTGATATCACAGGCGGTTCCGTTGTTCCTGTCGGAGATAGCCCCGGTCCAGCATCGTGGTGCTGTCAATATTCTGTTCCAACTATTCGTGACCATAGGGATATTGTTTGCGAATCTGGTTAACTACGGAACATTGAAAATGCACCCTTCCGGATGGAGAGTGTCATTGGGGCTTGCCGGTGTACCGGCCACCATATTATTAGTAGGTTCTGTGATCATCACCGAGACACCGGCGAGCCTTGTCGAGCGTGGAAATGAGGAGTTGGGACGCATGACACTGCAGAAGATTAGGGGTGTTGAGGATGTCGAAGCCGAGTTCGAGCAAATTGTGGCGGCTAGTGAAGTTGCCAAGGGTGTGAAGCATCCTTTCAAGGAACTCATGAAACGCGGCAGCATGCCCCCTCTGATTATTGCCGTGATGCTTCAAATTTTCCAACAGTTCACAGGGATCAACGCCATCATGTTTTATGCTCCCGTCTTGTTCCAAACCGTCGGATTCAAGAACGACGCTTCGTTGTTGTCATCCGTGATAACTGGACTCGTGAATGTTTTCAGTACCCTGGTCTCGGTCTTTACGGTCGATAAGTTTGGTAGGAGGATACTACTTCTCCAAGCCTGTCTTCAGATGCTTATAAGCCAGGTTTGCATCAGTGTTTAACACATCTATGTATAATGTAGGTCCTAATCTTTCACCACTTATATATGTTGCATCTGCAGACCCTAATTGGAGTAATTCTGTTTCTTGACCTGCACGCAACTGATTCACTAACGAAAACACAAGCAATTATCGTTGTGGCACTGGTGTGTCTGTATGTAATGGCTTTTGCTTGGTCATGGGGTCCTCTCGGTTGGCTGATTCCGAGCGAAACGTTCCCTCTCGAGACGAGAACAGCCGGATTTGCGTTCGCTGTTAGCTCCAACATGCTCTGCACCTTCATCATAGCTCAAGCATTCTTGTCGATGTTGTGTCACATGCGTGCTGTTATATTCTTCTTCTTTGCCGGATGGATACTTGTCATGGGAGTATTCGTGCTGTTCTTGTTACCGGAGACGAAGAATGTGCCGATCGATGCCATGGTTGACATGGTCTGGAAGAAACACCGAGTCTGGAAAAGGTTCATGTGATGAAAATTGAAGCTGAGATGGTATATGGCACCAAGATTAGGGTAGTCAAGTTACTTTTTTATAGGATAATTTTATAAATATTTTCTATTACAATGTTTAAATTACTCGAATTTCTATGATCACGCATAATGTGATTGTACCCTGAGTTTTTCTCTTCTTTTTTTATAAAAAAATGTTTAATTTTAGTGTAGTTCAAAATGTTTTTTATTTGATTTATGTTTTGTTTTAATATCCATGAATAAAATAAATTAAAATTTTACTTTTTCTTAACTCTAAACTTCTTTTTAATAGAACTTTAAACCTTTCTAAATTTACTATTGGCTTTGCAATCATATGATTTTGTAAAGTAGAACGGAGTTCAATTCAATTTACAAAGTTTTTAAAAGATAATTTGGAATTTGATTCAATTCGGTTTGGTTCAATACAATAGTTTTTATACAAACTATACTTTATAAAGTTGGACGTATAGAATTCTTTTAATTATAGTTTATAATTTAAATTAATTTTTAATTTTAGAGGGTTCTATTTGAACATTTTAATTATTAGTATTGTTCAATTAGGTCGTTTTGTTAATATAGACATTAACTTAAAAGTTAAATATCAGTTTAGATCTATCTAAAACATGTTTAAAACACGTGAATTGAATTTTAAACACTACACATTTACTGTATCGATAATTTGGATTTGATTTTTAAAAAAAAGCCTATTAGATTTTAATGATATAGTTGTCAAATCTAAAATGTCGATGCAATATGCGCTCACGTGTTTAAAACTTCATATATGTATTGGTTGAGTGGTTAAAAATATTTATATTATTTTATTTTGTATAAATTTAAATCCTAATATTTACTTTTAATTTAATTACCTCCCTACTTAATAAAAACATAACATGTTCCATATCAAATCCGAGTGATGCATTTAATAGTCAAAATATATTATTGGACCAACAAAAAGGCATTATCGAAATGATATTGAGAGAGTGAAGACTTAATTAAAACATTTTGAAGTTTGAGATATCTAATGATATGTCTATAAAAATTAGATGAGTTTGGGGGCGGAGCTATGTGGGCTGTGGGAGGGGTAATCGCCCTCTAGTCCCCAATTATTGTTTTTTTGTTCTCCTATATTTTTTAAATTTGGATTATTTATAAATTTGACCCTTCACATTCGAATATTTATGTTTTGTCTTATCCAATCCTAAATTCTAACTTTGTCTCTAAATGAGTTGAACTCGGCAAATCGAGAAATTATACCATTAGTCATTCTTACCTGATGTAGTCTCAACCAATATAATCACTCACATTACCATTTTTTCTTGTCATTGAAACACTCAAATTAGGGCTGGGCAAAATTTGACTTGAAAAAATTGAATTATTCGACTCGAGGCGGAAAAAATCAACTCATTTTGACTCGACTCGAAAAAAATTTAAATAGAGTTTAAGTTATGAAATGAAAATTCGAATAACTCAAAATTTTTAGTAATTAGTTGATCAGTTTTCATATTTAATTCAAGTCTGTCAATTTTGCATGATATATTATGTATATCACATGTAAAAATACGAAGAATTATATATGTATATCGTATATGCATATAGAAAGCCGTTAAAATTAGAATCAATATATACAGAACCAAGCCCTAAGTATATGCATGCAAAAATACATATGTCCACCGCTACGTATAAGCATATAGAAATATATATGTACAGTTAAATTTGTACATGAACTCGAAAACTCGACTCAAATTTCATAAACTCGACTTGATTCGAAAAAAATTTAAATAAAGTTTGAATGGTAAAATAAGACTAGCAAACTTGAATAACTCGATTTTTTTAATTGGACACGACTCGTTTCGATCGAACGCCCAACCCTAACTCAAATGATAGCTTTCAAAAATTATTTTTAAAATTTGATATAAAAAATTATGAGCGAAGATTCAATAAATAAAAAATATCATGAAAAAAAGAGATGAAATTAGTGATTTTAATTTTAATTGAGTGAGATCATGACTGATTTGATGAGAAATGTTAATATAAGTTTTTGTTTGTTATGAAAACGATTATCTTAAATTTTCAATTCAAATTACTCTATTTATAATATCATAATTTAAATTGATTTTTTATTAAGTAGATAACTTCTACATTCTAAAGACAAATATTAAATTTCGAATCTACACAAAATAAAACAACACAAATATATTTAACCACTCGACCAATTAATATCTCTTGAATTTGATTTAACTTAATATTCTATTTCATTAACCAACTAATTAGTGAATATTTAACATTACTTCCTCATGAAAAAAAGAGAAAATATTTCATGCACCTACGATGTAAACGATTTTTTTTTACAAATGTTCTTAGGTTTAGGGTCTTAGTATAAGGTTTAAAGTTTATGGGTTTAGGTGTATGAGTTTAGAACTTAGGGTTCATAGTTAGAATTTAAGATTTAAAAGTTAGTGTTTAGAGTTCAGGGTGATATAGTTAAGGATTTAAGTTTCAACCTATAAATCATACATTTTAACCATAAACCTTAAATTATAATCACACTACTTAAATTTAAAACTATACACTTAAACCTTAAATGGAATCCTTAAATATTAAAATTAGAACGCTTATGAAAATAAATTTTTTTACCTCTTATACATAAAATAATAACCGGAAAACTTAAATTAACACAATATAAACTGAATCCGACCCGACGCTATGTACTATAAACACCTCCTTATTTGATCCACGCAATCGGTTTTATTTTATCAGCGTCTTCTTTCTTTCTCAAGCAAGTTCGAAATAGAAACCTTTCGGAGCGCCGACCAGCTCTATTGCGAGTAAATCCCGCCATGGAAACCGCTGATGCCTCGGAGAATGGTTCGGAAAATACAACGGCTACAGTAGCCGACCTATCAGAAATAACCGCCTTTAACCCAGCAGCTGAGAAGTGGCCCGGGTGGCCGGGTCACTGCGTGTTTCGGCTCATCGTTCCGGTTACGAAAGTCGGCAGCATAATTGGCCGGAAAGGCGAACTCATCAAGAAGATGTGCGAGGAAACCCGCGCCCGTATCCGCGTCCTTGACGGTGCTGTTGGGACTCCCGATCGCATTGTAACTCCCTTATCTTTTTCATTTTATCTTGGGAATATAAACTGAAATTAATTCCTTTTTTTTCCCTTTTGAGTTTGCAAATTTCATAGTTGTCGATTCTTTGGGTCTGGCCTTTGCTCTCTTTAGTTGATATTTGCTTTATAATACTTCCCCCTGTGTTTTCGAAGAAAAAAAGGGGTTATTCTAATTGCTGTAAATAGATATGTTTAGGTAACAAAATTTGGAGTATTTCCTACTAACTATTCTTTAGTTTTTGGATTTCGTCACCCATATTTGATTTACATTATATTTAGAGTTAAATTACAGTTTTCTTGTTGCCCCTTGCTGGTTCCTTGAATTCATTGGCTTTTTCTTGTAGGTGCTAATATCTGGAAAGGAAGAACCAGATGCACCTCTTTCCCCTGCAATGGATGCTGCTATAAGAGTTTTCAAATGCATTCACGGATTGCCGGAAGCAGCTGGTGCTACATTTTGTTCTCTCCGGTTGGTGGTAGCATCTACTCAAGCAATCAGTTTAATTGGAAAGCAAGGCTCCTTGATCAAGTCATTACAAGAGAGCACCGGTGTATCTGTGAGGGTATTGTCAAGCGGTACTTTTTTTACATTTTAAAATATTGGTTTAATTCATGAGAGGCCGGGTTCCCTTTCTCATCTTTGCATTTAGGTTTCAATTGGTGCATAGGAATTTGAATTGATGGATGAAATGTCTTCATCTTGCATCTTTAATGCTTTCGTCCTATTTTATGTAACCTTTTTCTGGTGGGATTATGCATTCCTTTTACCTCTCCATATATGGGATAAATCAACAGATTGTTCTATGATCCTTAAATTAAAAGGCTCGAGATTTTTTTATATTAATACTACAGATTGTTCTATGATCCTTAACTCAGCGAACGTGCCCCTTTCGCAAATTACTAAAGATTTAGAGAACTTAAGGGTGCCTTTTTTCGAGTTGCATGTCTTCTCAGACCTGTCTTCCATTGGCTGTGTTACAGTTATTATCCTTTTTCAATAACAAAAAGAAGGATGGATAGTTTTTAATTTGGAACTCCATTTCTTTTCCGACAAGTCATTTTGGAAGTCCTTTTTCAATCTCTCTTCTCTTGGTAACTTTTACATGTCAATAATGAAATAGAACGTTTATTTGTGCCTGCTTCCATCCCTGTAAACTTAAGGGCTTACATTGATAATGCATGAAGTTTTTGAATCCCCATAGATTACTAGATTAAAATTCATGTTTCGGAGACTGAAATAAAATATATTCTAAATGGCTGATTTTATGCCGAGTTTTGTCCATTGAGGAATCAATAAGTGTATGTCTTAGGGTGCAATGTAGAACCCACAAAATGTTGGAGTATTGCCTGCTTCAATCATTTGATAGTTCATCTGAAGTTTACTACTATTTTAACTCAAACCATTGTGATTGTATAGTTCTAGACACATACAAGCATTTTTTTTTCACTTGTAAATGATGCATTCCAATACTAGAAGTAAATAAATTTTGTTGCTTCCTTTGATTATTTTGAGAATCATAGTTATATAAATTGTACTATAAATCCAAGCTTTTGTATCTTATTTTCTGTTCAAGAAGTGCCCCTAAAAACCCTAGGTTTTGGGATTCGGTAAAGTTTGTGGTGAACATGGTTCTGTTTTTGCAGAGGAAGCTCCATCTTATGTGGTAGCAGATGAGAGGATTGTGGAGTTGAAGGGGGAAGTCCTGAAGGTTCTTAAAGCTCTTGAAGCTGTGGTGGGGCACCTGAGGAAATTTTTGGTTGATCAAACTGTTCTTCCTCTCTTTGAAGAGACAGTATGTTTGATTTCTATCAAACTTTTGTTATGTATCCTTCAACTATTTCATGTTAAGTGATGCTATCAACGGTTGCAGCACAATGCGGTAGTCACTCAAGATCTTCAAGCAGATACAAGAGCTGAAAAGACATCTCTGATTACTGTTTCTCAAGGCAGAATCGGAGATCTTCCTGTTACAGCAATGAGAGACTCTTTGTTCCTTGAACATGAAAGACAGTTTGAGTCGCGAATCCCATCTTCTGGAATTTCATTCTATGGACAGGATCCTGCACTTCCGATAGTACATTCTAGTTCAGGGCGTCATCGATCTGCTGTTCCTATAGTTACTCAGGTTTGTTTGTTTGTGTGTGCCTGAATTATTGTTACTATTTTTTAATTCGTTTACCCAAATGTGCAAGAGTGAAATTAGAGATTATGGTGCCGAACAAGGAAGAGAAAGGGGCATATGGAGATAAGACAGAACAGAAATAGGAATAAGAGGGGAGAGAAATGAAGAGGCTCCCGTATTTATGTACACAAGCATAAAACCTTTACATAAAATGTCAAATAAATAAAACCCCATGGTGATTCTCCATGAAATTAGTGTTATGTTAGTTATTAGTTAATTTGAGAAGGCTAGAAGAAAATCATTTTGAGCCAGATTTTAGGCTATTGATGCCCGACTTGGTTTACATCACTGCTACTTGGGTCAAAGAGCATGAATGTAGCAATTTTTCTCTATGACAATGCTTATCTTACATATATTTAAGTTAGCTTGGAGATTTTGCAATGATATTTTTAAGTTAAAATTAGGCTTTTCAAGTGAATTTAGTATGTTTGCCTAGACTTTGACATATGCAACACATTCTTCATACAACATATGTGTGTGTGTATGTTATTTACTGGTCTCTGTATCATCATTTCTCGAATCAGATTGCTCAAACTATGCAAATACCATTTTCTTATGCTGAGGACATCATTGGGATTGGAGGAGTTAATATTGCACACATTCGTCGCGCTAGTGGAGCTGTCATAACTGTGCAAGAAAGTGGGGGCTTATCTGATGAATTAACCGTCGAAATTAAAGGCACCTCATCACAGGTTCAGTTGGCTCAACAAGTGATGCAAGTAAGAAATAACCTATTTGTATTATTTATTTATAACTCTGCCTGCTTTGTATTCTCTTTAATGGGTTTGATATCTATGGATTTCTATATTGCTCCGATGCTTCATTTTTTTTATTAAAGTAATTATGTTTGAGATCTTTGTCTGATGCACGTCTGGACATGGGTTTGGATCTATGATCTAAGAACTTTACGAACACATGGAATTCTTGAGAAAAATTAAACTTAATCGAGTATGAATACTCACCTAAGTTCGAGTTATGAAGATGGATGTTATTTAGATATTAAGACTTGATTTTTTTGGTTAATGCAGGAATTCATAAGCAACCACAAAGATCCACTTACAAGCAGCAGCTACAGAGACAATGGTTATAGGTCCTTGTTTTCGCAAGTGGACAACACGTCTTCATTTTCGTCCCAACCTCCCTATGGCGGATACGGGGGATATTCTAGTGTAAGTGGCTACTCTACTTTTAGGCTTTAAGAGAATTATCGTTTACCTTATTATACTTTGCAGTGTCTTTGTTGGAATGAATCTGTCTGGGTGTTTCTGTTTGGGATTGACAACGGGGCGGAGTGAGGCAGGTGAGGAGTGTAGACTCAGGTTAAGTTTCAGAAAACTTAATATTACATATAATATGTAAAATTATGAGTTCACATTAATGCATTGTCCAAAACATTTGATGTAATAGGATATAAGGAGAAGATGTAATGTGTTTACAACTTAAAACTTTGAAAGTTGAACCTTTTAATGCCCTAATTTGAGCACATTTTAGATTAACTAATTAACATAATAATGCCAATGGCATAATATTTATTGTTAAATATCGATACATAATATATATTATAAAAGGGCTAGGATCCACTTATCAAATGTAAAAATCAAAGAGTTTTACACTGGCTTATGACCGTTTAATGGTTGAGATTATTCGCCTTCTTTTTTTTTCTAAAAAAAACTTTTCCTTTTTAACTTTTATTCTCAGTCATCAATTTTGTACTAATCGGATTTTACAATGTTATATTTGAAAATAAGAATAGAAAATTTAGGTTTAGCATTTTCACATATCAGTATATCACATATACAGACCTCTTTGGTCAGCTACTAATCATTGACAAAATAATGAATGGATGTGTAATGAAAATTAGCTAATAGTAGTGAAAATTAATAATGGCCCAAAAATCAAACAAAGTGATAATTAATTTGTAAAACACATCTTAATTTAAACCAGTATCTGAACGCATTGAATTTATTTATGAAAACGTTTTTTTCTTTTTGAATTTAAATTTAAATTTAAATTATTATTGTAACTATGCAAAATATCTCGAGATAATTTTTTAGAGTATAACGTCGATAAAATAATATTAATATCAAAGTATTAACATATCACAATGATATAAATTCATAATTAAACTTTCCTAAAAAATGTAATGAATACTATTATGATACGTTGGCCAATAAAAGGTATATGACAAACACGGTGACACATGAAGTAAAATTGGGTGTTATTAAATAATAATCAATGAATTTGACAAATATTAATACAAAATGAATAAGAAAATATTAGAAATATAATAGAATACAAAAAGTAGTAATTATATTTAATAAATTGTTAAATTGTCGAAATTTAGAAAATAATCTTGAAATGTCAAAATTGACCCGTTAAACATAACACAACTAACAATTAGAAATTATTTGCCTTTTTTTAGTACTCTTACTTATGCTTTATTATTAAAAAAATTAATTTTATAATCTAGGATTAGGATTTAGAGTTAGGGTTTAAAGTGTTTGACAAGAGGTGTATTTTTTAGGATTTAAAAAGTAGAATCAAAGTTTATGAACTGATCTTTTAGTGTATGAGTATAAAAATGACAAAGAAAAGAGCAAAAAAAATTTGTCCGGCTACAAGTGGCACAAAGCTTAGAGTTATTCAGCAGTATCTTTCGTGTAATCTTCTCACGTTTGTGTTGATTTTTTACATGTTGGATTTACGTGATCGGAGCTGTTTCAAAATCAGATAAGCGTGTATTATGTCATGTCTGATGATTACAGGTTCAACTTTTAGATGATAATATAATGGAGATTGCGTTGCCATCAAGATACTAGAGCCACCGGCTACAGATTTCCGTCTCCGATTTCTGCCAATGGTTTGTGCCATTTTAACGAAGCATTCGAAGAACACGGCAACGAGTTTAAGATTTTGGGTTTTAGCTAAGATTTTGGGTTTTAGCTAATGATGGTCCGGGGATGTAACATCCATTTTTCTGTATCCATCGATGAATACAAATTAGAGATGTCACATTACACTTGTAAAGAAATTCTCACTTCAAAAATCGGTAAAAATTTTGTTTCTTTAAAATATAGACACTTTTTCCTTTAATTTTGAAAATACTTAATCATGTAAAATTTAAACTTAATATTTTCACATTTGATTTTGAATCTAGATTCAGGCAGTAACTTAACAATTTGATCCATTTGCATATAAATAATAAAACTGCTTGAAAATTGCCTAATTTAAAATCATTTAGATTCTGAATAAAATACGATTCATATCAGAGCAGGCTTCACGTTTTAATATACATGTCAACTAGTAAAAATCAAACAGCATAAAAATTATATTACTGATGTTGATGTACCTATTTTTGATAAATGATGTTCGCTAATGCTCCTTACTCTTAACGCTTCTCTTTTCCTACGCGTGAAACAATCACATGCTAAATATAACTTAGTGAGGCAATATAATAAGTCATAAAATTAAATAATGGGTAAATGAAAACATGGTTAAGCAAGTTCATATCAAATCTTTCTTATACTTTAAAACCAATAAAGGCATCGTATATAAAAAATGGTGATCATTAAGTATTTCATTTGTATAAGTAGCCCAAGAATTGTATAAAGAGAAACTGAAGTATACGAGATCTGTACTCCTTGAGTACTGGTCACCGAAGTGACGATAACATATAAAACATATAAAGTGCCAATACCATATGAAACACATAAGTGCCAATATCATATAGACGTATTAATGTCGATATCATATAAGCACATAAGTGCCAATAACATATAGATCAGAAGATCGGTGTGCAGCTACACGTAGTCCTTGACTACTGGACCTCTAATAGCATGTCACTATATTGTCTCTCTCTATCATAAACTTGGGCAATAAATCCATTTCATATACCTTTGTAATTTATCATATAGACGTAAAAATGTCGATAAAACATATGATCCATATATCATCCTTATTCAATAATAAATTGTCAAAACAATATAATAGGACAGTTCATACCCAAATATATACTAACCTTTTTCCTTTGCTTGTAAAACATTGTATAGCTTGTACAAAAATAATGTTGTCATTTTAAATAAATTCATATAAATAAATTTTGCAAAATTTATCAAAATACATTTAAAACATATAAATGCACTCACCTGGGCCATTTATTATCTTGCCTCACTAAGCTTACTCGATCCTTTTTCTCATAGTATCTAGAACCCTCTTTTGATTCGGATAAACTTCATTGAATCTAACAATATTTTAAACATGCCATCGAATCTAGTCATTCGAATATACAAAATTTCCAAAAGTTTTTCCTTCTTTCCTTATACTGTTCAAAACCCATTTTGGTCTTTAATGACCATTTCGAACTTCAAATAATTCTTCCAAGCTCGCTAACTAACTTTAGATACAAAATATCTAAATTTCCATTTTCTGCCAGCTTGTACTACCTTCAAAGATTTATTTCTATAAAATGATCTAAAACTTGGAATTCGACTCCGTTTGTTCTGAAAGAAACTAGGTTCAATAAGCTTTTCATCCATATAAATTAATAGTCCTGATTCAACTTGTACGATTTATGGCGAATTTTCAAAGTCGATTACAGTGCTGAAATTCGGAACAGGTTGATGCTCTATTTTCTGATCTTTCATCACTTCATATCTTTTAACTCGGAACTCGAAATCAATTTCCGTTTGTTGGAAACGAAACTAAATGAACAAATCTTTACATCAGTATAAAATTCACCATCTAACCATTTTTGTATAATTTATGGTGAATTTTCGAGCTTACTGCCAAAATCCAGTTTTCCTACACAACTTCCATGAATAACTTCAAACTTTATACTAATTTCTTCTTACTTTGCTATTTGTCAATTTAGTCAAATTACTTGATTAAAACCACCAAATTATCACCTTCTTCATCAAATAATTATTCACAATAATTTCCTCTAATTTTCCTTCTTTGCCGAAATAGTCACTAAAATGCAAAGGTAAGGATTCAAACTTCTTAACTTTGCAAATTAGTCCTCAAATCAACATTACTACTTGGATTCTATTATTTTAACTAAAAATCAGATTTAGTCCTCATCCAAAATCTTATTTCCGAATTGGTCACTTAACTTTGACAAATTGTCAAAATGATTACTACTTTAATTCAACATCGGTTTAGCATTCTTACATCAATTTCACATCTCCCACATCATTAATAGCATAAATACACTTCAAAAGCATAAAAATTCATATTGGTCCTTTAACTTCCAGAATTGATGAAATGGTCCCTATACTTTAAATTTAGGGTTTTGCTTTCAAACAACAAATCAAGCTTACTAGATCATTTATCTAACATCACAAACCCTAAATCAAACTTGAATCCATAAACCCTAATCATCTTCATACAAACTAAAATATGTAGGGTTTAAATCTCAACTCAAAAACATGATTTTATCATCATAACAACTTGTTTCCAACTTAAATTTCGTCATGAAATCATAAAATTCCAAAAGCCCCAAACTTTTTCCATAAACCCTAATTTCTTCTCATGCAAAATTCTCATCAATCAAGCATGTTTTCCATGAATTATTAACATCAAGAGATAGAGCTTGAACAGTAGAATAACTTTGTAGTTGAAGAGATTACCTAAAAGTCGAGTTTCGGGGCTTGAATCGAGCTTGGAAAATTTTCTCCTTTTTTTCTCCCTTTAGTCGAAATATTTCAAGAAAGATGAACAAATTTGGTTCATCTTTTACTTATTTAATCCACATGTTAAAATTAAATGAATTATTCATTTAATTAGTGAAATTACTAATTTACCCTTTTAATCCAAAGGCAAAAATCAATGACCATGATCAAATCCAAGTGTTATTCACCTTTAAAAATTGCCCTCAATGTTTCAAAATATTTTAAAAATGTCATCCATGGCAAATGTCCAATTTGCCCTCCAACTAATCTTTATTTACAACAAGTCTTGAAAAATGTCATTCCATTAAAATTGAATCAATTTGGTTCCAATCCAACCATCCTCCTTCATAAAAATCTTAGATATTTATTTATGACATTTTATTTTATCCAAATATTCAAATCTTACTCAATACGATTTCCAAATTTTTCTTCCTACGAACTTTAAAGCTTTATAGCCACTCTATCATAGTCTAACTAAATCTAGTTAGAATCCATCCAATAAAAAAATATTCATAAAATAATATTTTATAAATTTCACATAATCTTTGGAATTGTCTTCAAAATTTCAATTCGATCCGATTTCCCGATATTCGTAAAATACTTCTACTGCAATTTTACCTTTTCTGAACTATCAGATTTATTCCAAAATTTTCATATTTCCATATTCGGGAAATAAACATTATCATCTCATAAAAACTTCCTTCCTTAATGACTTAGACTGAATTTTCTTAACTCAGTATATTATCCCGATAATTATCGAAAATCTTCAAAAAGTAAAATTTCTCTTAGAAATCCTTTATCGTAAATCCATACGAATATTCTTTGCTCTTAATGAGTCCAAAATATCAATCAGAAACACTTTTATGGGACCTTCCCGAATGTCACCCATCCTTGTATTTCTCTAGCTTGAGCACGCTTAACAATTTCATTCCATCCAAATTCGGGACCTTTTTCTGCATCTTAATTCTTAAAGCCGATATCAAGGTACCTATTTCTCTTATACTGAATAAAATCACTTGTTCAGTAAATTTACACTTTAGTCCCCAAACTTTTCCATAGTTTATACTTTAACCCATAAACTTTTAAAATTTACATTTTGGTCACTAGCTAAAATTTGGGATATTACAGGTGATGAGTGTAATTTAAGCTGAACACCAGACACGAGAATAAGTACGGATTTAAAATTTAAGATTTAAGGTATAACGAATCCAATGATTTGTGCACGGGAAAGGACGAGCATAGTTCTTTGTGAATAATTAGATTAGTTCGAAAGTTGGTTATGAATCAAAATTTATTATGAATGAAGAAAAGATTTGAGTTTATTAGCTAAACTTTTAGCTTAAATGAAAAATAAGTACCCAAAGTATACTTTTTTGAACTTTAGGTGCTTAAAGTATTTTTTTATAAAAGTAGGTGTTTAAAGTTTTAAAAGTTATAATTTTAGGTGTACCGCCGTTAAAAACAACCGTTATCCATTTAAAACACGACTCATGGTAGGAATATAATTTTTTAATTATTTTTGAAAATAAACTTTAAATTTTAATTTTTTTAAAAAAATGAAATATTCAAATGTTCAAATCATTCTCTAAATCCCTAAAATTAACAAAACCTCAAATCCTCAAATTTTCACCACTGCCACCAACCCCAACCTCACCCTTTCAGTCGCCAAAAATCGACGAACAGTGTACCAATCGAATGACTATTTAGTAGCGACGTTCAATGTTCGTTTGACACATTGTTAACTGGTTTTCGACGACGGCGCATTAGAAGAAATGGTCGGCTGGATCATGCAACCAAAAGGGTAAGGTCGACAACAACAGCCGACGGTGAAAGTGGTGAAAATTTGAGGATTTTGAGATTTGAGGACTATTTTAAAAAGTTTTAGAATTTCAAGATTTTTTCATAAAATTTTAAACTATTAAAAACAAAAAATTAATTAAAAGAAGGGTAAACTACTGCAATGGTCACTTATGTTTTCCCTGAATACAATTTTGGTCATCAATTTTTAAATTTGACCGATAAGGTTACTTACGTTTTCGATCTATAAACTTTTGGCCTCTGAGACGTTTGTTGTCGTTAAACGTTAACGACTTGCTAATCTGACAGCGGAATAAAATAAGGGTAAACTACCGCATTAGTTTACCCTTAAAAGAAATTATATATTAAAAATGATATGTGTCAAATTTTTATTGGTTAACAAATTTTTAACAGTAGTTAACTATTAAACACCTAAAATTATAACTTTTGAAACTTTAAGCACTTATTTTTACAAAAAAATACTTTAAACACCTACAATTCAAAAAAATATACTTTAAATACTTATTTTTCATTTAAGCCATCGTATAATTCTATTCATTTCTTATTATCGATTTCAATAATCTACTTTCGCGCACCCAACAAAATTAAATTAGTATCAAACTAAATAGTTTTACAATTTGTCAACTAATCTCACCTCTTTGTATATATTAAAAGTAAAATTAACTTGAAGTGATTAAGTTGGCAGCAGTGGCAAAAGTTTTAAGGGACTAAGGGGCCATGCTCCCCATTTGGAAAATTAAAATTTAACCCTTAAAATTTTAATCGACGCCTTTAAAATCTTTAAAAATACATATTAAGTTTTAAAATTTTAAATATTTTTAATTGATTTTCCGCTTATAATTTTTAAAAGTTCCTTATTAAATCTATCAAAATTATTAATTTTTTTAATTAAACCAAAAAAATAGTTTAAATTTCTAAATTTTAAAAAAAATTTAAGTTGCCAAACGCTTACCTAAATTCCGACGGTTAATTTCGATTACAAAGAAAAGAATGTTGGTATTTCATAGATTGACTCTTATTAAACAATAGAAATCAGCAAACACATCACCATAACAAAAAACAATTGTATTTTTTTTAATTTTCTCACCATAAAGCTGCAAATCATTTGATCAAAGACGGTATCTCCCTGTCCAAAAAGTGTTAAGAAATTACAACCATTAAGCCATACAGACCCCCACTCTTTAACCTGCAAAAGAAAATTTGTGAAATGAAAAATATTTGCAGTATAAGTCAGCCCAAGCTTCAACACAAGCGTATTCACATATCAGGCATGGTTATACTTATATCATTGTTCCCATGCGGATACCAGTCATGGGAAATTCAAGGAAAACAAAGAGTCCGTGCAGACATGGCAGTCTCCATTGCCTTCCGAATTTCGATAAATGTTTCGAATGAACTTTTACCCGCATTCGTTCCATCATTAGTATGCAGGTTGTCTCATCAGCAAGAATAAGCATCTATGGATACCGTGTCCGTTCACGGCACATACAAACTATCTACCAAAACAATTGCATGGTTTTTGGTCGCGGGGTGATGTAATTCGGAACTTCCATACCACATTGATAACATCTTCTGCAAGGGGCTATTGAATTTCCATACAGTTAGGTCATCTTTAGATGGTAAAAAACTTTTGATGGAAGGTAACCAGCGGATTTTATGCGTTCAGGGACCTAACATAATTGGAATGGGTTGATGGTGTTTTAAATTATATTTACATATATGAATAACTTCCATAATATTAGTTCAACCCGGTACTCATGTGTACATCCCCATGCATCCGAGACAAGTTCTATCAAAATTCAAATGACAGATCAACTTAAGTGTAAATATATGCCCAAAAAAAAACAATGAGAACAATGATTAAGGAAAGACCATGGCATGGTTGAAGCTAGCATTATCCCATCCCAAATTGTAATAAATGTTACACTATCCAGGGCCCTAACATAGTCAGAAACTGGGAGTAGGTTGATGTTGTTCTAAATTTTATTTGGTATACGCATAATTTTCATAGTGTAAGTTAAAATCTGTTCTCATATGTACATCTTAATCCATCCAACATGAGTTCTATTGAATGATAGTCAGGCTCCCTTGGCCATTGGAGTGGCAAAGGGTCGTTGGGATGTAAACGCCCGTTGGCAGAAGCTAGATTTTCCAGCTGCCAGCAAACGCCTGTTTAGGCGCTTAATAGTGGTGGGCAAACACCCGTTCAGGCCAAACCAATCCCCATTTGGCACCAAAATCACGGCGGCAACGGATTTGGAGTTGCAAATGCAACAAAAAAACAAAGCCTTAGTCCAACCGAAGTGTAAGTCGATAACCAAAAAACCGAACAATGGCAACATTGATTGAGGAAAGATCATCGTATCATTGAAGATGTTAGCACTATTACATCTCAAATTGTAATAAACATAATCGACAAACACATAGCAAAGATGGGTAAAATTTTCTATGACCAATGAAGTCCCAAATACAAACAAGTGCACCATCGAAACAATCGAAACTACAAATCCATCATTACTTAAACTTCATTATAGTCAAACATCAAAACCAAAATTGATGTTAGAAAAAGCAATAGTTGAAAAAACCATAAATTCGAATAAAAATAAAATATCATCTACAAATTCGATCCACAACTAAACTTTCCCACATTTTCAACAACGAGAATTGGAATCCAAATCAGCAAATACAACAGAAAAATGAGAAGAAAAAAAAACTATGAATCATCAATCTAAAACAATACCAAGATCAATAAACCTAAAAAATCCAACAAAAAGGGGGAAGATTGGACTTTAGAAGAGTACCTGGATGGGATTTGGATCAGTGATTGGCATGTTCCTTGTGCTCGAGATGGCGGCGCTCGTTGGGGAGAGCGACGAGGTAAGAGAAGATCATCCCACCGAAGCAGACATGGTAAAGCGGCTCGATTGAATCGGTTTGAATGTACTTAGAATTGTAATTGTCCAAACCCCTTTGAAAAGCTTTCTTCGCGTAATCAATGGATAGCTTCGGCTTCACGTAGTTAGGGATTTCCTTTCAAATTTAAATATGATGTAATCCGTCTATTGAATATAGTTGGATTAGTATATTTGTTGGTACAAGATATAAAAAGATGTAAAATTAAATATGTTTAAGCGTTTAATATCATCTAAAATATAGATAGGTGGGAGGCCTGGGTAGTATTTTATTATACATTGAATTTCAGTTAAAAAATACGATGCAATCCGAAGCTCAAAATCGAAACATTTCAAATTCGAAATGATCTATGTTAATAAAAACTAATCTGATCTAGATTGATTCAGTTCAAAATCAACTCTACTCACTCAATTGACAGGCCTATGTATGTGAATAATTTAGGACGTGTTTGTAAAATCATTTAACAAATGGATTTCGGTGCAATTTTTAGTGACATGCCAGTGATTTGTTTGAGTAATTATTTTTTATTAAATAAATATATTACATTTTTATACCGAAAAGATAAAAACTCATATATAAATATTTTTAGTCACCAATCAATTGAGGGATCTCGTTTTGACTAATCATTTTAATTAACGAGTTTTGTTAAATTGAGTGTATTTAGAATAGCCCAAGCCCAATCTCCGTTTAGAATTTGTGGTAGAGGGGTACGAATCGAGAAAACTACGTGTGATGTTTTTTAGATTCTCATTCTTTTTTTTAGTTAGAGGATCATATTAGATTGAATATAATTCTATTTTGTTTTTGTTTTTGTTTTTAAATAAAGTCAATTCATTCAAGCATGTAAAAAGAACATGCAGTGTCCAGTTTCATAAAAAGGGTCACGCAAGACCAAGCAAAAACGTCCACAACTCAACGAGACAAGACCTAATGAACAACATATGTTCAAAACATGTCATCCCCGGCCATATAAAGCAACATAAAAAAAAAATTTAAAAACAACGAAGAAACAAGAAAACGAGAACTCAAAGATAGAAAAGACATCGCTTCATAGTAAGTTAAACATATTGGGATGAAAATATTCGGAGGTAAATTTCTTCATATGAGGATTTTATCATCAACAGAGAAAATTGATCAAATCTAGCCACCATCAACCGAATAAAATCCACCAAACAAGTTGAAGCAAAACCAACAACATCAATAGACGCGGTAGGTGAAGAATCGGATCACCAGCAAGCCGCGAAGAAAGACAATGATCATCAACCTTGGAGCACCATATAGTGAAGAAAACGATGATCGTTGGAGAAAGATAAAAAGAAATAGCCATCCAATGTGCCTTTCCACCACCAAAAATGGATGGAAACGGTGCCCTTTTCTCATGTAAAGGCCGAAAAAGGACTTTTTCCTCGGCAACTTTTGAAACTCTCCTAGCAAGCGTCGCAACTGCAAACCGAACCAGGGTGGGTCTCGCATCGCTTATAGCTCCATATGGACCAGTGGAATGATAGCCAAAGAGAGGGCACATAACCCAGCTCGAAACTATCTCCCCCTCTCCCGTAAGCACCTATTTCCATAACCCCGGCTAAGATTTCCCCACCAGGCGGAGCAGTTGTAAAAAAATTCTATGGCAAGCACCACAACACTCTTTGCTCCATAAGGATTGGTGAAAGAAGGTAGCCAAAGGTAAGAAACCTTACTCAGCTTCAACAAATCATCCTTATGATACTTAAACTTCTTTCCATAACGAAACATTCTCTCACCCTAGCACAGGACCAAAAAAATCTCTCATAGATTGATCTCATCTTTCTTCCTAGAGTTCTGAACCAAGGAAAAACCTTTAAGAACACAACGTTTCATACCACGCCGAAAGTCAAAGAGGCCCAGCCTTTACCCTAAAGTCCCTCGTTTCCTCCCATTTTTATTTAGACCAAGTTAAGGAAAAAACGACGCTGCCCTTTGAAAAAAAGGATCTCTACACCTTAAAGGCCACAAACGAACAGGACTTCACCGGGACATGAGAACTAAAAAAGACACCGAAAAGATGAGGACAAAACATGCGGCGAGGGTTTTCATGAGAATGTAGAGACAGTGCAACCCTCTTAAATGGGGAAACCTTTATAAAACGAATTAGAAAATTATATTTCCTTTAAAAACATCATGTGATGTCCAAATGCACCTCTAATAAAAATTACCTTTGAGATAATTTATAACACAAAATATAATATGAAAAATAACATTGTAACAAAAACTCAATGTAATATGATACAGACAATAAAATAAAAGAGTATAATTGTATAAATACCTCAAAATTTATATAAACAATTACACAAATATTTTTTAAATAATTTAAAATTAATTATAAAGTATTATATGTTTATACATGTGTATATAAATCTCTTAAATTTTATATTATTTCAAGTCTTCAACACTTCCTATCTTCGTTTGGGAAGTCAAGTGGTCAGTAACATCATGTGGTGTACAAGGGAAACGACAAACTCTGATAGGGCAGACACACATGTGCTTCTACCTCTCCCATCCAGTTTTCCCTGTTCATTAATAAATACTATATAATAATCCTCAATTTAGTTGAATTTCAGTTTATAAACAATAAATATATACAAAAGGACAAATTCCACATTTGGTTAAAATTACAGAATAAATCATAATTTGTCCTTAAATTACGATAAAGGTTACATGTTTTGTAGGGGTGTAAATGAATATAACATTCAACGAACCGTTCGTATAATGTTTGTTTATGTTCGTTTATTAAACTAAATAAACGAGTCTAAACAAAAAATTTATGTTCGTTTAATAAACAAACGAACACGAACAAATGTGTGCTTGGTTCGTTTACGTCCGTGAACAAGCTCGTTTATAGGATGAAAATGCTTGTGGATGTATCTAAATACTACTTTTTGTTGTTGCTAAGGATGTTATAAAAGTTCATGGTGAAATGTAAGTTTTATTTTGTTGTTTTTGTTTTATTTATTTATTGTTAATTTAGCTAATATTTCTGAACATATAAATGAACACATTCTCAAACACTTTAATGAACACGTTTGCGAACATTTAAATGAACACATTTGTGAATACTTAAACGAACACGTTCGCGAACTCTAATTAAATGAACACCTTAAAAAATAAATAAATGAACACGAACACGATATTAAATATTTAAAAGAACATGAATCGAACATGAACACCTTTAAAAACAAACAAACAAACATGAGCATAGTCTTGTTCGTTCAAACTTGGTTCATTTACACCCCTAATGTTTTGGCAAAATGTTAAAATGATTTATATTCAATACACTCGCGGTGAAAGCTAAAACGTTTCCATAAGTACTATAATTCTAGGGTTTAGGGGCTTAGTGTAGGGTGCAGAGTTTAAGGCTTTAGGTTTATGGTTAGAATTTAAGGTTTAGATGTTAGAGTTTAGTTTTTAGGGTAATATAGTGAGGATTTAGATTATAACCTATAAACCTTAAATTCTAAACATCTACACCTAAATCTATAAAACCGTACACCCTAAGCTAAGTCTTTAAACCCTAAAATTAAGGCGTTTTTGGAAACTTTTAGTTTCTACCGTCAGTACATGAAATAATTACTCAATATTAAATATTTTAATGTTTATATATTTTAATACGCATTAAAAAATTTAGATCAATTTTTTTGTTGTCCTCTCAATCTTAGGATTTTATCCTAATTCTAATCATAATCCTACTTATAGGAGAGGGGAAGGAGTGCTCCTACTGATTTTCAATGAATTGTCAAATATGTGGCATAGTGTGCCTTAAACCTTTTCTTTTTTACAAAACTTAATTCTAATTTTAATCCTACTTAAAGAGGAGAAGAAAATAGATTCTAAGGGAAGGAAGTAATGCTTTTACTGGGTCTAAACACTTAACATTTGTCTACTCATATTTTTAAAATAGAAATATATTCACCACATTTTTTAATATAATCATGGTATTTAATTAATTGGTTGACTAATTCGAATCAAGTATTGCAAATACTTATTATTAGACTAAATCTTTCAATCTAATTTACTTTATATATAATATCAAAATTCAAAACTTTAATCTCATTTTAAAAAAATTAATGTCTCATCTAACCAAATTACCTTATAACTTTTTTTTGAACAATTATGTCATAACTAAATATTCACTACATTTGAAAAATAGTTAAAAAGGCAAAAGAAAAAGAAAGAAAAAAACGCGTAAATGCCCAAGATTAAAGTAAAGTAAATATTAGTAGTTGTATCTGTCCGCTCCGATCCAATCAGATGTCCTGCCATTATGGGCGTTCATTTTAGGATATGGAATCTGTTTTGATTTTTTTTAAAAATCAATTATCTTAAAATTTTAGATCAGTAAACTAGTAATTTGTATGTAATATGATTTTTTTGTGGATATTTTATATTTACATATCCGAATATTTAGATATTCGAATATTCAGATATTCAAATATAAAATTTAATTCTTAGTATTTTTCGAATTTAACGGCCGTATTTATAAATTTTTGAGATTTTTAATATAACAAGCAACAAATTGCTAAATATAACAATGTTCACATCTATAAAAATTTTGATTTTTAAAATTTTTGAATATAATAAACATCAAATTGTTCAATATAATAAGATTAATATTCATGAAATTTTAAATTTTTGGATAATCTGAAACTTAAAATGATGTGATCCGTATTCAAATCAAAAAATTAAAAATCAGATTAGATATCAGTTCAAAAATAAAAATCGAATCTAATATTCAAATTTTCGGATCAAATCGGTTCGAATGGATATTTGCACACCCCTAAATGACATGCTGCTACCTTATCAATTATCAATCTAAAGGTTTAATTCTAGTTTTAATCCCTCTATTACTGAATTTTCAAATTTTATATTTTCCTTTGGCTTGTTGTAATTTTAAACTTTTTATGTTTATAATGTTATTAATAAGTCCAAATTAATAAAAAATTATTTGTTGATCTTAAAAAATGACTTGAAAACGAAAAAAACGTGGTTGGGACGATTATAGTAGAAAAAGTAGGAAAGCACACACGTCGAGTCGAGTTTTTGACCAAACCGAATCTCACTCGAAATATAAATTTCTCATGTGACCCTGGCCAAATTTCAAGAATAAAGCATGTCTCTGGCTGACTTAAAATAAATAAATAAATATTTTATATATTTTGATTAAAAAATAAAGGGGATAATAGTTAAAAATATATAAAGTGAGGTAATTATAGTAATTGAAAAAAAAAGAAGATGTAATTGAAAAAACATATACAAAGAGAATGATATTGTAGCAATTATCCATAAAATATAAAAAAATTATACAAGTATCTCAAATCGAATCAATTTTTTTCACTCTAAACATGATCCCGACACCCGACATTTATTATTGCTCTACTTGACCCAAAATTATTTTTTTAATATAAAAATTTGACCCGATTAGGTCCGAACCCGTCGGTAAGAATATGTTTTATGATTAATAGTCTAGACAATAATAACGGAAAGATATAAATAGTTATTCATCAAAATTTCCTTTAATCAATTATCATAGTTAAACATGGATACATAGTTCGGAGACGTCAAACAAAAATTAATTTATTTATATTAAGCTTTCAATTGCCTCATTCAAGACTTACTCAAAATATTACTCAACAAATGATAAGAGCTTTGATTTCGGCTCATCCAATTTTACTCGCGGAATGTGAATTACTCGAATAAATACAGTAATTCGCGGAATGTGAACTTTTATAGTTTCAAAACAACTTAAGCAATTATGCAATTTTACAAATTTATTATTTTGTTTAATATGATTAAATGAATTTCTAATTACATAAAATTTCCACGTTATCACTTAAATATAAGCAAATAACTGTGTTATTCATTCGAATCTATTACTAACATAAAAAAAAACGGATGGATCAAATTATGACAAATTAAAGTAGAGGATTGAAATATCAAATTTGAGCATGGTATAGGGACTGATAGACCCTATCCTATTCTCAACTAATTTTCAGGGTAGTTAAGTCATTTCAATCAAAGAATCACCCCGACAGCTTGCGCGCGAATTTCTCTCTCAGACAATAATTAAAAAGATAAGAAAGAAAGCAAAAATTTCTACTAGAAGGGTAATTTCGTTAATTCGTCAATAATAATTATAAGGGTCGGCTTTTCTTTTTGTCATTATTCTTTTAAAATTTATTCTCGTATAAGTTCGAATTCCGACATTTATCTTTAGAATATAATATTTCTCTATTAAAAAAAAGTAAGGCATTTGTCTTTAGAATATAATATTTATCTATTCATTAATAACAATTAGATTTTTTGATAATATTTTATGTTAAATTTTTCGTGTTTTTGACAAGTTTCGATACCTAATTTTTTATGGAAAAAAATTTGATACGCCGTGTAAACTTTAGTTTACACGTGCCTTTTAGTTTTAGGGGTTAGAGTGTTAGTTTAGGGTTTAAGGTTTAGGGGTTTAAGGTTTAGGGGTTTAGAATTTAAGGTTAATATTTAGGATTTAGGGTGTGAGATTTAGTTTTTTAGAGTTAGGGTTAAAAATTTAGGATTTTAGTTTTTATAGTGTAAATACACATGCTTGTGTTACACAGCGTGTATATCAAAGTTTTACCCATTTTTTATAACATTTTAAGTTATTTGACAAATATCAATACTTACAAAAATAAGTTTTGATATTTGTCAAAAATACGAAAAAAATTAACCTAAAATATTATAAAAAAATGTTAACATTTTAAATTTTTAAACAAATATCATAACTTATTATGTTTTAGCCGCACGTTAAACCCGTTGTACGTAAGACTCGTTCAAAAAAAGTATGGCTACACTAGAATAAAAAATAGTATGTTTAATCGAACCAATGTTTTAACGTGAGTCGGTACTTGAAAAGAGGCGACACCTTAAACTCCATACTTGTCGTATGATTTCGACGGCGTTAGAAGAAAGCGTTGGATTACGAATTCCGAACGAAAAAACTTGTAGTGATATTTGTCGGTAGTCTTCACTTAAAGGATGGTGTGCAGTGTGCAGTGTGCAGTATTTAATTTAATTGATGGTTTGATTTCTTGTGGAGGTGTAATTAAAACGACGAAAAAGTTTGAGATATCGATTTCGATAAGTGTGAACTTAAATATTGAAGTAGAGTTATAAAATGTCTCTGAAAGTTTGTTGTGTGTCTGGTGCTTAAAAGAATTTCATATCGTCCTCGAGCTGAATAACCTTGAGCAGGTATGTATGCTCTAAGCAAGGGTCGTGGTACAAACTGTTTTACGATTTCTCTTGCTACGACGAAACTGGATGGTCAATGTTCGTGAAAGTAACAAACTTGATGGTACGACAAAGGTAGCAAAAACTTAAATTTTGATCGTTATTGTTATTCGTAAATCGTAAAGGTATTTGATGGGTTAAAATACAATTTTAATATTATTTCTTTTTTTTTAATTTTAATTTTTTATGACAACGACGAGTTTACCGGTCTTAGAAATTTAGTCTATGTTGTCAATGCTAATTTTGTAATAGTTTTATACTGATAATGGACGAAGTCACATATAAGCCGAGAGCGTCAATTGTTCCTAAATTTTGATGGTTAATTATATTTTAAGTTATAATAATAAGGATAAAGCTAAAATTTAGGACTGAAAGGCAAACTAATAAACGTTTAAAATATGAGACAAATTTATAAATAAACTAATTTTTTAAAAATTTAAATAGGATGTAAAGGTAAAATAAATTTCAGGGCAGAGAGGGATATATAGTACCGTCTCTTATAATAATTTTGAATTGCAACCAATTATTCTATTATTTATAATTAATAAAATTAAACTTTAAACTCTCATTTTTTGATTTAATTATTTTTTAAAATCTTTTAATTTTAAAATTTATAAAATTAAATTTAATATCTCTTAACTTTTATGGCCTTCTTATTTTTTAAGAACTTATTCGTTTCAATATTACTCGGTTTGCTCTTTTTATAGTTCAATACTCTTTTTATAATTCAATATTAGCACTGTTCCTGCAACTGATTTGTAACTTTTTGAAAGGTCGGGATCAAAATGATTATGTTTTCATACTTTAGTGACTACTTGTATAATTTATCCTACAAAAACAAAGCTACCTACCTCACACTCTCACTTTGCTTAGACTACTAATGAACCTACACAAGCTTTACTTTCTCCCTTGCTTAGATCTCCATTTTCCTTTTTTTTTAATCTTTGATTTTCCCCAGCAATTTTCTCTCATTTTCTTTTCTTTGTTTGGTTTGAAGGAAAAAGATATCTATAAACTTATCAAAATCTCTGCAAATGTGAATAATTTTATTCTATCCTTTTCTCTTTCTCTGATCCAATCATTTTCTTCTCTGTTTTTCACTTTGTTTCCCTTTTAATTCTTATTTTTTCTTGGATTAAAATCGTATTATAAAAGCTTCCTTGATTCGCTTCTTTATTACTTTCGTAAGTCTAAAATTTCCTTCTATTTTTATTTTTATTTTACCTTTTGGTTTTCGAGTGATATTGCTACGATCTTCTTAACCACCGAAAATGCTTACGAAGATTATCCTCTCGTTTTCTTACTTCATTTTTGTAATCATTCTTTGTTTGGATCGTAGTTTAAAGGAAGTTGGCGCAATTTGACGTTAATGTAACTAAGAAACGCAAGCTTCCGGCTGGATCGGATCGGGTTTTTTAGTGTCTCTTCGAGGTTATATATATATATATGTATATATATATATATATTTGTATTTTCCTTATCTTTTTACTGATTTAAGTACTGTTTTGTTTTTGTTTTACTCGAAGAAAAATCAGAAAAATAATGTATTTAGCTTAAATGAGCTTAATAAATATCAAGTATATCTAATCTCTATTGGGAATTTGGGATAAGTTTATTTTTAGCAGGAAAGATCTGAACCAAAGTATAGTTAGTTCATTTTTCTCACTATAAATGTCATTATCAGATAATCACTTTTACTTGAGTCATTATCATTACGTATAAAAACTGTAGTTTTTGCCTTCTTAAGAAGCAAAGAAAATATGTAATTTCTGTTAAGATTGACTTTAAAAGCAGGAAAGAAAAAGTGAGGCCCAGAATTTTTCTTGAAATACTGGTTTTAATGTGAAGCAGTTCTTGTCAGCGGGAAAAATGAAGGCGATGGAGCTTGGGTGGGTTGTTCTGCTGGTGCTATTGGGGCTTGTGGCAATTGTGAAAGCAGATATTTACATAGCAATGGTTGAAGGAGAGCCTATCATTAGCTACAAAGGTGGTGAAAATGGGTTTGAAGCTACGGCCGTGGAGTCGGATGAGAAGCTTGACACTACAAGGTAAAGTTTTTGTTAGTGTATATTTCGCCATTTGTTTTTTTCCCTTCTTCTTTAATAATGTTTTGTCAGATTCTGCTGTGGGGTCTTGACTTATTTGATATGCTGTTGAGCAATTGACGTGTTTGAATGATGTACATTTTTGGGGCCTAAAATATTACTATGATTTAGACTTGGCTTTGTTAGTATACAGTATTAGTTCATATTATTTGGATTTAAAAGCGAACATTGAATATGAATAGGTGTTTGATATGAATATATTTGATTTTTTGAAATTCTTTTCATATGATCAAATATGCATTGAACATAGGTGTTGTACAAGAGTGAGTATATGTTCAATAGTTTTTTCAAATTTTCTTAGAAGCTTTTTCTTATATTTGGTAACTCTTCTTCCTACCATATTTCATTAAGTGTATAACACATTGGATGAGTATAAAAAAATGAGAAGTCCAAGTAACATATAAAATGTTCTATAATAGTAGTACCCTTGCAAACCAAAAGGGTAGGTAGCTTATTGCTTATACTTGATAGTTTCTTAATTGATTGACTTGGTCTAGTGATTAGAGTTGGCCATTCTTCTTTTTCGTCCGCTCCTTTATATTCTGTATAAATAGCTTCTTTAAAGAATAAACTGTAAATCATATATTTGCTGGTTGGGAAATTTGGATCTTTCACCTCAGTGTGGCTGCTTTGTTGTGCTAATTGTTCTAATGGAATATTTTGAATAATTTTAATGTAAACTTTAATGATGAGTTAATCCTGCTTTTCTGTTTAATAGTTATGAAAGTGAACACTAGCTTACTGTGTATGTGAAAACCTGCTACAGAAATAAAACAAAGTTAGGGAGTTTGAGTTATATTAATTGAAGGGGAATTTAGAAAAATGCTGAATGTATTTTTTGAAGATAGAAGCGATTAAAATGTTAAGCTTGATGTTCTGTTCTATTTTCCTGCACATGTTGAGAGTTGCTGTGAGGCCTTGGAAGGAAACCATAGGTCCCGGGTTCATCTCCTATTTTGTGTTACTGCTGCCTTAGATTATTGGATATCTTCAGGGAAAAGACCTTGTAATTCTATGCTTTCAACCATTATTTTTTAACTTGAGCAAATTTTTACGCTACTTAGCTATGTGATCAATGAAATCTCTCATGTAACATAATAAGGTAGTTCATTCTACCGTTGCAAAGTCTTTTGGTATATCACATACTGCCTTGACAGGAATGATTTTGAGTTTTTTCTTTCACTCAAGTAGATGGACGCACACAATCAATCTCTTAGTTGATCAAAATGTTCCAATGCTTGCTTTGCTAATTATTCCCTTTTGTTTTCTTTGGTTGTTGTTTCAGTGAGTTAGTAACCTCCTATGCTAGTCATCTTGAAAAGAAACATGATATGCTTCTTGGTATGCTGTTTGAGCATGGGAGTTACAAGAAACTCTACAGTTATAAACATCTGATAAACGGCTTTTCGGTTCACCTTTCCCCCGAACAGGTGAAATAACATTTCAGCTTCTACACATGTTGTAATTTTGTATTTGAAATGATTTTTAGCAGAATAACTTGCAAACTTTTTTGAATCCAATCTCTTTCATTCTCATTCCTTACACTTCGACAATATATTAGTAGGCAGAAACTCTAAGACGTGCTCCTGGTGTAAAGTCTGTGGAGAAAGATTGGAAGGTAAGGAGACTTACAACGCATACCCCACAATTTCTGGGGCTCCCAACTGGTGTATGGCCAACAGGAGGTGGTTGTGAGAGGGCAGGAGAGGACATCGTGATAGGATTCGTAGACTCAGGAATTTATCCACATCATCCAAGCTTTGCAGCCCATCACACTGACCCATATAGGCCTGTTCGTAAGTACAGAGGAAAATGCGAAATTGATCCTGATACCAAGAGAGACTTCTGTAATGGCAAGATCATTGGAGCCCAATATTTTGCTGAAGCTGCCAAAGCAGCTGGTGCCTTTAATCCTGCTATTGATTTTGCCTCTCCCATGGATGGTGATGGACATGGAAGGTTAGTTGCCATACTTAATTGCAGCGTGACTTAAATAGGAAACCATATGCTACGTTATCTTTAATAAATACACCTTTGAGAGGTGTATAACTTTTATATGCTTGCTACATTGCAAGAAGGAAAATACTGGAAAGAGGGTTATGTGTAATCTTAAACTGTAAACAAATATGTTCAGTGAGCATAAAATGAAGTGATTCCCTTTAACTTCTTGCAGCATTTCTGGTCAAAACTATGCAAAACTTTTCTTTATAGAGCTTCTATTCTTCTCACTTTGGCAATAGATTAGAGTTTGATAGAAGATTTTTATATAAAATTACTGGTATTGAGCGAGAAAAAATATTGTATCTATTATTTCATTCTAACAAGTTCCCCTTCTTTGTCACATCATTGGTTACCAGTCATACAGCAGCTATTGCAGCTGGGAATAATGGTATTCCTGTGAGAGTGAATGGCCATGAATTTGGAAAAGCAAGTGGAATGGCTCCTCGTGCCAGGTGGAGATTAAAGATATCAACATAGATTAAATGTAATTAAAAGCTGTATTATTTTCTTTGATATGGAAATTGGCATTTTCTTTTGTTTTAGGATTGCTGTCTACAAGGCACTATACAGGCTTTTTGGAGGCTTTGTAGCTGATGTGGTTGCTGCAATTGACCAGGTGTGCTACAAATTTTAATTGGGATAATTATTCTATGATTCCTATTTATTTTTATTTAAAATAACCGCTAAGTTTACATGCCTTCCCATCTTTTTTGAGCTTTGTTTTTGTCTGAGATACTAATTCAACATTATTTTGGGTAACATTTTCCTTTTACACCTAATATTTACGACTGTAGATAGTCAGTTAACAGATCTTCCTGGCTATTGTCTTATATTTGTCTCGTCTTGCTAACAATCGTGACACAGCTTGGATATGTTTTTGTATAAAGAACACTTCTTCTTTGATGATTGACATCTTCCTTTCTCAAGAAAAAAAGAGTGTATTTGTTTTGGTTATTTTAATTGAATTCTGAACGTGTAAAAATAAGCAAGGAAAGGAAAAATAGAGTAAAATTTTGTGTTCTTTAGAAAAGCTATATTTTCTGCTATTAATGTGATTCTGAAGGTTGCCTATTTACCAATCAGTTATACACTCTCGTATTATTTTTTTGTCAAAAACTTGTCATTTGACAACTTCAATGAACAGGCTGTTCATGATGGTATTGATATTCTCAGTCTCTCGGTGGGACCAAATAGTCCTCCAACAACCACAAAGACCACATTTTTAAATCCTTTTGATGCTACGCTTCTGGCAGCTGTCAAAGCTGGTGTTTTTGTTGCACAAGCAGCTGGAAATGGAGGTCCTTTCCCTAAAACTTTGATTTCTTATAGCCCATGGATAACATCTGTTGCAGCTGCAATTGATGATCGTAGATACAAAAACCATCTGACCTTGGGAAATGGAAAAATTTTAGCTGGACTTGGATTGTCCCGTAAGTTACCTCAACTTTTGGCAATTTATTTGTTCTGATCTGCTAGCCCACAGGAAAAGAGTGGAAAGCTGCATTAAACCTTTGGAGAATGGTTTTCAATAACAGTAGATGAAATGATTTATGATCTACACATGGGATGACATTTTGTTAATCTATCAAGAATAGGCATTCAAACAACTCCGACATTCCTTGTTCTAGTTAATGATTTTGTTTAGCTAATGCTTCCAGCATTTGTGGCAAATTGTGCATATATATATAGATCATTAACAATAAACTTCTCTGCTTGAGTTTTCACTCTGGTTATTACTGGCCTGATTTAACAAAACAATCATCTTTTAAGGTTTTTGATTTTATGTTGTCTAATGTGGGTGCAAAATTTTCTAGGGAAGAAGGTTTAGTTCGCAATTTAAGCAATCAGAATTGACAATTTCATACAAATAAAATTTTATCCTACTACAACTTTTTTGCTTCATGTTTGAAGTTAGCTTAAAACAAAGGCGTCAGTGTGACAATTACTTTGGAATGAAATTCAGGGTTTAAACTTTCCTCGAATATATGATGCACAATTCCATTTCCAGTTTTAATCAATTAAGTGCCTGGTTTTATCAATTGCACATGATAATGTGATTGGCCATTAGTCTCATCATCAGCGTGGTTGCTGACTTGCCTATTCCCCTCCTTTAGTTTCTTTGGATAAATCTGTGTTCTGTAAAGTTGAAGTAACTTGTGGATTATTGCAGCTTCTACTCATCCGAATCAAACCTACACCATGGTTGCTGCTAATGACGTGTTACTAGATTCCTCCGTATCGAAGTATAGTCCCTCGGACTGCCAAAGGCCAGAAGTTTTGAACAAGAAGTTGGTTGAGGGGAGCATTCTTCTTTGTGGCTATTCCTTCAACTTTGTTGTTGGTACTGCATCAATTAAGAAAGTCTCTGAAACAGCCAAGTCTCTTGGTGCAGTTGGTTTTGTTCTTGCAGTGGAAAATGTTTCTCCTGGAACGAAGTTTGATCCTGTTCCTGTTGGTATACCTGGAATCCTTATCACCGATGTCTCAAAGACAATGGTAATTAATTCTCCTTGCACCTCTTACCTATTCTTTTGATATGATTATTCGAGCTGATAGCTTTCTCACTGGGGCAGAATCTGCAACATTCTCTCTTTGCTTGATAGAATTTCATTCAACTTCTTTAACTTGATATTGCAAAATTTTATGATTACTCTCCTGAAAATCTCATTGCAGGATCTTATTGACTACTATAATGTTTCTACACCAAGAGACTGGACCGGACGAGTCAAGAGCTTCAAAGCTATTGGTAGCATTGGGGATGGTTTGATGCCAATTCTCCATAAATCTGCTCCAGAGGTTGCACTATTTTCTGCTCGAGGGCCTAACATAAAAAATTTCAACTTTCAAGATGCTGACCTTCTCAAGCCTGACATTTTGGCACCTGGTTCTCTAATTTGGGCTGCTTGGTCCCCAAATGGAACAGATGAGCCTAATTTCGTTGGTAAAGATGTGCTTGGCTTTCGTATTTGTTTCTCTTCCTTGTATTCTCAACAGTAACTTTTAGAAAATTCTCACATGTTAGTGGAAGAGAAGATAACAACATGCTTCTACTGATGGAAATTCTGAAATCTTAATCAATTCCTTATTTCGAGCAGGAGAAGGTTTTGCTTTGATATCCGGAACCAGTATGGCTGCACCACATATAGCAGGGATAGCTGCTCTTTTGAAGCAGAAACACCCTCGTTGGAGCCCCGCTGCTATAAAATCAGCCTTAATGACTACAACAACAAAGCTAGACAGAGGAGGGAGGCCTCTTCAAGCACAACAGTATTCTGAAACAGAGGCTATGAAACTAGTCACTGCCACTCCTTTTGATTATGGGAGTGGTCACGTTGATCCGAGAGCTGCTTTGGATCCTGGACTCATCTTTGATGCAGGTATTCTTGCTTTTGTGTTGTAATTTTATCTTGCAGGTATTCTTACCTAGGAAAGAGGATGGTCTAAATGGGCTCTCACTATATATATTTTCATTCGGTAAAAACGGATAGAAAATGGATCGAACCACTAAAAAGCCGATTACATATGTGTTATATATCTCTTCCTTTTATATTAGAGACAATAACAAATGCTTATTTTTGTTACTTGTCAACTATATTTTATATTTATTTTACATTGAATTAGTGGTTAAACATAAAAAACTATAAAACTGGTTGTTCCAACCGGATGAACTGAGAGCCAAAAGTTTGACCGGTTTGGTTTTTTAACCTTGATAACATTGACAGAAACTGGACACCTAGGGTCAAACACTATGGTGGATGATATCCCATGGAAGCCACATGCAAAATTAGAAACGCTGAAGAAAATATTGGGAAAACTTGTTTTTAGTTCGTTTACCCGATTGCCTTGACATCATGCCTTTGGTACTGCACCTATTAAGTTATGTTGCTTTGACTCTTCGTTTTTCTCTAAATATCCGTGTCCGATATATTTTCGGACTTAGGAAATAATTGAAAATACCTGTATCCAACACTCATAAGTCATACCCGAGTACCGAAGCTGAATAAGATAGTGACAACTTCAAGTAGTCTAAACACTACTGATTTCTGAAATCTTTGGACAGCTTCTCTTTCTAACTCTTTCCTTGCATGTAGCTTTGCGAAATCTTATAATTTGCTTTCCTCTTGCTTTTTGTAGGATATCATGATTATCTGGGATTCTTATGCACAACACCCGGTATCAACATTCATGAAATAAAGAAGTACACAAACTCCCCCTGCAATATCACCATGGGCCACCCCTCGAATTTCAATACCCCATCAATCACAATCTCTCATCTGGTCGGATCTCAAACCGTTACTCGTACCGTTACAAATGTCGCCAAGGAAGAAACCTATGTCATCACAGCCAGAATGCATCCATCCATCGCCATCGAAACCAGGCCTTCAGCCATGACTCTGAGACCCGGTGCATCAAGAAAGTTCTCCGTAACCCTTACCGCTCGATCAATGACAGGAAGATACAGCTTCGGATCGATCACCATGAAAGGCAGCAGAGGGCACAAGGTAGTTATACCGGTGGTGGCTATGGCACACCGGCGATAGATCAAATCGGTAAGCGGAAATTAATCTTTTATGGTTGTATAATTAGGGGGGGCATTTCATCTGCAATGTTCCGGTTTACTACATCCTCACAATTATTCAATCACAAACACTGAATCATACGGTTTTCGGTTCACAAGTTTAAAAAACACGAATTTTGATACGATTCAGGGTTGTGATTGGTTAATCGTATTGCAGTAATTGTAGATGGATATGGTCTGGTATTTGTTATTCTTTGTAATTTTTGGTTAATAAGGTATGAGATTTAAGTATATATAATATATGTATTTCTGAAATATAGATGTGGAATAGTTTGGTATAAGGTTTAATGCTTTCTTTTTCTATTTTGTTGGATTGACAACCAAAATTTTCCCTTTAATCTCTTTAAGTTCACCATATCTTGATGTGGTTGAACTAAGGCAAATTTATGTAGCTAAAAATTCATTAAATCGGTGAAATATTTAAATTAAATTATGTTATTAGTTTACATATAAATTTTATCAAATTATCCTTGTAACATATATTTTTAATAAGTTAAATTTTTTCGATATAAAATAAAAAATATTTTAAGTCAACTATAAAAGTTAGGTATTATCTTCCCGTCATCATTATAACTTTATTCTTTTTCTTGTATTTTTTTTTAAAATATTATACTGATTTAAGTAGAGTAATTTAACGTAATATATCTCACCGGGTATGGATCTTGACAGCTTAGTTTGTAGGAATTTGTTTAAAATTTCAGAAGTTTATATATATTTGTATCAGCAAATCATATATTCTGTAACATGATCAGATGTTTCGTTAAAAATTTCTCTAAATTTAAACGGAAGAAAACAAAACAGCACCAAACCAAAATTTCGCAGACAACACACCCTTCCCCAATGCCACCATCCCTTATCGAATTTACATCCAACAACCTAAGCATAAGCAGCCCACATCTAGAACAACGAAGCAATAACGAAGTATAAAACAACAAATTCCCTCAGTCTCAAATTAGAACCAAAAAAACATGCAGGCACCATCTCACCAGTAAACCAATCATCCATACTCCCACAAGTCACGAAATCAACTGTAAGTCATATCAAAACCATCAACAAAAATCGAATTTTGATCCAACTCTTCTTTAGCTAACTCATCCGCAAGATCATTAATCTCTCTATAGACATGAGACAAACATATGCAGAAGTTTATATTAAACTTTTTTAAAATTTTGACAGATTTAATTTAAAATTTTCATAAAAATTTATGAGTTTAATTAAATTTTTAAAAAATAAAATTGAAACTTAAAGAAATTTTTTAAAAAATTTAAGAGTAATTTAATTAAAAATATTTAAAAATTTAAAATATAATGACATTTTTTAAAATTTGTGAAAAGATCAAATTAATTTTTAAAAAATTTAAATTAAATGTCAAATTTCCAAATTTTAGTAGCCGAATGACTTCCATAAAATCTGCCATGTATATAAATTTTAGGGTAAACATCATCATTGGTCATTAAATTATACTATCTTTCTGTTTTGGTCACCAAACTATTATTTTATATAATATTATCATCAACGTTAGATTTTCTTATTTAAATCATTAATGTTACTTTTTTATATTTTAGTCACCATTCTATTGTACCTTTTTTATTTTGGTCATTAAATTATTCTCATTTTCTTTTTAAAAAAAAATTTAAGAGCGAATGATCAAAATAAAATAACAAATGATATTAATGATTTTTTATCAAAAAATAATTGAATGACCAAAAATAAAAAAACATAAATATTTAGTGAACAATAATAATGTTCGCACCTTATTCTCAAAAAAATTACACAAATAATAACTTCTCATTTAAATACAAAAAAAAAACCATAAAATACCTTCAAGTACAACTTCTGTTTCTCTAATAACTTACTTTCTTCTTACAAAATCCTTGAGGATCCAAGTCCAAACCACAAAGTCCAACCAGTTTGCTTCTACCCAAAGATCTAGTAAACTTGACCCGAGAACCGATAATTGAAAACCGAATCGATTTACTCAAATTGAGACCCGATATGAATCCGAACAAGATGATCCAAATCTGACCCGAAACCCGAAATGAACCGATCCGAATTCTAGAAGAGCCGATATTGACTTGTATTCGATTTGACCCGAACCAATTTTCACCCTAACCGATTTTCACCTGAACCAAAAATAACTTGAAATTAATTTGCTCAAAACCGATCTAAACCGAACATCAAACCGATTTTAACCCGAAATAATATAATGTTTTATTATCTTTTTTGTATTATAATAGTACTAATTAATCACTACATTTGATAAAAAAGTAGGAGAGAAAAGTAGGAGGGAAAAGTAAAATCTTAATATACATATTCTAGTCAATTACAAAGAAAGGGAAAAGTAAAATCCTAATATACATATTCTAGTCAAATTTAATAATATATATACACATATACTCGAGTCAAATTTTTAGGTAATATTTCAAAATTCTCATCATATGTGCAGTTATGGTCTAAGGTTTGATTCCATGCCCATAAAATTATCTCTTTTTTTACGTGTATTTTGAAAATATAAAATTTTTTATCGTGCTAAAAACCAGCATCGAATATAAAATTAAAAAATATAGTTATAGGATTGGATCGAGATTCGTTAAGTTCAGGTTAAATGATTATTACCAATGATGGTTGATTTTAAAACATTGAATGATTGGAACTAAACCTAAATGACAATATTAACAAATAAAAAGACATATTTTTACAAGAATATATGATTAATTTTTTATATAATATACACGATTAGATTCACACCCAAGTCCAACTCAAAACGAATTGGCCCAAAAATTTTAAGATTGACCTTACCCGAACCAATCCGAACGACCCGGTATCGACCCGACTCGAAAACATCCGATCCGATTTTGACACGACCCGAAAACAACCGATCTAATATTGACCCGAATCACTGATCCAATACGCGAATTGACCCGAATCATCATAAAACCGAACTAAAATCTGAATCAGGCCTGAACCGATCTGAATCTAAACCGAATACAGACAAACCCAAAATAAACCAAACTAAAACGATCCGAACTGAAACCGAATCGAACATCCTTTTTGCCCCCTCCCCCAACTCCACACAGTACTATTTTTCAATCAACACAAATGCCGTGGTTGAAAATTGCAGCACCTCAACCATTGATCCAATCGAACAAATGAAAAGACCGATCTTCAACAATCACTAGAAGAAAATCCATGTCTTTTCCAACCAGCTTCTCCCCTTCATCTTCTTCCCTTCCCAAAACCCTACCTCTCCAATCACTGCTCAAACGAGGCTTCACTCCCACACTCAAATCCATCAACCAACTCCTCCACTTCCTCTCTTCCTCCCGAAGATTCAACGACGTTATCCATCTCTACTCCCAGTTAGAACCCAACAGACTCAATGCCGATTCCCAAACTCACTCAATCCTCGCTCGGTCTCTCCTCAAATTGCACAAATTCGAAGAAGCCGAGCATTTCATCGATACCCAGATTTCAAAATCTTCCAATTTCCCCAGATATCGGTTTTGGGATTCTTTAATTCAAGGATTTGGGGTTATCCAGAACAACCCAGAAAAGGGTCTTTTGCTGTTAAAGGATTGGTTGAGGAATTCTGGTACATTGCCTTCTTCTTTTACGTTTTGTTCGTTGATTCATAGTTTTGTATCTCAAGGGAATATGGATAGAGCAATTGAGGTGTTGGAGTTGATGGCAGGTGATAAAGTTAGATACCCTTTTGATAATTTTGTTTGTAGTTCAGTCATTGCTGGGTTTTGTAAGACTGGGAAACCTGATGTTGCGCTTGGATTTTTCAGAAATTGTGTAAAGTCAGGAGCTTTACGGCCTAATTTTGTTACTTATACGGCTCTGTTAAACGCTTTTAATCTGTTGGGTAGATTTGATGAGGCTTGTGATTTGGTTTCTGGTATTGAAAAAGAAGGGCTGGCTTTGGATGTTGTTCTTTATAGCTGTTGGATTTTTGGGTACTTTAGAAATGGGTGTTTAATGGAGGCTTTGAAAAAGCATAGAGAGATGTTGGAAAGAGGAATTAAACCGGATACTGTAAGCTACACTATTCTTATCGATGGATTTTCGAAGGAAGGCAGCGCGGGAAAGGCTGTTGGGTTTCTGAAGAAGATGTTGAAAGATGGGGTGATGCCCAATGCAATTACTTATACGGCAATCATGTTAGGATTTTGTAAGGAAGGGAAATTGGAGAAGGCGTTTACATTGTTCAAGGAAGTTCAAGATATGGGGATTGAAGTGGATGAGTATATGTACGCAACGCTGATTGATGGAGCTTGTCGGAAAGGAGATTTTGATTGTGTCTTCCATCTGTTGGATGAAATGGAGAAGAAGGGGATTATGCCAAGTGTTGTTACTTATAACATAGTCATCAACGGTCTGTGTAAGATTGGGAGGACATCTGAAGCAGATAATGTATTCAAAGAGGTAGGTGGTGATATTATATCGTACAGTACTCTGTTGCATGGTTACACTGAAGAAGGGAATGTGAAAGGGATTTTTGAGACGAAAGGAAAATTGCAAGAATCCGGGCTCCGTACGGATGTTGTTGCATGTAACATACTTATCAAAGCACTGTTTATGGTTGGTGCATTTGAAGATGCTCATGCACTCTACCGAGCAATGCCGGAAATGGATTTGAATGCAGATTCAATTACTTTTTGCACAATGATTGATGGCTATTGTAAAGCGGGTAGAATAGAGGAGGCACTTGAGGTATTTGATGAGTATAGGATGTCATTAGTTTCTTCTGTTGCATGCTATAATTGCATGATTAGTGGGCTATGCAAAGGGGGAATGGTTGATATGGCCATTGAGGTGATTATTGAACTTGGTGAGAAAGGTTTGGTTTTGGACATGGGCATCTCTATGATGTTGATCCGGGCAGCTTTTGCTCAAACAGGAGCAGCAGGAGTTATGAATTTTGTTTACAAACTTGAGAATTTTAGGTCAAAAGCTTACAATAGTTTATGTGATGATGCTATCTGTTTCTTGTGTAAAAGAGGTTTTGTTGAAGCTGCAAGTGAAGTGTACACTGTGATGAGGAGGAAGGGTCTAATATTGATGAAAAGTTCCTATATTCTGATATTAGAAAAGCTTATTTACGGTGGGAAAACGTCTCTAGTTGGTCCTTTGCTTAATTTCTTCCTAAAAGAGTATGGTCTTGTCGAGCCTTTTGTTGGCAAGATTTTGGCACAGTACTTGTGTCTTAAGAATATGGACATTGCACTACGGTTCCTCAAGAAAATGGAGTTAGTATCAACAGTCATTTTGCCTCCCTCAGTTTTGAAAAACCTTGTGAAGGAGGGTAGGTTATTGGATGCATATAAACTTGTCTTAGAAGCCAGCGAAAGTTTCCCTGCCATGGATGTGGTTGATTACTCGATCCTGGTCCATGCCCTTTGCAAGGAAGGATACCTTAATCAAGCCTTAGATCTTTGTGCTTTTGCTAAAAGTAAGGGGATTACTCCCAACATTGTCACATACAATTCGGTCATAAATGGATTGTGCCGTCAGGGGTGTCTCATTGAAGCACTCCGACTATTTGACTCATTAGAAAGAATTGGATTGGTTCCCTCCACAGTAACGTATGCAACACTAATTGACAATTTATGTAAGCAAGGCTTACTGCTAGAAGCCAAAAACTTATTTGATGCTATGATCGACAAGGGATGTAAACCAAATGTACGTGTATATAATTCATTCATTGACAATTACTGTAAGTTTGGTCAAATGGATGAAGCTTTGAAGCTTCTATCTGATATGGAGATCAAGGGTGTTAAGCCTGATGAATTCACTGTCAGCGCTCCGATTTATGGCTACTGTAAGAAGGGTGACATGGAAGGTGCTCTAACATTCTATTCCGAGTTCAAAATGAAAGGTGTATCTCCTGATTTCTTGGGTTATGTTCATATGGTACGAGGTCTTTGTGCAAAAGGAAGGATGGAAGAGGCAAGGAATATCTTGAGAGAAATGCTTCAGACAAAATCCATTGTAGAGCTGATAAATAACATTGATACCAAGAACGAGTTAGAGTCAATAGAAAGTTTTCTTGTATTCTTATGTGAGCAAGGAAGTATCCTTGAAGCTATGGTTGTTCTTAATGCAATTGCATCTATACTATTTCCTAGTCAAAAGTGGTCTAACATCGAACAAGATTCTCAAGCACCAAACAATGGTGTGAAGAGTGAAGGTCCTTCTGCAGTCTCTACAGTGCCACTGGGATCCAACAAAATATCTGGTTTACATTGCGCAATGCATGGCCCACAGCAAATACATAAGTTAGTGGAAGATTATGATGTTGGAAAAGACGAATCTCAATTTCGCAGCTTTGGCTTTTACTATTCCTTACTCAGTTCACTCTGTTCAAAAGGGGAGCTGCACAAAGTGCATAAAATTATGAACGAAATGCTTTCAAGTTCGCAGGGAGTTCTGTAGTCAAATTACTGATATTTCGGTTTCCGTGATTAAAATCTAGATCTCTCTATGCCCCTAGTATAAAGACAGGAACAAGCTAAAGCCAAACGATATGATGCTATATAAAACTTCTTCTGTTCTTAAAGCAGGTAACTTGCTTCTTTATTCTGCACTTTATGTATGACTTGTTACCCCTTTGCCCGTCGTGTATTTATTATTTGCCTCCCTATGTTTGAATGCACGTGGACTAGAATGTTTGCTAAGAAAGAAATCGTCATTTTTATGTGCAGCTCTGCCTGTTTTTGGTTACACCTGTTGTTTTCTAGATTTTCATGTATATGGAGTCTTTGGACGATCATATCCCTCTATTCAAATAGTTGTGAGATATGGGTGCTGGACGCGGGAACTTCTAGAAAACTGGAGTTGAAGCAACATAGCCATTAGGTAATAAAGGGAGAAGCTGGTTTTGTTTCGGAGTAGTCTACCTACTTTAACTGAAGCAACTAGATAGTTTGGATGCTTTCATCAGGTTTTATCATTATCATTATCGCCCATCAGTAATGATAATTACATCTGTATGTTTAATGTCAACAGTGGGACAGATATAAGAACCACAGGTCTGACCTGTATAAGAAAATGGAGAGCATTTTCGTTATAGTATTACTTAAAAGATTCTTGCTATATGAAGCCTATTTATGAATCAAACAGTACATGAATTTCTTCGGGTTGATTCAATAAAGTAATGACTTGCCTATGAGCAGCATAATATGAAGTTAAAGGAATTTTCTAAAATATATAAATTTTTGATCAAGTTGGATGTTATTTTCTGCTGAATATAGACTCTTTAGGTTGGACCTGGTAATTTTTTTCCTGCTTACCCTCATTTCATTCAACTGTTTGACAAGGGCAGAAAACTGGTATTCTTACATGTGAAATGACTGGATTTCATTATTGTTATGATCTGTATTATGTTATAAGTATCTGTTAATTATACTCTGGAAGTTTGGAACTAATGAGAATTTGTGTTCTTGTTTATTACAGCCGGGTTTGGATGGCAAAAATTGCATTGCTGATGAGCATTACTTGCCGACCTTTTTCCATGTAAGAATCATACTCTGGAATCATGTTTCCTGCTTTTTCTCACTTTTAACTTATAATGTGTTTTAATTACTGTACCCTCAGAAGGTTGATCCTGGTGATATTGCAAACCGCCACCGGTCAGTTACACATGTTGATTGGTCTGCAAGAAAGTGGCATTCGGAATCGTGTTCAGCTCGGGATGTTACAGATGAGCATCTGAAGAATAATACGGTACATGTCCTTATGACTTGTAATTTTTCAAGCAATCCCATCACAATAATGACTTGCCACTTTGTTCTTGATGCTAATGAGCATGAGGTGGTAAGGTCATTAAGAAAACATACATTCGTCTTCCGCCACAGAAATGGCAAAGTGGCAGCAACACTCGACAACTTACTACCTTGGCTTTTAACAGATATGCTTGGAATTTGTGGTTAGTGTATGATGATGAATTCTTGCATGATTTGTCATTTTGGAATATCATAGTAGACCGGGATTTAACGAGTTGGTAAAATTACTAGATTCTTAACCAATTTTAGCAGGGAAATTCTATCCAGAGACCCTACATAAATTGATGAGGCTCCTAATTTCTGACTGCGGATTCTTTGGCCGGATTAGAACTATGTTGGAGGCTAACGGCTTTCAAGTGGCGCATCCTTCCGGACGGGTAATATCCCGTCTGACCCCCACCCACATGTGTACCATTGATACTTATTATACACATGCATGCATGTACGTACCGACATGCATGTTAGAAATAATACTTGGAGATTCATTTTCTTGTAGAAGTTGGAAAACAAGAGTGAAGTGGTGCACTTTCGTTTTAAAGATGGATGCATAAGTTAATCGGATAAGCTTCATGTTCGTCGAGTCTCCACCATAGTATTCCTTTTTCATATTTTTTTTGTGGATTTGGATGTTAGGCTTACTATTCGCAATGAGTTCAAATCTAAATGTTAACATTCGATATTCGAATTTGCTTCTCACTACGTCCGATATCGTAATAAAGTTGGGTCCAACAGAGATTATTTTTAGTTGAGTGGCCCTCTCAATATAATTTCGTAAGGATTTAAATTTTAAGCCTTATATTTCCAGGAAAAGAGGGCATCATGTTTTGCAACTTTTACGGAAACAAAGTGAGAATCCCCCAATGTTCTTTCACATATATGATTATGTATCAATGGTACAAATGGGGGGGGGGGAATAGACGAGAAATTACCCGTCTCGAAAGGACACAACCCTAAAACTAGCTAGCTTCCGGCCATGTTCGATTGTTGTCCCTGCAAGAATAGTGACTGCAAAACGTGGCCAATTTACAAATGTATAAATCTATATGTAAAACCGAGATGGAACGAAAGGATCGAGGAAATGCGACCAATCTGACCAAAGAATTCATTCAAAAATTGAGGAGTGTCACCAATTTGTCCAAGGTTTCTGGGTAGGATTTCCTTGCAAACAGGAAACACGGTCGTCTAATACCGTTCCATAGGCAAGGTTGTAGCAGCTCATCACCCTGTAACAAGGACGAACTAATGTAAACACCTATGTTCTAAATTCCGTAAACTTACGAACCCCTGAAAGCACCGGAAAATGCATACCTTGTCGTTACTTGTTATATGGGTCTTCTGGTCGAGTGTCTGCGAAAAGATACGTCAAAAATTGTCAGAATATATGAACTTATTGTACACACATTCAGCATAATCCAAAGAGATGAGCATGTTTACCATAATATTCCTTAGAAGCTCGTAGGTAACATCCTGAGTCCTATAGGATTTCGGGTGCCATTTTCTCTCGGACCAGTCGACGTGTGTTACCGACCAGTTCGCGATACCGCCAGGATCGATCAACTGGAGGGGTGCGAAAAGGAACACACATTAGAAGAAGGCAAAAGTGAAAAGGATGAAACATGATGCAGGCTGTGATTCTCACACTGAAAAAGGTCGGGAAGTAATGCTCGTTGGCAATGCAGTTTTTGCCATCCAAACCTGGCTGTAAACATGAACGATTGTGTGTCAGCGACATGAACTCAGGCTCGGATTCCATCATTCTATGCCTTTGTCAAAACAAAAACATATTACAGTAAGTCAAATTACATTTCAAGATCAAATTCACCTTGCAGTAGTCCCGAAATCTCGAGTAGTAAAGACTGTCAGCCATAACTATCAAAGCATGCTGCCGCTTCATTGTGAACCACTGCATAACAATCAAGGATTTAGACTTGCCGTAACAAGACACTGTATAAGTTTGCTCGAGGAGGTCTGCTGAATGCTGAAATATTTCATAATAAGAAGACTTCATTGATGGAAGACTCGAACAAACTGGGTAAGGGAAACAGCAAACATTCAAAATGAAAAGGGTGCACACATATATGTTTTACGCAATGTAAATCTTAAAAATTTTACACGTTTTTTTAAATCGTTGGATTTACTGATTTTAATAACTAATATTAAAACTTTTAAATTAAATATAATTCACTTATTTCTTTTCATGTAAAAATCTTCGTATTACTTTATGTTAATTTTAATTCACTAGTCCAACGATCTAAAAAACGGATAAAACTATTAAGCTTTACGGTGTCAACAAATCTTAACTCTGTTGTGTGTGTGTGCACGCTAATTCGACAAAAGTTTAGGGCACTAATAGTCATACTGTCACAAGACGGACACAGGAGTGTTGGGGTCAGTCGCACCCCTACACATTTTAAGTTTTCTTGTATTTTATATATTTCTTTCGAATGATAATTTAATTTTACACTCCTAAAATATTGTAATTTTACACCCGTGCATTTCTAATATAGCTTCTTGATTGTTTGCACCCTTTACATAAAATCCTGCGTCCGTTCCCGGTCAAGCTGAGTTCATGGTGGTAAAGTTCAGTCACATGTCCCAACCACGAATTAACCATTCAGATTGATCTGTTGTAATACATATTAATCTAAATAACAATGGTATCTAATATCATAGCAATTGAGACATACCTGTGAACCCTTCCTGAAGTCTTTCTCTTACTTCAGGTAACATGCGTGCTGAATACCTGCCATTTCCATGCGGCACAGGATCCACAAAGCTGACAAACAAGGTTGGGGGGATACATTGCAAACATGAGAAACGGTTCAAGTGGTCCATAATGCATGTGTGCATGTGTACTACTATATGGTTTCACTTACCAGTCAACGAAACTCATATTAGCATGCATCAGATAATTGTAGACATAATCAAAATTGTGCATTGGAACACAACTGCAATGTCACCATCAATAATTCAGATTTGATAATTGTGTAAGTGAAAACAAATTTAGGGTTTAGGGGGTTTGTTAATGAGACCAACTACTTCACCTGTAGAGTAAAACAAAATGTTCATTGTCAGGATCTTTTAGAGCATATGCCAACAGCCGTCTCTCTGCATCAACCATGTTAAATGCTCCCCATTGAACCTGCAAATTCAGTGTTAATAAATTAATTAACCGTACAATGATAGTTGAATTAGTCATTTATAAGATCATGAAGCTCATCCACAATTTTTTTGGGTAAAACTACTCGTATCCCACCAATTGAAATAATTCGTATCGGATATTGTAGAGGCTCATCATGAGAGCAATTCTGTCAACTTAACTTGTTCTATTCATAATGGTATAATTAGAATCTCTGACTTCACTTAAAGAATCTAGTATCTCGTCCCACTAAGACTAACTTATTGTTGGTAAAACTCAACCACAATTTTCTTTTTGGTTTAACTTTAATCACCGGTATCCAATTCATTGGTTGACTAATTCGGATCAGGTATTACAGAGACTCGTTATGGGGCGACCCCTCTCAATCCAATTTGCTTCATTCACAATATTAAATTTCGAACTTCTAACCTTGCTTGAGGGATCTAGTGTCTCATATCCCACTAGACCAACTGGTGGTCGATAAAACTCAACCACAAATTTTGTTATTAAAAAAGTACTGAAACTGACTCAAATGACATAGTAAGCATTGTCATAAAATTGTTGGGTTTATATTCCGATGGTTTTCCAAACAACAAAAGAAGAACTGTGAATTAAGACAGACAGCAGAAACATAGAATGAGACAGACTCTTGATATTGCAGAAAAGGATGCAGGACAGTCCTCCCTTTTCCCTCTGATTTTATACTAAAATTAAGTAAACTATTAGGCTTTCTGCTGGAGCCATTTATCAAGTCCGCAGTGAATAAATTACTGTATATTTTTCTATCAAACATTACATAACCAGAAAATCTATGAAACATACCGCAGAACTGCGGATTTCCCGGTTAAGGAAGTAGCGGCTCTCATGCACTGGTTTTTCTTTTGATGCATGGACATAAACAGAAAATCTTCCCTCATGTCCCTGCCACGAAAATTGAGCATTTTTTTTGTTATCAAGATAAACAGTATATGACTTCTCAAAAGCAACCAAAACCAAGAAAAAAAATAAACAAAATGAGTACAAGTCCTTTCTGCAAGAATTCAACAGAAACAACACGAACTGAACAGGCAGTCAAATAGAACCAAATGGCTACTGATGAGGACATCCTGAATCATAAAAAGCAGGGGAATCTTCCAGATTGATTTCACCAGTACCTTCATGCACATTAACCCATATTTGCATTTGCAATGAACTAAGGAAATATTCTTTACTCGAATGAAATGCATACGACTCTCACACAGCCATATGTACTATGTGATTACTTTATTTAAATCAAACTGAAGAAACATTAGTACTATTTGATTCACAAATAGGCTTCATACAGCCAACAGATTTTCCACTATAAAACACTCCTAATTGCCTACACTTTGGTACATTAAGTTTCTAGTTAGTTCAAATAGACTAAATTCGATATTATAGGGAAAAAAACTAGTAAGTCCAACCTTCCCTTTGCATAGCATGTCAACATGCAATAGCATAAAACAGCTTCACTTCCAGTCCCTCTACAAATAAACTATTTTATTTTTCTACTTCCAAATCTGATGTAGACCTGAAATGGTTCTTAATACCCATCTTAAGGCTATAAATAACAAATATTGTCACTTTCTTCAGATAATGATCATTAATTAACAAATCATGCATGCAAAATGTATTCTTATGCAACATAAACAGCACCAAGGTGTGAGAAACTTCCAAATGTGAACTCCAGTAGAAATTTCACCATTTTGACATGTATCAAAACCTTGAAAGGCAGCAACATAATTCCAGAAAAAAAAATCCAACCCTGTTATATAGGAACAATCCTCTGATTGAATTTCTTCCAAATATATCAGTTCATGGAAGCCAAGTTCAAGGATAATGATCATGAAATTTAATGGAACAGAAAAAAAAATCCATGAAGCATATGAAGACAATAGATCATAGAAAGGTGAAACAAACTAGCAGTCAAAAAAGAAATAACTCACACGGAAGAACATATCCCAAAGCTTCTCGAAAGGCAGTGATCCAGGAGTTAAGAACATGAATGCAATTTTAGGATTTTTCGATTGGCCCGTAGGCATATTCAAAATATCCCCAACCACAACCCGTGATATAATCTCCTCATCTGTAAATTCCCTTTTTGGAGCGGGAGGAAGCCAATTACCAAGGACCTTACAACCTCTAGAAGAAAATACGTAACATGCAACATTGCCATTCGGCGGATAGAGATAAGCACAAAGTAGAAGAAGGCTGACAAAAGACACGGTCAGAATAATCCAGATCGGCCTCTTCAAGGGAGGGCGATGGCGAGATCCCGGTAAGATCTTGATATCACCCATGCTGCCTAGTCGCCACCCCTTAGCTTCCTTCATCTAGTATAAACAAAACAGCTATAGTGATGCTATACACATATGGTTTGTCCTTTGTTTCCAGTTTCCTCCTCAAGGTAACAAATTAGTATCCAACAACAGATTCTCCAACGGATCAATGTAATTTGATCTGGAAAATGAAACCATAGGTGAAAAAAGTGTTATAACACTTAACTTGTAACACAAGCATCAATCATGGCTTAAAAACAAATCTCAACTAAAAAGGTCAACTTCAATACCAAGGCAAATCTGATCAAGTCATCAAACCCTTAACCTTAAAGCTTCAGACATGGAAGAATTATAGTCTAAGAAAAAGAAATCAACCAAACGTTTCCAGAATAAACAAAAACAGAAAACAAAATTCACCTTCAATCCGTAATTGCTGGGAAATTCAAACGGCTCAATAGCAAACCGTTTCCTTTTTCAACATATGCAAAAAAAAAAGAAGCAGAAACGTCAAAATATTTGAATTTTCCCATCTAATAAAAGCCAAACACAAGCATCTTTCAATTTTTTTATTAGAACCAAATCGAAGACCACGCTGATCCAACCTACCAAAGCTAAGACGACCCGTTCAAAATCCAACAAAACAGGAATAAATTGTAACATTCAATTTCCCTACTTAGTCAAATCCGAACCACAACAAATAAACAATTAATCAACTCAACACCGAATTAACGAATGAATGAATGAATGAAACAATGCATTTCCTTTACAGAAAACGAGAGAGGCAGCAAAGTTACCTGAGAAACGGAGGTGATTAAAGAAGAAAACGGAAGAGATCTCAAAATCCCAGAATTTGAAAGATCCAAAGAACAAAAGGGCACCGAAGATCTAAACGGAAGGCAGAGCATCAAACGAGAAACAAATAACGAGAGATTTGCATACACATATATATAGAACTGGATCAATCTCTGCATATAAATAGATTAAAAAAGCAATAATTTAGAGATTTGACGATGTGAATATTTCTAAATTCTTAGTTTCTGGGATTTTATATACTAGTTTGTGAAAGAACAAGAGAAAGGAGAGAGCTGGCGGGGTGGAGTTTTAGCTAATTTCCAAACGTAAAACAGAGCCGGCGTTTTATTTTAAAGCAGCGTGCTTCTATTATGGGATCAGATGTCTACGCCTACTCGCATCATGAGCGCGTGCAAGACACGCTAGCGTTGCCTTTGCAGTCGAGCCCTTTCCGGGGTTAAATTAATGTTTTCTTACACGTTATTTTTATTTTTTGTATTTATCCATTTTATAAAAAATGGGGAAGAATGTTTTTCTTTGTATATTTTATGTTTTTTAATAGATTTATCCATTTTATAAAAAATGGGAAGAAAATATTTTTATAAAAAAAATCTAAATTTTTAAACTCTAAACCCTAAAATTAAAGGTAAATAACTAAAGTTTATTAGTATGTTAGTTTTTTCATATATGTTATTATCTTAAATTTCATAATATTTTTATGTAACTTAAAATTTATAGTATTGATAGTCAATTTAATAAAATTTCTATAACATAAAGTTACTTTAAATATAAATGTAACAGTAAACTACATAAATAAGTTACTTGACTACTAACGTTTTTTTTTTCTCTTTTATTATTATTATTTGTTTTGAAATGAATAAATAAGATTTAGGCAATTACATTAGACATTTCTTATTCGGACCTAGAAAGGGCCAATTGTATCTTTACGAAGGAGGCTGGATAATTCATCAAGAAAACACATGAAAAATATAGGACTCGTCCGAGAAAAAACACAACAAAAATTAGATCATGAGGTCGGCTACCATATTAGTTCACGACGAATATGTAAAAATTATAAACTAATCATTTGAATAAAGTAAAACTACATGAGAGTTTTAAAAATAAAAATACTATTAAGTTATTTTTTAATAATTTATATCCTTTTCTTTTTTATACTTCTTAATTTTTAGGGTAAACTACTCAAAAGACAACTTAATTTTGGGGTGGTGTTGATATGACCACCATACTTTTAATTTTATCCACAAAATCACTTAAATAAATAATTGATATCAATCAAGCCACCTGCTGTTAAAATCTGATTGATTTATTTTATTTTTATTCTATTAATTTTAAAAACTACAACCCAAACCATTGAGCCAAACATATTTTATACGTCATAGTTTACATGTACATATTATATTAAAGGTTAACTTATGGGAGAAATTAAATGAGTAAAAATAAGATTTAGAGGGGGGAAATTATATATTTAATAATAAGATTATATTTTAATATACAAGTTGTACCCTTCTATAAAATCAAAATTTAAAATTTAAATTTTAAGCCCTAGCACTCTAAAACCTAAACTTAAATATTTTATACGAAACTATAAAATTTAATGTATAATTATATAAAGATTAACTTACACTAAAATTAAAACAAACTCTAAAATAATAAGATTTAATAATATTATGTCAATACTATTCAAAAAATAATATTTTTATCAAAATAATATTATACCATATTTTAAAGGTGTGATGATGTTGCACTATGATATTATACCATATCATCACCTGGAAAAATTTTTTAAAAATATAAAGTTTGTTAGTAATTTTATAATTTATATAATATATGTTTATTTTTTAGATTTTATAATATTTTAAAATTTTTAGGTGATGATACGATACAATCTTAACGTGTCGTGTAACCAAACTTTGATGATTTCAAATTTAGGGACCAAATTTCAAAAGCTGTTAAGTTACTAGAAAAATTTCAGAAACAAAGTTAGAAATGTTGTCAAATTCAAGGACTAAATGTTGGTTTCTCCTAGTCTCCTATAATACAGTATGGAATAATGAGCCAATGGCAAACGACAACACGCGAGACAAAAGCGCGTGACACTATCTTCCTCCCAGGTTCCAACATGCTTGTTGCTTTCATAATCGAGGCACATATATATACGACGACTACGAGGCCTTCTATTTGCCTTGAATGAGTAAAATGACAAAATACCATTGCTATTTACTTATTTTGTACATTTCATGTTTGGTAGATATTTTAGGTAAAAAAAATTGATGAAAGGTATTTTAGGTGACTTATTTTTATATGTTTAAAATTTCTTATATAATCATCAATATTTGACAATTAGCCGATAACTGATAGTTGATTTGACTAGTTGATTGTATAAAAATATTTGGTAAAGTTAATTTTTTAGATAATAGTTGTTTGATTATTTAAACAAATAAAATGACTTATAAAGGCATGATTATATTTGATACTTGTTTGAGTAACTTATTAGTTATCAATATTTTGTACCTATTAATATTAATTAGATTACGAAAAAAATTAATATAACATTACTAAACATATTTGAATGATCTATATGTTAATTTAATTTTTATATAATTATTTTAATATAATTTTATTAATTATTAAATTTAAATATAAACGTGTGAGAATAAAAAGAAAAAACAAAAAGTAATAGTTTACAAATGTCACAATCTAAATACATGAGGCGAAGAATTAAAATAGAAAATGATAAATTTAAGTTATTTGGAGATTTTTTTTATAATTTTCAAGGGTAAATAATATTTATAACTCCTATGTCAAATCTTCTAATTTCAAAAAGCTCCTATAAGCATTTTTTTTTTTAAATTAGAGGTTTCACCCCAATTCGTTATTCGCCAAACATTCAAATTTGTGAATTTGACTTAAGCTAGTTTTTTAATATTAACTAAAAAATATGACAATTTATCAAACATGACTAAAAATACAATATAATTTTAATATTTTTTATTAATTAATAATAGAAACTAAATAATATAAATTATTAAAATTAAATTAAAAATAAAAAAAAACTTTTTTTGTAAAATTAATTTTAGAAAATAATACTTCTAAATAGAGCTCAAAATTTTATGTTTGTGAGAATATTATATTAAATTAAAGATTATTATTTGACACAATGTCAATAAAAAATATTTTTTTACAAACAATGATAATGATTATGACAAATATATTCAAACAAAAATTTAAAATAATTAATAGTGTATTAAATAATAATATATAAATTAAGAGAGTTGGAAAAGTATTAAGGGGATTAACTTAATTTTTCTTAAATTATTATATATAAAATGAACCATAAAATTTTATTTCATTAGAAATTATTATTATAATAATTATATGATTGGTTTAAAGTCAAGTCAAACCATGGTTGTTCATACATGTTGTTGAGCTTGAGGGAGGGAGGGAGTAAAGACAAAGAAAAAGACAATTTTTATGTTTATATGTGATGTGATATTACCTTAAGCTATTTTGATTTATTCTTTAGTTTTTTTAATATTATCTAAAGACAATAGGACAATGTTTCAACCCTACTAAAAATACAACATAATTTTAAGATTTTACCAAATATTATTCTATGTATTTTAAATTTTTAATCAATGAAAAAGAGATTAGATAATTTATAACAAAAATACTATTTCCAACAACCTAATATTTTAAACATTTCATCCATAAGAAATTAATTAAAACAACCAAATGAAAAAAATAGAGATTTCAAAATTGACATATAATTGAACAAATTCAACAATTTCTTTAAAAAAAAAAATTTTTAATGGTTATAATTTTATATAAGCCATTAACTTATCAAAAATTTGACCCACCAAAAAATAAATATAAATTGTAGAAATTATTTTAAATTTTTAAAAATAAGAATGGATTTGAAAGTAGCATAAAAAAAATGCAATTGATTAATATTTTAAAAATTGGATGAGTTTAAGTAAATTAATTATTAGAAAGCCAATTGAAAATGATGTTTATTTAATAAATATGTGCATTAATTACATCCATTTTCTTCCCACTTTCCCTCTCAAAACACAATGCAGGAAGAATCTTTGCTAGACCATGTGAAGTTTATTTCTCAAATTATTATGTTACTATTATTAGAATTATTAATTTCCAACTCGGGTTCAGTTGGTTCATGTAATCTTTTCAAGTCTTTCTACGTATTTAGGGGTTATGTCCCTATACTCGTATATCGATAAACATCGGATACAAATATTGGACAGAAAAATGAAAAATCAGAGCAACATAAGTTTCGAACCGGCCCCTCAAATATAGGCTTAAACTCGAATTCAGTTCAACTAATTCATGTAATCAAGTTTTTGTACGTATTTAGGGGGTCATGTCCCTATACTCGTATCCTGATAAACATCGGATACAAATATTGGACAGAAAAAAGAAAAATCGGAGTTACCATAAGTTTCGAAAAAAAAAAAAAAAATACAACAGAGCAAAAGTACAAAGACCCAAATCAAAATATGCAGCCATGTTCTTGTACAAAATACAAATCATAATCTTTAGATTTATGTTCTTATTTACCACAATGTTGATGCAAATACTAATAGTTCAACCTCAACAGACCTGGTAAATGAGAGATTTGTCTCAATCATAAACGATGCCTTCATCTTCGTCGTCAAGCTCCATGTCATCAGCATCACTTCCGCCCATCACGGAGAGAAAAAGCAGAACGGCCAGTAGTTGGGCTGCTAAGAAATATTTTGCTCTCCGCTTAAAAGTTTTTTCCTCCTCCGTTTTCTCCCTCTTTGGCTTGCTCTTCGGCTTTGAACCTAGTCGGGGGAAGAAAAGGATACCATGTTTATTTCAATACTCGTAAAACTAAAACTAACATATCAAAATAAATTGTGTTGAGTAATATAATTTTTATAGTCAAAACACAATTAAATGTAGTAGTTGCCAACTTTTTTCCCCTACAAAAACAAAGAACCCGAATCATTCCTTATATCACCAGCAGAACAGTCAAAAAGAAGATAGCAGTTAATTCATCACGATTCTTTTCATTTCAGATGTCAATGAAGCATAAGTTTTATAACTGTCAATTGTAGGCTAGAAATAAATAATTAATGAAAAAAGGAAGAAAATATACTTTCGGATGCAGTAACTTACTCCAATTTGAGGGACCTCTTTTTGGAGTTGATGATGAAGGGACCGAGTGAATTTGTGGACCAGAAGATGATGAACTGGACTCAATCAACTCCATTTTAAGTTTTTCAGCATACCTGACGATGTTATTGTGCTCCAAGAGTTTGCTTCAAAGTACAGATGTCTCCTAGTAATGAAGAATTGCAAGGGAACATGTTTTAAAGATCTTCAAAGAGGTAAAGTTCTGTATCATAGAAGCTGTGATACTGGACTTTCTTCGATATTCTAATTTGAATTCTGTGATTTCTACTTGTGTTTCTTTTCCTTTCAAGAGGAAATATCTCTAGCAAAAACTAACTCGAAATCATGAATAAAATCAGAAAGCTATGATAAACAAGAACAATCATCGCTGTCTCATCATGACAAGGCCCTAAGGAGTGATCTAACTTAATATACAACCCCTTGTTTTTAGAGGAACTGAAGACTTAGAGCCGTGTATTTTGTGTCTTCAAAGCATGACAAAAACAGTCCTAAACTCATAATTTCTGCCTTCAGGTTAAAGCAGCCGCAGTCATTACGGTATACACTATCAGGCATCAGGTATCATATACCTGTTCTTAGAAGAACCTATCAGATTGTTGCAGAAAAATAACCATCACGAATTTTTCCCTTAATTACATTATATGCTATGTAAATTTGCATAGTGTTGTCCCATCGACAGCAAAAAATTAGACACTATTGTCTTCTTATGATTCAAAGGTGACTTTTTTTTTTTTTTTTAAATGAAAGTTTAACAGATCCAAATACTCCTCATATTAGTTCACAGAAGATTTTTGAATCCAAGTTTAAGAATTTATAATGATTTAAATAAACCATGTAACTACCCCAAAAAAACATATTCCGGAGCTAACAGCTAAAATAAAATAGTATATCTTCAAAGGTAACTCACCGGTAGTGCATGAAGGGTAACAAGAACGTGTCCAAGAAAAGTTGCATCCAAACTTGAAGGCCTGCAAACATGTAACAATCCAGCTGTCTACATCATCATCAGGTTCAGGTTTGAGTAAAACACTATTCCATCGAGACAGCACTCAAAATTTAAAATGGAAAACAGGTTTTAATATCCAAACCAGGATACCAATAGGAATTACCTATCATCAAAGAGGAAGTTCTGGTCTCCTAACCTAGTAGATAGAGCACCATAAGCAATTTTTGCTCTCTTGTAAATCTGCCCACAGAATAAAGACATGCAATTTTGAAAATCTAGTAGCGACTCTCACACACACACATATCAAAATATGAAAGCACGCTGGTAGAGTTTCTTGGTAGCACAAATGCAAGTGTTGCGTGACTTAACGTGTATGTGCATGCAGACTCACGCAAGAGATAAAAAGATGGAAAAACAAAGTAAAAGTAGGACCTCATCTTCTCTCTGCTCAGCATTGTCTTTGGTAATTCCAAGACGCTGTTTAACACTATATACTTGCTTTAGGAATAGAACTTTTCCTATTGGCCATGAAAGATCAGAATAATAAATCTTGTAGGCTGATTTTCCATCAGAACCAACCCATAGTTCATACATCATTGCATCGGCTAACCAAGAGCTAATCATTGCTTTCATCGCTACCCAATCCGGGACAGAAAGGAATTCAGAGTCCAGATCAACAATACCATCTCGCTTTAAACGCTCAATCACCCCACCATTCTCATTATTGTAGGCAACATAAGTACCAGATTCAACATAAGGAATTTGATCTGACATAGAAATTAAGAAGAGAAAGGCATTATCAGAAATATGCCTATTTACCAAAATACAAGTTTGCATAAGATAAACACAATTGACAAATAGACATTCATGATATAACAATAGGACAGTAGAATACAATTGCTATAAGCACGACATCCGACAGTGACCACTAGTGATATTGCAAAATAAGGGACTTCAGCCAATTATTTACACAGTTAATACAAAAAACAGCTAAACCCTATCCCATGGTGTGAAGTTGACTGTATGTATCATTTCCACTAGTACACCCCCATACTTAACAATTACATAAAAGTAAAACCATTGTCTAGTTGGTAAAAAAGAACTCAACAATGGAGGTAAGCATCAATTTTAACCATTAAAGATGACTCAAAGAAGTATGCTCATAGACACAAGCCAAAAAGATTGTTTAACATAAAACGGAAAGAAGGCATCACACGATTGAAATTTACAGTAGTAGTGAATCAATGCACTCAATTCATCCTACCCAAACCCCAATCTAGATTAACAAGATCAACCCTTCAAGCAACACCCTTGAAAGCTCAATTCTTTAAGTAAAGCAGTAATTACAGTGCCATAAATCACATTATGTAACCAAGAAAGCTAAGAGAATTGAACTATCCTATACATAAACAACTAAAGAGATGCAATGTTGATGCACCCAGCATTTAATTTAGCTCAGCATTCAATTTTCGATTAAATAAGAGAAATTCAAATAAAAAAACGATTGAATTGGGGAGAAATGAAAGAAAAACCTGAATCAGGGAAGATTGAATTGAAAGACAGACGAAAGGGAAAGTGGGCAAGCTTGAGGTAAATGAAAAGGGGTAAACAAAGGGGGCAAGCAGTTGGGAGATCGAAGTAGGGCTTCCTTGCGACCACCGTGAACTCTTCCGATTCTCTATCGCCGGCGTGCTCCATTTTCTTTTCTTCTTTCTCTTCACTTCAATTGCAGCTATCTCTGTCTGGAATTAGTTCTGAGATAGTATTATGGTAGGGTTTTTGAAGGTTTTTGTTTTGGGTAAATTACATTGTTCATCACTCAACGTTCTTCCCACTACTATTTTGATCACTAAAGTTAATATTTTTAATTTAATCACTCAATTTTTTAATTGCTTTTATTTTGGTCACTCTAAAAGGATGACATGATTTATTTTATTAATATTTTCCGAATATTTTATGACGTTGTAATTAAATTATATTTTTTAAATTTCAGTGACTAAAATAAAAATAAGTAAAAAGTTGAGTGATAAATGATAAGATTTATCTTTATTTTTTTTTTTAAGAAGGTAGGGTTTTTCAACACATATTTTTTTTATTTTTTTATTTATTTCTATAATTTATTATATATCCGTATCAAATTCATATATATAATATTAATATATCCCAAATTTTCAAATATTATAAATGATCATTAAATTTTGATAATTTATTCAAACTCGTTTATATTTACAAAATTGATCAAAACTTATTTTAGTTCCTCACAATTTCTACTTGTTTATGTTACTTTTAATTTATTAATTGGGTAAACTATATAAATGGTTTACAACTATAATCCATTTTTATTTTTTTGCTTTTTTTGAATAGCGATTTATGTAAAAACTAAATATCAATTATTGTTCATTTAACGTACAATAATTTCTATTAAAAAAACGTAAGAATTTAACATTTAATGACGTTAGTAATGTTAAAATCAATTGATTTTATATTAGCCTTAAAGTTCTATACTTATTTTAATCATTCTCAAATAAAATTAAAGATATAAAGATTTATAGTTTTTTAAAATCTATTAATTTAGTCCACTTTCTTTTTTATTTATCTTTTCCTTTAACTCTTCAATTCTAAAAAAAGGTTTACTCTAATTTAGCCCACATAATTCTAAAAAAAGTTTTAATCTAATTGTTGATTATGTGTTACCGTAATTAATCCAACAATGAATAAATTAAGAATCAAACACAAAAAACTCATATTAAAATAAACAAATAAATTTCTTTCTTTTTTTCTCTTTCATTTCATTTTCCTAAATTTTCAAATAAAAAAAATAAGTGTTTGTTTACGATTCTGGGATTAATTTCATGGTAAACTAAAGGAAATTATAGCAGTTGCGTTAGTTAATTTGGGGTGAAAATGAACTGAAGAATTAAAAGAGAGAAGAAATAGAAAAGAAGATGGACTAAATTGATAGATTATTAAAATTATGTGGGTTAAATTTTTAGAATTAAGATCAAAATTAAAATAAGTGTAAAACTTGGGGCTAATTATGTAATTATATTAATTTATATTAACTGCCGCACCATCGGTCATTAAATTTTTTAACGGCGTTTGACCAATTTATTATTTTTTAAATCGATGAACCAATTGTGCGTGGAATATTTTTTTTTCACATGCATATATATATATAAAAATAATTTCAATAGTCAAAAGACTAATTATGTAGTTACCCTTATTAATTTTATGTCTTTTATTAAAATTTAAAATATAAAAAATGTAAAGTTCACAAATGATCATTATATTATTGTAAATTGCTTATTTTACTCATTCAACCTTCAAATATTATAAAATAATCATTAAATTTCGATTTTTTTTACATACTGAACTATTAACTATAGTTAAAAGGTGACATAACTGTTAAAAGTTTGTATAATAATATATCTAATTCTCTATATTTAAATAATTTAATCTTAATTAAAATATAAATTATAAATATCTATATGAATAAAAAGAACATTTAAGTAACAACTTAAATCAAGTTATCAAGTTTCGATAAAAAAAAAAAAGTTTACATGAACTCGTTTTTATATCACGTTCTAACATTCGATGAGTTGTAAATGAGTTTTTTTATATAAATAAAATTAGTAGCGAATCAACTTTAAACAATGGAATGAACTTTTAACATTCGTAAAATACGCTATACATGTTGCATTCGAATTCGATTTATGTAAAAGTTAAATCTGAAAATATTGTTCATTTACAATACGTTAGTAATGTTAAAATCAAACGAAAAAACCCACTTATATAATAAAGTCGCTCTTCCTCTCAAGTTTCTGTCATCTACAATTTTATTTTTCTTCCTTTGATTAATGGCCGATAATTAATTTTAGTATTGATTATCGACCACTGAGTCCATTATTTTTTTAAAAAAAATTCTTGTTTAAATAATAATCTTTGCCTTTGTGTCATGCATTTCCTCTTTCCTTATGACTAGTTTTTTTTATTATTTTTTATAGTTTGTTTTATCTATTCTTGTGACATGATTTTCGACATACCTTAGCAGTCAGTTGATGCTCGTACAAAAACCTTCATGACGCTAATCTCTGATTATGGTTTTGTCAGTGGCCTTAGAAAAATAGATCCCCACTCAGTTAATGATTAGTTGCGTGTGTGTAATGTCGACGGATAACGGAACAATAATTTGGGTTGATAGCTTGGTTCACTCACCACTCCTTTTTCAGAATTAAAACGTCTAGGGTTTGTAAAGAGATAAGGAAATTTAGATTTTTTTATGAATTTTAGTATGTTAAACAAAAAATAAGTTTATATTTTTTTTTGCACCATTTTAAGAGATTATTAGTGAACTTCTCTTCTTTTTTCTTTTTTTCGATGCATTGTATTGTATTATCTTTCATGGTTATTAATAAAATTCAGATGCCATTGTTAAAAAAATAATGTCAAAATTAACAGTTTTATAAGTTGATTGCTAAGTCATGATTGTATCATTCTCAACATAGGTTCCCAATATTTGGGGCATATTTTTTTATTAAATAAAGATGTATTATATTCTTATATCGAGATTCGGACCTATACAAGACGATTATATAAATATTCTTAGTCATTAAGTCAATAAATGAATCTCACAATACTTGGTATAGTTAAACTAAGAAAAACATTTTATGTATTAGCAATGAAAATTTTGTCTTCTATAATAGATTAGAGTTTAAAATTAAATTTAAGATTTTAGTGTTTGTAATTAAATTTTAAAGTTTAAAAACCTATTTAAAAAAAAAATAAACTTGATTTATAAAAAAAATTTTAAATAAAAAAAACTTTCTATTAATAATACATCAATTTGTTTTAAAATCCAAGATCAGAAATATAGAGACTATTGCTCTTTTTAATATGCTTAAAGTTTCTGTTTCTAAATTGTAATAATAGTAACGATGACAAACAAACTAAAACTCAATCAACATTGTAGATAGATCTTAAATTGAAAACCATTGTAATTAAGTATAGAGTTAATATTTAATTCGCTGCCGTTGTAATTTTTTATACAAAATATCCATTTTAACTCTACAATAAAAAATAAACCATAAACTCTAAACCTAAAAATTTTAAAAAAATTAACTTTAATTGATCAAATTTAAAAAATAAGTTTTCAAGTTACAAAAATATGTGATCATTGAATAAATAATGTAAAATAAATGAATGAGATTGATCACTCCTAAATGAAGTTATTTTTAAGGGAAAAAAAGAATATTGGTTAATCACATCCATCTATTTTATTCATCCAATGGTTATAAAATTAGTGTAAAACTAATTTAGTTTTACATAAGTGGATCCTAACACTATATGTATCTCTAAACAGTTGATTGCGATTTGAGATAGGATTGGCGAAGTGGAAAGTGTTCATGGGACGTTAACAAACTGGGTAGCGCTTGCATTGATAAACATGGCAGGCATCAAACATTCAAGATCGAGCAATGTATTTGTGAGGCAAAAAAAAACAATCATTAGAAGGGAAAAAAAAAAATTAAAAAGTGCCACCCAAAGTTATCATTCGAATTTATAAACTTTTTAGGAGATTACCCTTCTTACTGTGGATGCTGCGATTCGGATTCTAAACGTTCACTTTCTTTCTTGAAGAACTCAAATTCCTGGAGGAGCTTTGCCAGCTTCGTCGCATTCTCTTCTTGAATATGAGATGGAACTTTTTCCTGATATCCCGATGCATTGATGATCTTCTTCAACTTCTCCTGCTGCCTGTAAAACAAACCAAAAAAAAAAAAGAATCGATCCCATGAGTTCCGACAACTCTCTTGCTAGATTACCAGACTATGCGTTACTCAAATGTCGAGAATCTATCCCCGTACCCCAAATACGGATGGGTGAGATACAAGTGTCGAGAATAGGAGTATTTCAAGAAAAATGAAGAGTTGGAAAGTACTTACTTCAGTATTTCATCCATCTTAGTCTTGATCTTCTCGCGTTCTGCTTCTGCATTTAGGGCTCCTTGAACCTTAAGATAAACTTTAAGGTTTTCGTTAACATTTTCAACTGCGCATCCAGCTGGAGCATCATCTACACCACTCAGTAGAACCTGGAGAATGGTAGTTTGAAAAGATTAAAAATTAAACTCGAACATTAATCGGAAGATAATCTAAAATTCAGAATTGGAATTTGATCCATGTCTAAATAAGCCGTAATACCTTGAAAGATGATAAAGTGGCAAGGGTTACGATCTCTAATTCACAGGATCTCATGATTTTTGCCACTTCATCATTTTGACAGAATGCAAAAGCAGGTAACCTGAAACAAAATTAATCAAAGCAATAGAATTAGTTAAACCGATGCTGTGAGTTTCTTCTTCGAAAATTTAAAATAACAATATAGATATAGTGCTTCACATATGAACCTTTCATTCTTCTGCTTAGCAAGCAGCTCAGCTCGAAGTGACCGAAGAGACCTTACTGTCAACTCTACAAGGTCCATTTCATATTCCACCCTTTCATTTGTCCAGCTCTGCAAAGGGGAGAAAACACAACAGCCATCACAGAAAACCAAAATTAAATGTTGAATTTGAACAAATTTTTTGTTTGGTTATCATGCTTTTTCAGTTTTCAGGATAATCGAACCAAAATATATTACCCGAAGGAAAACTGGAACTTACCTCTACTGGTGATGGGTATTCACATATCATTATAGATTCTTTCTTTGTGTGGCTCTTTACTCCTGGAAGGCGCTGCCACAGTTCTTCGGTAACAAATGGCATAAACGGATGAAGCAAACGCAGGCCGATTTCCAAACAAGTCCAGAGAGTGTCTTGTGCAAATTTCCTTTCAGAGGAAAAGGTTGATTTATCACCAGCAAAGTAGGGCTTGGTGGCTTCAATGAAAATGTCGCAGAACTGATACTGCCACCAAGAATAGACACTGGTGGTTGCATCTGAGAATTCATATGAATGTAATGACAATACAGTCTTTGAAATAGCCTTGTTCAGCACTGAGAGTATCCAGCGACAACTGAAAGGCATTGCCTCGGGATTTATAGATGATGGGAGTATAGTCATCTGGAAGTTTGCTCATGGCAAAACGAACAGCATTCCATAATTTGTTGCACCATTGGCGATATCCAACAACTCGTTGGATATCCAAGTTAATTTTATCCGACTGAAACAAAATAAAAAATAATCATAATAAAACGGCTGAGAAGAATGGGAGGAACAAGTTTAATGAGTGGTATATCAAAACAGAATAAGCATGTAGAAAGCAACCTGTGCAGTGTAGGAAACAAGAGCAAACCGGAGAGCATCTGCACCACATTCAGCAATGCCATTAGGAAAATCTTTCCGCTGCCCTTCTTTGGCAGTGGCCAGCTCATTAGGATCCAAGTTACCCCCTTCGAGCCTCTTATGAAGACCTTCAAGTGATATCCCATTTATCACCTCAAGAGGATCAATTACATTTCCCAGAGACTTTGACATCTTACGGCCATGTGCATCTCGGATCATGGGATGCAAGTAAACCTGAAAGAAGAAAATCATCGAGGGTCAATAGAGAACCTAAACCAGTCTCACAAGAGTGCTGTATATAATTTAGGACAAAGATTGCACTCACCTTACTGAATGGTACATCACCTCCCAATATAATTCCCAACATAACCATCCGAGCAACCCAGAAGAAGAGAATATCATGCCCAGTTTCAAGGACCGATGTTGGATAAAATGCTTTTAAATCAGCTGTATCATCAGGCCATCCCAACACAGATAAAGGGAAAAGACCAGACGAAAACCAGGTGTCAAGTACATCAGGATCTTGAGACATCTTGAACTTCTTCCCGGAATACTTCTTCCTAGCTTCTGCCAGAGCCTGTTCCTCATCTCTGGCAACTATCCAGTGATCATTGTAAGCACCAAGCTCCTTCTGTTCATCATCTTCGAGTGTAACATACCATGCAGGAATACGGTGACCCCACCAAAGCTGCCTTGAAATACACCAATCACGGATATTGTCAAGCCACCTGCAACATTTGGAATATCTCACTTAGGTTAGGCAGCCATTAAACCTGGACAGTATAAGATAAATTTGACATAGTATTAGTATACAAATTAAATGAAGCCACAAAGCCATTGATGGAAACCAACAAGACTGGTTAACCTAAAAGCAATCGCTTCTGCATCTTTTCTTCCTTTCTTTTTTTAATGAAAAAGTTCAGGCTTTTGCTTAATCAGATCGCATCAATCTCTGTCAAATATGAGAATCTGACAACATCCAACATAAAAAATAGCCACAATACTCGAAGATCATCATTATTCTACAACATAATAGCAGAAAGTAAAAGAAAATGAGCACCTTTTCCATTCTGCAGTATACTGCTTTGGAATGAACTCAAGCTTCCTGTTTTGATCATCCATAGCTGCATCAAGAGCCTGCTTTGCCATGCTACTGCAGTTAACATACCACTGGGGCTTTATCATTGGCTCCACGACATCATTGCTTCTTGAACAAAGGCCAAGGCGCATCTCATTGTTTTGAGCTCCTCTATACAATTTCTAATGATGAAGGAATAAGTTAATGAATTTAAGATCATGCACGGATGAAAATTAGAAATCATTCAATGCCAAAAAATACATATAAATGTGCAAAAGGCAACAATCAGTCAACAACTGAAAGACTCTCCATACATTCAAATTGTGATCCTAAGAAGAGCACAATTATGAAATATCATCACGTGTGGATCCAGCATACTGGGAAAAGACCTTGAAGTTTGGGGTAGAACATTGGGCTTTTAAACCAAAAGAAGGCAGGTTTAATTCTTTCTACAGACATAGATGGAGTGCAAGGGGGCAAAACACACCCACATCAAGAAATTTAACTATCAATACCACATCAGCAAAAAAATTACACTTAACAAAATTTGCATGATATCACAGTGAAAACAAGTCTTCCTAGATGAATATAAATAAAAGCAAATACCTTCTTCTGCAATGCATCAATCACAGCCTCACGAGCCTTAAACCGTGGCATTCCAGCAAATTCTGCCCCACCATTGCTATTTATTTTCCCATCATCAGTGAAAATGTTAATAAATTCAAGATTATGGCGCTTGCCCACCTCGAAATCATTAGGATCATGAGCTGGAGTTATCTGTGCAACATTCAAGGCAATGACAAGAAAAATAAACAAACAAAGAGAGATGGACAGTTACAGGATCTCAAAATCTATGATAGAACTCTTACCTTTACGGCACCAGTTCCAAAACTCGGATCAACTAGAATTGCATCACAGATTATTGGAAGTTTTCTGCCGTTGAAAGGATGAATTGCAAATTTCCCATGCAGATGATTATACCTCTTGTCTTCTGGATGAATAGCTATAGCTGTATCACCAAGCATTGTTTCCACCCTTGTAGTGGCAACAACAATTTCACCCAAATCTCCCTCCAAAGGGTAAGCAAATGATGTTAATACTCCAAACTCCACTGGTTTTTCATAACTAGGTACCTTTAACAAAGTCCTTTCTTTGATGTCTGTATAATCTACCTAGAAACATGGAGCAACTTCAAGAATCAAGATATGCATCAGAAGATGCAAAAAAAAGGTTACCCAAAAAATCGACTTACCTCTATATCTGAGATAGCAGTTCGCAAGACACAGTCCCAATTGACTAATCGTAAATCCCTGTAAAATGCATGGAGAAAACAAGAAGTAATTAGAAAAGACAAAAGATAATTTTTAAGGGATAAAAATCATTCTAAATGCCGCAAACAATTCATTTTTACTGTCAACAACATAAATTCTTCAAATCACAGAATAACAGAAATTTTAACACTACAACATACCTATAAATAAGACCCTCCTTATAAAGCCGATTGAAAGCCTCTGTCACAGCCTTTGATCTCTTCTCATCCATTGTAAAGCACTGGAGAAGTAAACAAAATAATATCATAACAATGAAAAAGCAGCAAGAAACATGTCAAGCTATTAGTAACACAGCTAAAGATAAATTTAACTATAAAGCCATTAGCATATATAAGAAGCTTAAAGGGTACCATTTATATCTTACCTCACGCGACCAATCAAGAGAAGCACCCAAACGTCGTAGTTGTCCCAGAATGGTACCACCATACTCATCCTTCCACTTCCAAACCTAATAAGAGCAGCATCAATAGAAAACCATGAGATGTAATATTTGCAGAACAAATCAATAAGGTCCATCTTAATTTCAGAGTGTTGAAACTCACTTCATTTACAAACTCTTCACGACCAACATCATGTCTGGTTAATTGTCTTTCACGCATTATCTTTTTCTCTACAACCACCTGAAAATTTCAGATTTTAGAGCAACTTCAAGTGACACTTGTCTATGCCAAACAAAAGGCAAAAAATAAAGTAACTTAAATACAACACCAAATATAACAAAATGAAACTTAAGCTTTAACTGATCCAAATAAATACTAAAGGAACTCAACCTGTGTAGTTATCCCAGCATGATCCATTCCAGGTACCCACAATGTATTATACCCAGACATTCTTCTCCAACGAATGATAGTGTCCTGCAAGCAATAAAATTTAAACATAAACTAAATTCAACATAAAAGTTGGTGAGCAAATATGGCAGCATTAGCATTATACTACACAACCTGTATGGCACCAGTGAGTGCATGGCCAATGTGTAGGGCCCCAGTCACATTTGGTGGAGGAAGAACCTGCAAAATAAGTCAAGTTATTAAAGAGCCACAAATTTAGGGGGTAGAAAAAAAGGTGAATACAAAGTGTGAAATCCATTTTTAGTCGTACAATCACAAACGGTGGTTTTGAGCTGCTTGCATCAGCGTGAAAAAAACTAGATTTCTCCCACCAAGCATACCATCTAAACATACAAATGCAAAAAATGCAAAAGTTAAATAAAAATTTAACTTTAAACCATATTGAATCTACCAATCAAGTGAACGTTTTCAACACTTACGACTTCTCCACGGCAGCTGGACTATATTGTTTAGCCATCTGATTAGAGAGTCTTTTCTTCTCGCCTGAAGGAGTCTCTGGATCCACAAAATCCTCCGGATTCTCATCATCAGCTTCTCGCTTGGCACTCTTCTTTGCACTCTTTTTGGGAGCATTTGAGCCTTGTTGTGCCTTTGTAGAATTACAATTTACAACAAAAAAACACACTCACTGATTTTAACATAGCTAAAATCAAAACAAACTAATTATATCTAGCAAACCATATATACTTGTTGTATAACGCGTTTTATTATGCAAAATTATCAAATGTGTAAAAATATCAAGCACAAATACGCTATTGTATTAACTCGTCAGGTTAATCATGCAAAAACACGTTTATTAAACCGTGTCTATTTCATATTCTAGTATCGTATCCAAAACTGTGAAATCTAAACCTAATTACATCAACAGATTCGCAAGTTCTTAATCAGATTCTCCGTTGTGGTTACCTTAAGCATGGCTGCCTCAGCTTTTTCTAAGGCCTTGAGTTTCTTCAGTTCCTTCTCCCTCGCCTATATATAAAAAAGAGGTAAATCACTAAATCTAAGTAAACAATATACAAATCCATGCTTTTAGAAATGATTAAAGTAAAATGGAGAAAACATTAGAAAGAAAATAAAGTAACCTTCTCTTCTTTCTTCTTCTTTCGTTCGAGCTCTTCTTCCGTCAAAGGCTTCGTATCCGATTGCTGAGACTGCAGAGATTCAATCCAAAAAGTTCAAAAAAATCAATGAAATAAAAGAGAAAATATCATTGATGAAAAGCAACGGAAGAGGAAGAAGGAAACCATGGCTGCCGACGGCGTTGATGCGAGAGAAGAAACAACAGAGCCGCGTCCAATATAGAGGGAATGGGCTATGAGGGCCTGCGTTTGTTTTGTGAGGGTTTTTGCTTTGTGGTTTAGGCTGGTAATGGCCGAAAGATAAAACATAGAAACAAATGGAATAAATTTCAGCGTTTCCTTTCCATGCTTGAGATGTTTAATCAAAATTATTATTTTCTTACGTTTAAGCACTTTTGACATGCCTTAAAAATAAATATTTATTTAAAAAATATTTTTTTTATTTATAAGCAATATTAAATATTTTTAAATTGGAGCGAAAAATCACTTAAAAAATAACTTTTTACCCATAAACAATATCAAACACTTTAAAATTAAAGCGTAAAATTACTTTAAAAAGTAATTTTTCGCACAACCTCAATAGTTTAAGATTTCTAACTTTTCAAGGAAAGATGAGTCACTTTTAAGTGTGAAGTTACTTTTTTACCTTTCATTATTAACACTAATATTAATATTAATATATTAAAATAATAATTATTATTATATTAAACTAACATTTTATATATAAAAATTTATTAATGAATTGTCATGGTTTTTATATTTTTATTATTTAAGTTGGTTTTTTTCTTATATAACAATATTAAAAAAATTGTAATAACGAATTTAAATATTATTTACGTTCATTTATTTTTACTTTATAATATAATATTTAAAATATACATTTTATCTTTTTAAAAGTATTTTTTAACAGTAATGTCAAACACTAAAATCTTACAATTAACTTTTTAAAATCACTTGTAAAATTACTTTCTGACAGTACTTTTAAAAGTATTTTTCAAAAGTCATACCAAACTAGCCATTAATTAAGTTTCTCGAATCAATGAATTAAATTAATTAATTTTTTGATAATTTTCTAAATGTGATGTTTATATATTTTAAAAAAATGTTTTATAAGTTTTTTAGAAATTTTAGAACTCCTAAAAAATTAAAAGTTCTAAAATTATCGAAGTTGCATTTCAATAATATAATTGTCGAAGTTGACAATTTGAAGGCACTTGACATTATTCAAAATATTTTTCGCCGTCAAGGTATGTCTGGTTTAGCTTTACACATTTTAGAATTATGTGGCCGAAACTAAAATGTTTATCTCCACCGTATTCGACTGGATGGTAACAAGGAGGCTGATCGAATAGCGAAGTTTAGCTTTAGATGAATGAGCTGGATATCCGTGTTTATTACACCCACCCTTCGGAGATGCTTAGTCTTTTATGATTTATGTTGTTGTTTTGATTTGAACATTAGTTAGTTTTATTAGGTTTTCCCGCTTGTTTACGTATAATTTGCACTTATTATTATGTGTATAAGAGTTTTTAACGAGATACGTGGTAATATTTTTAGCAAAAAAATTAAAATAAAATAAAAATTATAGAAATGATAAGTGATAATATTGTAGCATGACACGTTGCACCAATTAATCCAAAAAATGTTGTTAGATTTAACAGTCAATATTGGTCAAATTGGTGAATTAAAGAAATTTTGGAGTATAAAGATTTAATTGAATATAAAAAAAGTTATAGACTTCCGTTTGGTTTTAGAAAATATTTGGCTTAACCGTCAAATATGTACCCAAACTATGTCATTGTTCTAGTTAGGTGCCCAAACTATTTCTCGGGCCAAATAGGGTCCTAAAGTTTCATTCTGTGACCCATTTAAGGTTCTCCGTTAATTCTCACCGTTAAAGGACACATGTCATCTCCTGAAAATTTCCAAAATTATATTAAAAATAAATAAAAGTACTCAATTTTCAAAAATTCTTTAAGTTTTATAGATTTCACAAAACAACCCTCAAATTCCAAAATCCCTAACTCCCCAAAACCTAAATCCTAATTTGGGTCGATTTCACCACCGATTGGCACACCCCCGCCCATGACATCGGTCGCTGAACCATCACAACTATTTCCCCACCACTTCGTCGTCGAAAATCGACCGACGCCGTGCGAATCGCCGAAATCGTCGAATGACTTCTTCGAACGATTCGCGATGAACGGCGGCAAGAAAGGCGACGAATGGCATGTGGATTATTCGGCGAGAGGTGAGCGCTTCATTCTGTCGCCAGCAACGCGGCCAACGTTGGAGGGAGTGGTTGGATTTGGGGGGTTTAGAGATTTGGGGACTGTTTTGGGAATATTTGAAATTTTCAGGATATATTTTTATTTTGTTTTATTAATTTTATTAATTTTTAATATAATTTTTGGAATTTTCAGGATATGACACGTGTCCTTTAATGGTGAAAATTAACAGCAAACCTTAAATGGGTCACAGAATGAAACTTTAGGACCCTATTTTACTCAAAAAATAGTTTGGGCACCTAACTGGAAAAAAGGGGCATAGTTTGGGCACCTATTTGCCTATTAAGCCAAAATATTTTTTATTTTTTATTTTCATTTTTAGAAAATAATTTTTATTTTTTGTTTTTTAAAAATTAGAAAACATGCTTGATTAATAGGGATGCAAACTTGTTTTTAAAAATAAAAATATTAAAAATATGTTTGATATCTAGCTTTTTCAAAAAAATATGTGAAAAATGATTATTAAATAATTAAAATAAAATATAGTTAGAAAATATTATTATAATAATAATAAATAAAATATAAGTAAATAAATCAAAGTTTAAAAAATGGTATTAGAAAGATTCGAACCCGGGCTAATAATTTTTTTAGACGAAAAGATAATTATTAACATGTACCTCATTAAAAAATCTCTATAAACTTAAATAGAAGAAAAGAGTGCACATGAAAATAATTAAGAGTCAACTTACACAAGAAAACTCCAAAAACCACAAAAACAAAGAAACTACACATAATCATCCTCATGCAAGAGGCTAAACAAAGAGTCCGAAGGGACATGAAAACGCAGAACATCAAAACTAGCAGGAGATGCTTGTTTCGCCAAAACATCAACAATTCGATATCCATCGCCAAAGCATCGACAACTTGAACCTGAGTTAATATTAAAATTACATTGTTTTATATTTTTTTTAATTTCCCAAAACATTTTCAATGAAAATATTTTTTATGTTTTTAATTTTTTACTTACTTTTTTATTTTCTAAAATTTATTTTTTAATTTTACAATAAATACGTTTTCTTCACAATTTTTTATTTTCCAAGAAAATAAAAATAGATTATATTATTTAAACCAAACGGACCCTTAATTAATTATTTTTTTCTAAAAGTCCAAAAGCTTATGATAATCTTGATTGAGCTACTTTTTAACTTTTGCGAATGATATATTCAAATGTAAAATTTAAAAATTATATTTTAAACCTAAATAGTGATTTTGACGTTAAGGGGACAAGTGCTAACGTATACTCAAATATAATTATTAAAAAAAATGTAATTACAATAAACTAACGTAATTATATTCAATTCTTATAAATAGTATTATAATAATTATTAGTTCACGCGTTAAGGTATTATTATTATTATTATTTAAAAGTAAATAACATAATTTTGTGTACTCCATTTTTTATAACAACAACTTAATATATTATTATCGTCACTATTACAGTTTTATAATAAATAATAATAGATTTATGTAAATATACTTTTCCTTATACCATCGATTTCAAATATAATAAAGGATGGACCGAGGGGCTGAAGGAGCGTCATCCCCTAAAAATTTAAAATTCTTATACAATTTAAATTTTTCTTTAAAATTTTCTATGTATTTTTTTATTAAAAATTTATTTTACCCTCTAAAATTTTATAAATTCGCCCTTGTAAATTTATAAGTTCGACCCTTAACCTAAAATTCTACTTCTATCCTTGTATATAATATCATATCTCCTTTTATTTATATATACATAAAGTTCTTTATTTTCTTTACAATATCAACTTGAAGTTTATTATTATTAATGTTCATGAAAAAAATTATTATTAAATTATACTAATGATCATTGAACACACTAATATCTCATTATTTATCGAATGATGCTAATTTATTAAAAAAATGACACGCAATTATATAGGTCATGTTTGGTAAATAATTTTTTGAGCTAAAATTAGAGGTTTGACCAGTCAAATCCGCTAACTTAAATGTTTGGTAAATAAAGAATTGTAATAGCGGATTGAGGTGAAACCTCTCATTTTGAAAAAACTTCTTTGAGGAGTTTTTTGAGGAGCTTTTTGAGTTAGCGGTTTGGATAAAAGACTTGTAAAGACTGTTTTATCCTTGATAATTATAAAAAATTTCTCTAAATAACATAAATTTGATTAACTAATAAAATTAAAAAAATAATTTCATAAATAAGAAATTAATATATACATTAATAAATATATATAAATTTAATAATTAATAAAATTATATTCAAAATATAATTTTATAGACAAAAAATTAATCTATACATCTAAATTTAATAATTATTAAAATTATATTAAAAAGATAATTTCATAAATAAAAAAATTAAAATGTACATTCTCATATATTCTCAGTAATGATATTAAAAAAATTAATTTTCATAATCTAATTAATATTAATAAATACAAAATGTTAATAACTAATAAATTATTCAAACAAGTATAAAATATAATCATGTCCTTATCTGTCATTTTGCTTGTTTAAATGATCAAACAACCATCAGTTATTAGTTAATTTTACCAAACATTTTTATACAATCAGCTAATGTAATCCGCTAGTCAAATCAGATAATGCTATTAGCTATCCGCTATCAGCTAATGTAATTTGTTATCCACTAATTGTCAAACAAGGGCATAATATTTGTCAAATATATCTAAAAATTCTTATAAATACAATATATATATATATATTAAATAGTCTAAAGGTGATTACAATATGGTATATGTTCATGTATATTCTTAACCTTTTGACAATGCGAATACACCTTGTAGACAAAGCGATTTGGACTCGTGTCTCCTATGATGAATATCATCCAATTTTCTACTAAGACACTTGTTAGGTTCAAGAATACAGTAAATTAAATCACCAAAACTTACTAAAAATCATATTTTTTATTTTCATATATTTCTATTTTCATTTAGTTATAAGTTTAAAGGCATTTCTTCTAGTTTAAAAATATGTGGACAATAATTTATTTTTTGAAGTACATCAATAGCCACAAAACTATAAAAATAATCATTTTGGTTACCGGTTTTTTGAAAGTTAAAATGGTCATTCATAAATAAAAAAGTCATTAAAGTTATCGAACAATTATAAAATGGTTATTGTATGTTATAATAACGTAATAATTCGACTATTTTGTAATTTTTGAAAACTACCTATTTGATACTCCACCTTTGCTTGTGTTCCTGTTTTGGTACCTCATTTATTTTTTTAGCAAAATGACACCTAATGTTATATTTTGTTTATATTTTGGTACTATGTCGTTAAAAAAATTAACATCATGTTGATCAGGAGAGAGAAACTTACACGTGACATGCTGACTAGGAGAGAGAATCACACGTGAAAGGTTGTCATGTCATTTTCTCTTTTAGTCAACATGCCACTTGTGATTTTTATGGTTTTTTTAGTTGACGTGCCAGCCTACCACATGTGATTTTCTTTCATCTGGTCAGTATATTGTTAATTTTTTAAAGATAGAGTATCAAAATAAAAACAAAAACGTAACGTTAGGTACCATTTTACAAAAAAAGGTAGAGTACCGAAACAGAAAGGCATAAAGTCAAAAAATGCCCACAACGTTTGATTGAATAGTCACTTTGTGTAACCCTCTAGACCAGCCTATGCGGAATGACCATGTCTAACAGGGCACATCTCAACTTTAAAACCCAGGTAGAAACATGTTGGGAGATTCAAGCATATAGTTTGAAAGTATAATAGCGTAACTCGTTGTAGAGTGATCGAACTAAAATATACATATGATAACATATCAGATAACAATTACAAAATAAACTATATTGAATATAGCAGCAAAATACTCGAACATAACTCCATACATCACAAAATATAGGCATATGTCACCCTAAAGAACAATATGGTGGATAGAAACATTACAAACAAGTAGAGTACTGAATGTGTCGATCCTCTAAGTGTTAGGTACAAGGTAGCCTATCCAAATATCTAAAATGGAGAAATTTGGGGAGAGAGCTATGGAGCTCAGTGTGTTCCAACAGTGCAAAGCTAAAACATGTACTACAAACAATGCAGTAAACATTTTTATTTCAAAACATATGATTCACGTAGCAGTAGGGTTCATTTTAATTCTTTATCTACCCTCAAACCAAACTCCGGTACGCAGTTCCCCCAAACTGCATCTATAAAGGCATTAACTCATGCTCATTAGACGTAAATGCCATCATAAGGAAATATCTTAGGTCTAGTAGGAATCACCCTAGCCGAAGCATAGGAACCTGAATGGTAAGAAATCACCATAGCTGAAGCATGGAGACCTAAAACGATAAAGAAATACCAGCCGAATCAGGGCAGAACCTGCGATAACTTCATACTCTATCCCAAGTACCGCAATAACAGTCTAGGTAGTGATTTCAGTAGTCATTAATAGTAATAATTATAGTAAATATAAAACAAGCAATTATTTTCAATAAAACGGTAACTAGAGAGCATGTTGTTCAATCAGGTACTTAGGCATAAATCAGACAGATGAAACAATCATACTTAAAATTAGGAAACATGTTAATTTTTGCAAAATAAAAAATTATCAGTCATGTGCACAAGTTTAGTTCAAACAAAACATTTAAAACATGTATATAGAACTCAAGGAACACACCTCAAAATGTCAGGTAGGTCTGCCAGATGGTCTATTGAGCACCAGTGTGACGCTCCAATGCTTTGCTAGAACCTAAGACATAATGAGTCTTAAATTAATATGGGAATAATCATTTTCTATGATAATTTACAATATATTGATACATACGAGTCACAACAAGTTCACGCGATTGAACGTATCATGAGCAGCTGGGCTAGGCAGATGCACGATCGAAAGAATCTCTAGTACCTTTAAACAAATAAGATCAATGTCAATCCTTGATTCAATAACTTTCCTCAAATAAATTAACTTAATACATATATATGTTCGGTTTTAATGCTAGATTTTAAGGCTTTCAGGTTAGAATTTTACAAAATGAACATAAAAAACAGATTTAGAACATCAAGAAACATAAGATATAACTTTTTAGAGGAAAAAATTGATTTTTTGGTCAAATTCAACGGTCAATGCTGATGTCAGTAGTCAATTGGTCAAAGTCAATGCTAACATCAGTAGTCAACTGGATGACTCGGCTGAGTTGACTCAATTAACGGGTTGACTCGGGCGAGTTGACTGGGTCAACAGGTTGACTTAATTCGGGTCAAGTAAGGGTCAGGTTCGGATCAGACATGTGTCGAACAATTTGGGTTGGACCGATTCTAAACGGGTCGGTTTTGTTTGACTTGAGTCTTTACCATTGGGCCTTAAACATACCGACCCACTAACTTATAATAACCGGTTGGGTCATTGGACCCAGTCATGAAACTTGGGTCGGTTATAGCTAGTTCAGTTCAAGGTCCACCCAGTTCGATTTCAGGGATGAATTAGTTCAGTTCACAAGCGAACTGACTACGGCGATCGGAATTCGCCCCCGATGGCACGTGTGAGCCACGCGCGGCTTAAATCGACTGAGAATACTTCTAAACGTAGAAAATGATCTCCAATAACCATATCCTTAAAAAATCCAAATCAAGGCTAGAAATCTTACTTACTTACCAGAACGAAAAGAATACGGTTGAGAACGACCCTGCTTCGGCGATGGAGTAAACGACGGTGAACTAGTGATCCACGAATAGGATTTTATTTGACCTGACCTCTTGAGAATGGTGGTGGCCTCGGATTCGATCTACGATGTTAGACGGTGACGAAAATGCTGTAACACCTATTTCTCGGTCTGGTAAAAAACTAGGTCGAAAAATAGTATAATGAGCGGTACAAAAATTTTATTCAAAATTCGACGTTAGGCTACGCAATTCGATACTATGGCTACAAGCTAGGTCGATGAATTGATATGGAACAATACTAATCAGATTTAGGACCAATTTTAAACTTTTATAACTTTTAGGGGCTAAATTGTAAATTCTAGAAAATCAGGGGTCCTTATTAGAATTTAAGCATGCAACTATAAAATTCAATCCATAACTAACCACCCTGCAAAATTTCATGTTAATCCGATGTCATTTACCCATTCAATTAGACTTACCAAGTTTTAGTGACCAATATGCAATGTTTCAATACTGTGACCAATGACTTATAACAGATTTAACCGCTCCGTACCGAAATGCTATAGGCTGTATTGGTACGGCACAATTGGATTATGTAATCTAGACTTCACTGCCCAAACTTGTTTCAATACGGTCTAGGACTGTATCGGTACAACATGCAAGAGTGATAACCCAATTCCCAGCAACTTAAGAACTCGTTTCGGTACAACTCAAGCCGTACCGGTACCCGTTGACCTTCATTGACCCATTTTGGTTCGCCCCTAGGATCGTATCGGTACGATTAAAATCTTAGATGCTTTTGTGAGTTCCTGCATCAAAACGCCTTTAGGCCGTTTCGGTACGCCTAGGTTGACCTGAGCTTTGACTGACCAAATATGCACAGCCGTACCGAAAACAAGAGAACCCGTATCGGTATGCCCTATATAGTAATGATAGATTTGATCTAGTTTTTAGCCAATTTAACATGTTGAACGATGTCCAAATGCAATGAAATTTTGCCAACAATATGTAATCACTATAATCTACTAGCATGTCAAATTTTAGGGTCATTTGAATCCGTTAACTAGGTTTTCACCTTTTTAAGCCAATTATGCACATTAAGCCATTTTTAAACAAACCAAAGTGCTATTTAGGGCCTCTAAGACCTTTATACAACATAGGCAGTACACACATAGTCAAAAGACCATAAACAACTAGTTTAGCTACTTTGCTACCATTTTAGGAGTTCATAGGGACAAAATACATTACTTTAAGCTCGTAGTGACTTGCCAAACTTCCAGCTAGCTTCGATCTTGAACCGATATACCTCTTAACCTGAAATGTATGGAAGATGAATGAATTAGACTTATATAGTCTAAGTGAGGTAGCCATAAACAATGAATGATCATGATATGCAATTTTAACATGCTTCAATACTTTCAATAATAGCAACAACACAAACATGTATTTCAATAGGGAACTATGCAATATTACTATTCAATAACAATGATCATTAGCAACATCAATAGCAATATTCAATAACAACAATATATAACATGACATCAATACTCAATAGCAATATCTCACAACAATGACCAATAGCAATATTCAATATTTTCCTTGGATTGATATATGGTATATGGATACACAAATTCCACCTCCACACCAAAATCAATAATGGTCCAATCATAATCCCTCTATGACACCAATTTGACCAAATCACATCAACATCCCTCCACCACACCATAATAAAGGTCATAGCCTAACCTGTACCAATGAGCTCATGGATTCTATGGCATGCCAATTGTATCCAATACTTTCGAATCCAAGGTTCAATAATCAATAGTTCAATAACGGTATTTCAATAGAAATAATTAAATAGCAATGTTTCAATACGGTAATTCTATAGTAATGTTTCAATACAATAAACCAATAACAATAGGCATGTGTCAACGTTTCAATAACAATATGCAATAATCAATATTCGATACTCAATAACTCAACATGACAATGCTTTGATGCTTTCCATGTCAATGATAATAATGTTTTGGACACGATTTCAATGCAATACTTACCCATATGACTTTCAATAGTTTTTATGCAAAGACCTTCAATACAATGTTTAGCAATGCAATAATCGATAATCAATGATTCGAGTTAGGCACTTAGCTAACTCTCGAGACTCCGACTACACTCACCTTAGTATCTGATGCTCTTATAGCTCTCAGATCGCAATTCCTTTATTCGTATCTTTTGTTAGAGATGACAGATGATCTTTCTCCAATTCTTGAGCTAGGTTACAACAATAAGAGTTGATTAGAATCGATCGTCGTATGGCATCGAAATCAATATAACAACATCAAATTCAATATCTATATTCGAAATAGCAATTAGCTATTAGATTGATAGATTTCCATGGATTAGTTTCTAAGCTCAACAACTTCAATTTGGAATTAGACTCAATACATCCATGGATTCGAGCAATTATTAGAGGGTTTCTTATTACCCAATCTATAGCTATACAATAAAACTCTTGAAGCAAGGAAAGCTTGAGTTTAAAGGGATCAATAGGAGATGTGTGTGATTAAGATTGATGAAAAAGATAACAATGGAGGTGTGTGGTTGTTTTCTCCAAACAAAATGTGAGATTGGTTTCAGTCAAAGCAAAAGAAGAGAGTTTTTCTTTATTCATTTTAAGAAAGCTACAACCTTAATCATTCCCTACCTCACCAAGGACCAATGAAAAGGTTTCCATTAGCAAAGGGAAAGCTTAAATTACTAATTCCATCATTTCATGCCTTTTCACAAACTAAGGCTATCAAAGTGTCATCTTTTTAGGACAAAAGATGACCAACATCACATAAAGGTGACAAGCAAGCAGGTAACTCAACCTCAACTTTCAATTTTCTCAATTTAGACCTTAAAAACAATTTTAAATAGGCACCCGTATCGATACAGCCATAGGCGTATCGATACGGCTAGCTCAATTTCGGTAAGTTAGTTAAAAACGGTTGAGCCGTACGTTACAGAGACTACTGTATCGATACACCTAGCTCAATTTAAATATTCAAACATTGTAATAAAGTCCCTAATTGGACTTGGACTCAAGTAAGGTCCCTTATCAATGAAATTAATCCACATAATCAATAATAAATCAATAATTTAGACTTTTTGGTGTAGTGTTTCCGATCATCGGAACCTGATTCCGACTAGACCGATATTTCGGGTGTTACAAACGCAAAGAACAAATGACTTTTGGTTCACATTCAACCCAGATTTTATACTTATTTATTATTTTATTTGATTCAGACTTTTCAAAAACCTCTTAATAATAAGTGGGTACAGGTTAATACCAGAAATGGTCTTAGCTCAAATGGCTAAGACTTAAGCAACATATCCATGTGTCACGGGTTCGACTCTCCCATACCACAATTTCCCTTTTTTAGCATCCATTTATTATTATTTTAGGGTGTTACAACTTTCCCCTAAAAGAAATTTCGTCCTTGAACTTTACTTGGTTTAAACAGATGTGGAAACTGTTCTTCCATTAACTCAAGGGTCTCTCAAATAGTTTCTTCTGGACCACGATTACTTTACTGCACTTTAACTATAGGGATACGCCAGTTCCTCATAACTCTCTCATCTCGGTCCAAGATCTGGACATGCTCCTCCTCATATGATAAGTTTGGCCTCAACTCCACATCTTAAACCTAAATAACATAACTCAGATCTGGATGGTATTGCCTCAGCATATATACATAAAATACATCATGAATACGGCTAAGCTGGGGAGGCAACTCAAGCTGATAAGCAACTAGTCCAGCTCTCTTCAGGATACGGTATGGCCCAATAAATCTTAGACTCAACTTGCCTTTGCGCCCAAATCTCATAACTTTCTTCCACGAAGATACTTTCAGGAAGACTTGATCACCAACCTCGAACTCAATATCTTTCCTCCTCCGGTCAGCATAAGACTTTTGTCAATCAAAAGCCTATTTCAGACAGTCACAGATCAATCTGATGGCCTCCTCAGGCTCATGGACCAAATCTGGACCCAATGTCTTCTTATCATGCAACTTGGTCCAATAGATAAGAGTGCGACATTTACGACCATATAGAGCCTTATACGGTGCCATACAGATACTAGCCTAATAACTGTTATTATATGCAAACTCAGCCAAGAGCAAGAAATCCTCCCAACTACCACAGAAGTCGATCGCGTATCCCCGTAGCATATCTTCCAGAATCTGAATCACCCTTTCTAACTGACCATCAGTCTGCGGATGGAAGAATGAACTAAAATTTAGACGTGTACCCAAAGCCTCCTATAGGGCCTTCTAGAACTGGGAGGTAAACCTCGAATCTCGATTAAAAATGTTAAACAGAGGTACACCATAAAGTTTGATAATCTTAGAAATATACAATTTAGCCAGCTTCTCCAGAGGATAGTAACTCGAATAGGAATAAAATGAGCCGACTTAGTGAGTCGATCCATAATCACCCAGACAGAATTATTCTTGGAAAGAGTCAAAGGTAACCCTATAACAAAATCCATCGTGATACGCTCTCACTTCCACTCAGGAATTCTAACGGGCTGTAATAGATCAGAAGAATGCTAATGTTTTGCCTTAACTTGGTGGCAAGTCAAACACCGAGACACATAATCAGATATGTCTTTCTTCATACCAACCCAACAATATCTCTGTCTCAAATTCTGGTACATCTTGTCCCCACTAGGATGCATAGTATAAGGGCTGCTATGAGCCTCACTGAGAATATCTGCTTCAACTCGGCATCATCCGATACACAATAACAGCCTTTGAAGCACATGACCACATCTTGGTCAAAAGCTTAAACAGATATAGATGCCTATTCAATTTGTTGTATGACATGGAGTAAAGAACTGTCCAAGAGATGTTTAGCCTTAATTTCCTCAGCCAAAGTCGGCTTAACCTATAACTCTGCCAGTAAATTACCTTCATCATAGATATTCATCATGGCAAACAGAGATCTCAAGTCAAAAATAGCCTTACGGCTCAAAGCATTAGCAACAACATTAGCTTTTCCCAAGTGGTACTCGATCACATAGTCATAATCCTTCAGAAGCTCGAGCCAATGATGTTATCTCAGATTAAGTTGTTTCTGAGTGAGGAGATACTTCAGGCTCTTATGATCAGTATAGATATAACACTTTTCTCCATAGAGATAATGTCTCCAAATCTTTAGGGCAAAGACCACAACAACCAACTCTAGATCATTGGTAGGATAGTTACACTCATACGGCATCAATTGGCGGAACGCGTAAGCAATCACTCTGCCATCCTACATCAGAACGCCTCTAAGTCCAGAGTGTGACACATCACTATAAACTATGAAATCCTTCCCAGACTCGGACTGGGTCAAAACTGAAGCTTACGTCAGCATTGTCTTTAACTTCTTGAAGCTCTCTTGCTAAACATCAATCCAGATAAATGGAACATTCTTCCTCAAACAGCTTCGTTAGATGTACGACAATAATAGAGAAACCCTCAAAGAAGCGTTTGTAATACCCTACTAAGCCCAAGAAACTACAGATCTCTAAGATATTCTTGGGCTGCTTCCAGCACACGATGGTATCTATCTTGCTCGAATCAACCTGAATACCTCAAGCTGATACTACATTCCCCAGAAAAGTCACCTCATTGAGCCAGAATTTGCATTTGCTCAACTTAGTATACAATCGATGTTCCTTGAGAGTCTGTAGAACAATCCTCAAATGCACCGCATGTTCAGCCTCAGACCGAGAGTAGACCAGAATGTCATCAATGAACACCACTACAAACTAATCCAAGTATGGCTAGAATACACGGTTCATCAGATCCATAAAAGTGGTAGGAGCTCCCCAAACAACATTACTATGAACTCGTAATGCCCATATCTGGTACAGATGGTCGTCTTTGCAACATCAGATCCTTTTTATCTTCAACTGATAGTACCTGGAACGAAGATCAATCTTCGAGAAAATTGTAGCTCTCCAAAACTGATCGAACAAGTCATCAATACTGGGTAATGGATATTTATTCTTGACCGTCAATTTGTTCAGCTTCTGGTAACCAATACACAGCCGGAAAGAACCATCATTCTTTTTAACGAATAAGACTGGAGCTCCCCAAGGTGAAGAGCTAGGTCGAAAAAAACCTCGGTCAAGGAGCTCTTGCAACTGAATCTTCAGCTCCTTCAACTCCTTAGGAGCCATACGGTAGGGGTTCATAAAAACAGGTGCGGATCCCGAATAGGTCTCAATCTCAAACTCGACGTCCCTATCCGGAGGTAACCTAGGTAACTCTTTTGGGAAAATATCAGGAAACTCACTAATAGTGTGAATCTCCTAAATCTTTGACAGAAAACCCTTGGTATTCAAGAAACATGCAATGAATGTCTTATATCCCTTTTGGATCATCCTATCAGCGGTCACAATAGATATCATATTAGATAGATACCCACATCTCTCTCCCACTAGAATCAATTTTCGATAATCAGAAGTCTTCAGGGTTGCCCTCTTGGACTCACAATCCAGACTAACCTGATGTTCAGTCAACCAATCCATGCTAAGAATCAGATCAAACTCTTCTAACGGTAACTCCATAAGGTCAGCTAGAAATATTTCCCCTTGAACCTCGAGGGGCATCACCTAAAAACCCTATCCATAACCACTGACTGACCCACTAGACTCATAACAGTAACTGCACTCTATGTGGTCTCATCCAGAATTTGGAGATCTCGTGATACATATCTCGATACATAGGAATGGGTGGAACCATTGTCAAGTAATGCAAAGTATGGAACAAAATATATAGTAAAAGTACATGCAATGACGTCCGATTTATCTCTATCGTCACGACTTCTGATGGCATAAACAAGCGCAGGCTGCCTAGCCTCAGTCATAACTGGTCCCCTACTCTGATGTGATCGGCCTCTACTATCAAATCTAACTGTAGACTCAAAAGCTTTACCCTGATTACGATCTCTAGCCAGAGTCTGAACAGATGTATGTGAGCGACCAGGTTTCTGGGTATGAGCACGAGTCTAAGTGGATGCTTCTTTAAAAGGCGAGCGTGGACATTCTTTAAGGAAATAATCTATGGACCCACATAATCCTTGTTTCTTTAATTTTCCTCTAATCATGTGGTGATAATTTGTCCAATCGGGTGATGACACGTGTCGTCATCCGATTGGATAATTAATTTTAATTAATTTAAATTATGACCAAATTGAAATTATAGGTAAATAACAAGGATTAAATGTGTAATTTTACAAATTTTCGTTAACTGCCACGTCACCCCTCCGTTAGTTTTTTAACGACGGTGGTCAAAATAGGTTGATTTAATAAGTTTGGTGGTCTGATTGACGATTTCGATAGTTCGGTAGTCAAAATAGGTATCCCCAATTAGTTCGGCGGTCACTGAGGTAGTTTACTCTAAAATAAATTATTATAAAATATTTTTAAAATGATAATTATTCTACATACATGCGCTAAAAATAAAAAGTTCAAATAAGTGTTTTAGTTTTAAGGTTTAATATTAGAATTTAAGGTTTATAGGTTAAAACCTAAATCTCTACCCATATTACCATAAACTCTAAACCCTAACATGTAAACCCTAAATTCTAACCCTAAACTCTAATTCCAAACACAACCCTTCAATTCTAAACCTCTAGACACAAACATACAAGCTCTAAATCCAACTAAGGTGCTTGTAAAAACTTTTTATTTCTACCGGTTGTATATTGAATATAATATTATATATATATAAATTATTTATTTCAAAAAATAATAAATGGATCTTCGATTATTAAAGCTACTTTGTTAATCAATTTTTTTATTAAAAAAACAAAACACTAGGGAAAAATTATTCAAAAAAAGGGGTTGAGTTTTTTCTCCAATATATCGCATTGCCAAGATTATTTTTAGGAATATTATGGCTTGAACAGTGCACGTGAAGTCGAATTTTGATGAATCTGAATATGAAAAAAATGTCCAAAGACACAATTAGAATTCGATTTTAGAATTGGTCTAAAGGCTTGCTCACCTAAATCCAATTTTAGAGAAAAAATATCCAAAAGCACATGAATTAGAATCCGACTTTAGGATTAATCTAAAGTCGAATTCTAATACATGTGCCTTTGGACATTTTTTCAAAGTCGAATTTATCAAAATTCAACTTTACTTGCATTGTTCAAATTATAATATTCTTAAAAATAATATGAGTAGTGTGATATATTAGAAAAAAATTCCATCACAATATAACAGTAACTTTTCCAAGGACTAGTCATGTTCTGACCGAACACAAAGATTCTGAGACATCAACAGTAACAAAAACAACAAAGATCTTTGTAAAAACGATTAAAAAGCCTCAAAGAAAGGCAATAACCCTTTTAAATCCTTTTGATTTTTCTATTTTCCTTTTTCAATGTTTTATTTGTTCTACTTTCCTTTGAACAAAAAAACCCTCATGGAAATACTCTGCTACCACTGTACTTTTTAATCCATCTTTAAATATTTCTACCTTCATTGTTAATTAATTAATTAATTATTAATGAGATTTAACAGTTCATTTTGAGTATATATTATTTTAGAGAAAATTGTTTGGGTTTTCCATTAGTGATAAGCACGACTGGCAGTCATCATTCCTTTTCAATTCCCTCAGCCCCTTTTCCTCTATTTTGTTCTTCTCTCTCTTAACTTTTCCCCTCTCTACAATTCATGCTTTTTTTCGCTGTCTAAAGCTTCCATCCCTATTCTATTCCCCCCTTTTCAATCTGGTGTTTTTCACTCTCAAAACAGTCTCATATTTTTTTCTCTGTTTTTCTTTAGTCTTTTTTGGATCTGGGTGCTGCTTGCTTTTAGATTTCCATCTTCGAAGTCTTCAAATTCAACACCAGGTAATTGTTTTTTAAATCATTTTTAAGTTTTTTTGTTGGTTTTTGGTATCTGGGTATTTTGAATTATAGTTCCATCTGCTGAATTCAAGAAGATGTATTGGCTTCAAGTGTGTGTTTTCTGGATTGTGGAGTTTTTACAAAGTTGGAGTATTTATAATTTTGATTTTTTTTTGTGATATTCCTTTGTTTTTGGTGTTTAAAGATTTGATCTATTGGTTTTTATGTCTGATTTTTTTGCTGAGTAGGAACTGATTTTAGGGGAGCATGATTTTAGCTATGTTTTTTGGTTCATTCGATGTGGATTTTCAATAAAAATATGGTCTTTTTGTCATTTTCATGGCATTGAATTTTGATATATGGGGAACTGTAAATTCTAAAACACAGTGATTGAATGTTGTATTTCCAAACAATTTAGAAAATTCTTTTTTTTTTTCTGGGTATTGCAAACATGGATCTAGCAGGACTGGACAGCTAAACAAATAAGTCTTCTTTATAAAATGGAACCCGTGAGAGCCTAAGCTTGTTCTTAGCTGATCTATTTAGCTGACATCTTTGCAGTTTTAAGAATTTGTCTTCGAGTCGATTGTTTAAAATGCGATTATGAATATCGAAGAGAGTGGATTAGGAGAAGAAAAAACAGGGTTTATAGGCAGTTGGAACTTGGGATTACGAGTCTGCTTTGTCCAAACTAGTTCTAACTTTTTAAGATTTAATTGTTGACACTCTTACCAGCTAGTAGCTATTTTGTGTCCATAATGAAGAATTTTGTAGATGTTTCGCATTTTTTCAGGAAAAAGGCAAAAGAAAAAAGAAGGAAAGAACAATGAAGCTACATGTTTGTCCTTTCCTCCCAATTACCTTTGATTTTTTTTACAAGAGTTGTGAAGATGTAAAACAATGATAGATTATGCACATTTAAGAATTGGCTTTTACTTAATGAATAACTAATATAAATACAGATTCCAAATATAACTGATGCTTAAATTTTTTCTTCCAAAATCATGTTCAAATCATATGTATGAAGATCAGATGTGATGGGGTATCTGGTTACTAAAAATTTCACTTCCAACACAATTAGGAATTTAGTGTAATCTGGAATTCTATGATCTCCTTGTTTGATTTTTTTTTCATTAGAAGTCTGCTTGGTTGATTTTTTTTTTCAATAAATTTGATCCCTTTTTCAATAGCAACACCATGAACAGTGTGGCAAGAGAGTTTTTTTTTTTTTCTTCATTTCTTTAGATTAATTTGCTGCAGTAATTTGTTTATGTATTTCATACACAATTAATGGTGTCAATTATGTTTCAGGTTAAATCTATTACTTGCCTCGAGCTCAAGACCAAGAAGATCAAAACATAAATTTAAAGCTGCATAAGAAGTATGGCAGTTTCCATGAGAGATTTAGATCCAGCTTTTCAGGGAGCCGGACAAAAAGCGTATCCTTAACTTTTGAAACTTGCAACCATCCTGATTGTTTATTGTTATTCAGATTGATAGTCAAAATATTTTTATAGTAATTTCGGTTGTATGTATAGTCTAGGGTGACAAGAAATTTTGTTACCAATCTGCTGCTGTTTTAATCTTGGGTATGTCTGCTTTTGAGTTGCTCTTCTTCGTGAATTAGTCTCCTTAACAGGGTGAAGTGGACTTGAGATCTGGCGCATTGAAAACTTCCGCCCGGTTCCTGTTGCGAAGTCATCTTATGGAAAATTTTTCACAGGCGATTCCTATGTTATTTTGAAGGCAAGTTATTTTGTTGAGAAGCATCATATTAGATTTTTAGATATTGCATCCTTCTATCAGTACCAAAATTTGAAGCTTGTGGACTTATTTGTATTTTTAATGCAACACTGAAAGGCAATGGTAATGGAGAAAACAATCTGTTGGAGGCTTTTAATGATAAACTTTGCCAGGTTTTAAGCGTTTGGACGGTATTCTAATTTCATTTCAATTGGGGTTATTCATAAAACTATTTTTAGTTTGAGGCTTTAAGATGCATCTAACCTTTTCTTCTTGGATTAATGTTCTTTAATATTACTATTTTTTTCTTGGTTCAGACAACTGCCTTAAAAAGTGGCGCCTTGCGTCACGATATCCACTACTGGCTTGGTAAAGATACATCCCAGGTAAACCTTGTTCCCACAAACATCTTTTCTCTTGTTCAACTCCTAACACTTTAGTAAGTATAGATTGAATTTTGAAATTAAAAAGAGATATTAGATCAATTTTGTGACCACAAATTGTTTAACATAGGATGAAGCAGGTGTTGCTGCAGTCAAGACTGTTGAACTTGATGCTGCCCTTGGAGGGCGTGCTGTTCAATATCGTGAAGTCCAGGGCCATGAAACTGAGAAGTTTCTTTCCTATTTTAAGCCATGTATCATACCCAGGAAGGTGGAGTAGCATCTGGATTCAAACATGTTCAGGAAGAGGAACATAAGATACGTTTGTTTGTCTGCAGAGGCAAACATGTTGTCCATGTAAAAGAGGCAAGTCTTTTGGCTTCATTTATCTTCTAAAGACTAACAATGCTCATTCTCGAGTGTGATTCAGTACTTTTCTTTCAAGAAGCTGATGACATGTGTCATATGGCAGGTTCCATTTGCTCGATCCTCACTTAATCATGATGACATCTTTATACTGGATACAAAGTCTAAAATATTTCAGTTTAATGGGTCCAATTCATCCATTCAAGAGAGGGCAAAAGCCCTAGAAGTTGTCCAATACATCAAAGATACTTATCATGATGGGAAATGTGAGGTAGCTGCCATTGGTGAGTAAACCGACAGATACAGTTCATGAAGGAAGGGGAGAATAAGATAAATGGAGTGGGAAGTGGATAACTGTATATAAACTAATAGATTCTATTTTATTACTCAATGCAGAGGATGGAAAGTTGATGGCTGATGCTGAAACTGGAGAATTTTGGGGATTCTTTGGTGGCTTTGCTCCACTTCCAAGGAAGACCGCTAGTGATGAGGATAGACCTGTTGAGTCTCATCCAGCCAAGCTACTTAGGTAAATTTTTATTCTTGGTTTCGGAATGGTGATTATGGTCAATCAATGTTCGGTTGATTACCTCCACAAATGCAATTTTTTGCTTTCTCTAAATAGATCAATTTTAATCTTTGAGTGGAAAGAAAAATATTTTGCATTTGGTAAAGGACCTTTTGGTTCCTATGGTTTTGTACTTTGAAAAATGATCTTTCTCGATTATGTTTGCTTTTCAAGTGTTGAGAAGGGGCAGGCAAAGCCTGTTGATACTGATTCCTTGACAAGGGAGTTGTTGGACACAAATAACTGCTATATTTTAGATTGTGGGTTAGAAGTGTTTGTATGGATGGGAAGAAATACTTCTCTTGATGAAAGAAAGAGCGCAAGTGGAGCAGCTGAGGTAATAGCTTTCTAGGGTGATTAAGACCAACTTTTATTTGGATTTCTCATTCACTCCTTTTGCATTGTTGATGTTACCAAACAGGAGTTAATCCGTGGTTCTGATAGACCAAAATCCCAAATAATTCGTATTATTGAGGGGTTTGAGACTGTTTTATTCAAGTCGAAGTTTGAGACCTGGCCTCAGACCACAAACGTTGCTGTTACTGAGGATGGTAGAAGCAAAGTTGCTGGTCAGTAACTGAAATAGCTTGCAATTTTGGTGTTTTTGCAGTTCAAATTGTCTTTGCTTAATAATTTTACTATTTTAGCCATCAAATACTCATTATTTGTCAACTTGAAACATCAATATATTTCAATGTTTTTGTAGCACTTTTACGACGCCAAGGGCTGAATGTCAAGGGTCTAGCAAAAGCTGCTCCAGTGAAGGAAGAACCTCAACCGCATATTGATTGCACTGGAAATTTGCAGGTATGTTTGTACTTATGATTTTATGTATTTTTCCCTATGTGCTAAATCTTTGTATTTATCGTGATCCTATACTGCCATGCTTCCATGACAGTGGAGTTGGAAATTTTATCTTGGGGGATGTTACACTCACGTTAAAGTAAGACATACTTGAATTTGATTGAAATTAAAAGTAAAAACTGAAAACAGTAAATTCAGATACAAGGTAACATTTACTGTTACTAACATTACTGAGAAACTGGCTGCCTAAATATTTGACATAAATTTGTTTATTTTTTTGATTGGAAAGAAAAATTCATCATATGAGTTAAAAGATCACATGCATAAATATTTATAATATACAAATGTAGAAAAAAGGTTACCTTTTGGTTGTTAGAGTACTAAAGATCTGCAGCCATTCCAAGCTCTTGAAGAACATTACTAACTCATCCTTTTGATTCCGGTGATGGGCTTATATCACTGTTAAGAGTTTTTTTGTTCTGTCTTTAGACATGTTATCTTGAATTACTATGTCAAAATATGAATTACTATGTCAATTAAACTTTACATGGGGATTGAATTTTACCTATTGAGAAGTTGGGAATACATCTTGTTGAATCTTCGAACTATAGGGGGAGGGGTGGCCCCTATCAGCCCCTTATATGGCAAAATGTTATTTTATGTTTCTTCCAGTTAATGAGTGATACTGGTATCATATTTCATGGAAAATTACTGTTTAACTTTGCAATGCAAAACGTGTTTGTTTGATGGACTTCATTTAATGGGGGAATCTCTCTCTCATTCTCTTATGCTAACTGCAACTAGATTGGGTGGCTGTGGTGCTTTTTTCTCCATGCTGTGGACATGATATATGTAGCACATTGACTTTGGCTTTTGAAGCCAGTTTATTGATGATAGTATTGATTTGGTTGCGCAGGTTTGGCGTGTGAATGGCCAGAAGAAAGTTCTCCTTCCAGCTTCTGATCAGTCAAAATTTTACAGCGGGGATTGCTATATTTTTCAATATTCTTATCCTGGAGAAGACAAAGAAGAGTATCTCATAGGAACATGGGTTGGAAAGCAGAGTGTTGAGGTGATTAAATATTCTTTGACTGTCTTTTGTCTCTCGATTCCCAAAACTTTTGAGTGTCATAATGCTTTCACCTACGGTGACAGTAACTATCCTTTGTCCAGAACAGGAACCTCATGTACCATGGATGTGAATTTCTGTCCTATACCTATATCTTATTTGATATGTGTTTGTCTTTATCATGATACCTTTTCTTACAATGCTTGTGTTAGTGTTGTTACTTTACTGATCATTAGTTTTTGCTTAACAGGAAGAAAGAGTTTCTGCGGTCTCGTTAGCGACCAAAATGGTTGAAGCAATGAAGTTCCAGGCTACCCAGGTAGCTTTCTTTTAACTAGAACATTGTTCTTTTGATATATGTTTCTATTTTCCTTCTGATGATATCTTAACTGATTAACAGGCTTGCATCCACGAAGGAAGTGAACCAATTCAATTCTTTTCTATCTTCCAGAGCTTTATTGTGTTTAAGGTCTGAGAAATTTTGATTCGTAACTTTTACTTCCTTCAATGGATACTCATGTTTTCGGGTTTTCCCTAGATGACTGGTTTGGTTATGTAAAATTCATCAGGGTGGTCTTAGTGAGGGATACAAGAATTATATTGCGGAGAAGGAAATCCCAGATAGCACATACACTGAAGATGGTCTTGCACTGTTTCGGGTACAGGGTTCTGGACCTGATAATATGCAAGCAATACAAGTCGAAGCAGTATGTCCCAAGTTTTATATACTTTGTTTCCTTAAGAACTTGTTACATTATGATCCTGTTAGAACTAATTTTTATTGAAAGTGTAAAATCTCCATCCGACTACAGTTGGGTACTTATTTTTGAATTTGAAAAAAAGGTAATGGACTGTATTTCTCCTATTCCATGACCGGACAATGTGAAAGGAAGAGTCTCAAAACAGTTGCTAGTATAGATACCAAAATATAATATGTTCCACAGTACATTTATTGTTTATAGGATGGAACTTATGCTCTTTTCCATTTTTTCTTTATTCGACTTCTATCAGGTCGCGTCGTCTTTGAACTCCTCCTACTGTTATATATTACATAGTGGTTCCACTATATTCACATGGGCTGGGAACCTAACTTCCCCTGATGACCACGAGCTTGTCGAGAGACAACTGGATATCATAAGGGTATGTTTCCCTTGATTGTTTCAAGCATCATGATTCACTTTGGGTTCAGTTATTTGAGTTTTTTATTTGATTCTTTAGCTTCTGATTCATGTTCATGTCTAATTGGTTTATGCTTACTCTTATGATTCCCTCCAGCCTAATTTACAATCCAAGCCACAAAAAGAAGGATCAGAATCTGAACAGTTTTGGGAGTTGCTAGGAGGAAAATCCAAATACCCGAGCCAAAAGATTGCAAGGGAACCTGAAGGTGATCCCCACCTATTCTCCTGCACATTCTCGAAAGGTATTGGCGACTCTTTAATGGTTTACAAGGTTGTCATGGTCTCTTAATTCTAGAAAAGTAAAATGTTTATTCATATTATAATTTTCTAATTCCTTGTCTTTCTTCATTGTCATGTTTAATTGCAAATTGTACTGCAATCTGCAGGGAATCTTAAGGTGCGTTTCTATGTTTTTGCTACTTTCTAAACCTGCTGTATAAATCCATGTTTAATGCGGTTTGAATTTTTAATTTTCTGTATGCGGGTTCTTAAAACATAACGATTTTATCTAATCTCTTTGTAACTTTATATGTTCAATCCATATGTGGATCATGCTAGCATGCTTATAAATTTTAAGTATGCATAACTTTTATCATATCACAATGATACTTATGAAATAATGCTTTGAGCTTACGGCATTATATCCCCCAAAACACAAAAAACTAAAATAAGGAAAATAAAACAATGTTGTACATTCTTGTCTTTTGTCTGCACTGTTGGCTTCAACCAAAAGTTCTTATGCAGGTGACGGAGATATATAACTTCACCCAAGATGACTTGATGACTGAAGATATATTCATACTAGATTGCCACTCGGATATCTTTGTCTGGGTCGGACAACAGGTCGATACCAAGAATAAATTGCAGGCCCTGACTATCGGCCAGGTAAGATGAACCGGTTAATATAGAAGGTGGACTGTTGTGAATCTCTATTTTTAAGGGTATTATTTTCATTATCAAGTATCAACAAATTACGGATTTCGAGTGCCACTATGTATGCTTAAATCATAAAACTTTAGAACTAATGTAAATCAGCTTGTCCTTGGTTTTTACAATATCTTTTAAGAACTTGAATTAGTTTGTGGCAGATATGTCAGGTGTGTTCTTACCTTTCCTTCTGTTGTTGCTCAGAAATTTCTTGAGCATGATTTTCTCTTAGAAAATTTATCCCGTGAAGCTCCGATCTACATAGTTATGGAAGGGAGCGAACCACCCTTCTTCACACGTTTTTTCACATGGGATTCTGCAAAGTCCGCGGTAAGTATATTTATTGCTACACTGGAATTGCTCATGGTTGAGATCTTTGCTAGAATCTTAGTGTTTTTATTTTCTTGCAGATGCATGGAAACTCATTTCAAAGGAAACTTACCATAGTGAAAACCGGGGGTACACCCGCAATTGATGTAAGACTTCACTTTAGCCTTTCAGAGTAGTTGAACTTACACTGCTCTCAATATTGAGTGATCACGATCTATGTTGCACAGACTCTTTGTTTTTCTTGAAATATTAGCAAATCCTTATATTCAACATTTTTAAAAAATGAACATACTCATATTCAACATTCACACGTAAACTGGAGTCTGAGTAACATAGCATCTGTGTATGTTTGTGCTCTTGTTACTACTTTAACAGTCGTCTTTAGAGTTAATTCTCTGATTACCTTCATGTTACATGTTTAGAAACCCAAGCGGAGAACACAGGCATCATATGGGGAAGGTCTAGTAGTGTGCCAGACAGATCACAACGTTCGAGAAGTATGTCCTTCAGCCCTGAACGGGTTCGTGTGAGGGGAAGGTCTCCTGCGTTCAATGCACTAGCAGCTGCATTTGAGAATCCTAATGGTAGAAACCTTTCTACTCCTCCACCCGTGGCTAAAAAACTGTATCCAAAATCCGTGACCCCAGATTCTGCAAAAAAGTCTGCAGCTATAACAGCTCTTACTTCATCTTTCGAACGACCACCACCAGCTCGAGAGACCATCATACCTAGATCCGTGAAAGGTATGTGTTTTCTGTGTTTCAAGATGAGCTTATGTTATTTTCATATTTATATTCAAAACCGTATGTACGTGTTATTTGGTGAAGTGAGCCCACCGACACCCAAATCAACACCGGAGCCTAACTCTAAGGAGAATTCCATGAGCAGCAAACTAGAATCTCTTACTATACAAGAAGATGCAAAAGAGGACGAGGCTGAAGACGAGGAAGGCCTTCCGATATACCCTTATGAACGTCTCAAAATAACATCAACAGATCCTGTTTCTGAAATAGATGTGACCAAGCGAGAGGTATGCTTTTAAAATAGTATCATGTTTTTCTAGGCATTTATGATTATTTCTTCTCCGAGACCCTTATATCTGAAATATGCAGACGTACCTGTCATCCGAGGAGTTCAAGGAGAAGTTTGGGATGAAAAAGGATGCATTCTATAAGTTGCCTAAGTGGAAACAAAACAAGCTAAAAATGGCTCTTCAACTGTTCTAAGTCCCCCTTTGATTCATCAGCTATTTATTTACAACCCCCCCCCCCCTCCCCTGCAAATGAGAGTGCAGGTGGACCAAAACATGCTTGAAAAATTGTACAAGTTTCCATTTTTCATCATCAAGTTTGCTTTTTATCTTAAATCGAATCCTCGAATCAGTCTAACTGCACACATTTTGTTCGGCTGCAGTGGGAAGAACCCGAACCTGTTTTCTCAGGATCGAAAAAGTTGGACAGCTTCGGTGCATATTTAGCTGCTTCTGCTCCCCTGTGAAGCTTTTGATTTTTGTCATGGATAACATATTTGGATTTCAACCCTTTTTTCCCTCATGTGGTTGTTTGGATGTCTAGAAAATTCCTCCTTTTTTTTCTTGGTTGTTTTTGGTTGAGTTAGCTTATTGTTATTCTTTATGATTGTGAGGTTTGCATTTTAACTTATTTTTTATTTTAATTTTTTGGGTTTCCAAATGATTAAAAATAGAACAATTGTTGGGAGCTTGCAAATGCAGACAATTTAGATTGTAATTTTGTAAACTTTGAGGATGAAAAGTTTGTACAGCAGAGTGTAAGACTGTCTTTCGTTTTGGATAATAAAAGTGTGTTTATTATTTTTAGGGTTTTACGTGTTTTTTTATTAATCTATGATATTTAATTTATTCTGGTTTTACAGATCTCTATTATGGGGTGTCTTTCAACCTAATTTTCATTATCCACAAAGTCAAGATTCGATCCCTTGATACTCTTAGTGGAATATTTTAATTTTCCAGCGAGTCAACGGACCTTAAACAGATTTGATATTATGTTATGTTCTTGAAATATTATTTTAGGGAAAAACAATAAGCCAACTTATATTGAGTTGAGAAATTGTAACAATTGGTTTTGAATATACCTACAATATAAAACAATAAGTATACCTCTTAATAATCTGTTCAATGATCTCTCGAATTTTTAAAAAACATTTTCGTAGTGTCGTCTTCTGGACAGTTAATTAGAACTCTAATAATTGATGTTGTATTTTCAAGTATCTATTTACGGTTTTAGTTCCGATATTTTGTCTTCCGACTCTTCAGAGGACTCCGGGAGAGTCTCGTGCCGTTGTGGTGAACGAAATCTCAGAGTCCGACAGGAAGAAATAAACTAATTTCACTGTCGGAATTGCAATTCAGGTTGTAATTTTGTAAAGTTTGAGGATGGAAAGTTTGTACAGAAGATTGTAAGAACCAAGATCTTTCAAACACATCGATTTTTTTTTGAAAACATATTCGTACTCGAAATTTACATTCGAATTCTAATACTCAAAATTGTACCTCATTTAGGTCAATCATCTCCATCAAAATCAGGCTGAACCGACTGCTCGAACTCTGCATCCATAATAACCCCATCTATAACATGCACAACAAGCTTCCCTCTCCTTATATCAATCCTCTCCAATTTCACTCCATTAACCACCAGCACTCCTCCGACGTCCTTCGAAACAAACAGCTCGAGCCCCGACAACGAACCATACGACACCTCTTTGCCGGCCGGCACCATAGCCGAATTGAGAACTCGAGGAACGGCCGAGAAACCTAACACGCGAGAGATAACAGCGTACGTATCATTCATCTTTTCCCCAACCAAACTTGTGCCCTTGTTTAGCCTCAAATCACGCTCAAAAGCTGTTTCTGAAGGGAGGAAAACGGTGAAAGCAAGATCTTCGGGTAACATATCGACCATCATGTTCCCAAATGTACCGATTGAGTCGTCATTACCGGAGGCTTTGAGCAAGTTCATTTCATTACCGGTGGCGATGTCCGGAACTCTGAGCATCGAAACTATCAACACGGAGATACAGCAAAACAATAACACCAAGAACACAAAAGCAATCGAGTTTTGAAATGGTAACCTCTCCTCATCTCCTTCTATGGATTATTCATTAGTTGCCTAGTGAACTCAATCTGGAATTTAGGGGAAAATAGAGTAAACAAACTCAAAATTTAACTTAATTAACTCATATAACCACTCTTAATCAATGTCATTATATTTGCTATTCGAATCTGAAATCCACAATTCTTCACGTTGAATCAATTCTATTTGGAAAATGAAACCAAAATCAAATTGAAACTATCGAAACAATACAGCATAAACTTTTGTCTCGAGAATCAAAACATTCCAATGAGAAGAGAATGAAATATAATACGAGTAAACAGAGAATCCGAAAGTTTCAAGCAGAATTTATGTATTTCCCCAGATTTAGAACCAGGAATTGCAACCAAATCCCACGACTCGAGAGATCAAAACTCAGGCCGAAATCGATTGCTGAAAATCAAATTGCAAAAGAGAAAAGCGAGCGGTGAAGAAGTTTATATATACCTGGTTAACTTCGGACTACTGCCATTAAAGAATCAACGAAGCACGAAAAACCCTAGTTTAAAGTCCGATCAAAGAAAACAAGCTTCGATTTCCAGTAGTGATTTTTGGTAATCAAAGCCGGGAGCTGGAAATCAGAGTCCCAAATCTCACTTCTTTTTTTCGTTAAGAACGCACTAAGTTGGTTTCACGCGAAATTGTCTTGGAAAATGTTCTCCGCTTAATTTATGTCCAAAGTTTATAAATTTTATATGGGTAAACTATAAATTTCATCGCTCAATTTTCTTTTTATTTTTATTTTTATTTTGATCATTAAAATTTAAAAATCTTTAATTTAATATTGAGATTTGTTCCTATCTTATTTATTCAGACGTTAAAACAGAAAAAAAATGACATGACAGTATTGTGTGCTGACATGAACTATTTTTTTGTTGACATGGCAACCACATATCCATTCACATCATTTTCAATTTTCTTTATTTTATTTTATTTTGTTTTGTTTTTCAAAGATGAAAGGTTTATAGTTTCATCATGTCGGTATTAGAATTATCATTCTCTAGTGACTTCTTCAGCCATTCAAGACTAATTCGTCTCATCATCTCTTACCACTCTATTAGTTTAATTTTCCCCTAAAATTACTTTAAAACTTGCAAAACACAGTCCTAATCTAAAACTTGCAAAATCTCAAGCCATTCAATATACAATTTTCACTGTTTGATCAGTGTGAAATCATGATATAAATCTCGCTTATCTTTTTCCGCCTTCATATTGTTGCAATTTGAAAGAAGATGCTCTATCATCAAAAAATAAAATAGAAATTGAAATTATAATAAGAATGAAGGTTGTTCAGTCATTCACGTCGTTAAATATTTAACGGCGAGATATTAAAATAAAAACAAATTGAAAGTCTTGTGATTAAATTAAATTTTTTTAAATTTCAATAACCAAAATATGAATGAAAAGAAAGTCTAGTGGTGAAACTTGTAATTTTCTCATGTTATATTTGGCCAAAATAGTAAAAATGGACGGAAGTTAGAGAAGGGTTAAGATTTTTTATTTAAAAATAGCATGACTCGATATTGTAAAATTAAAGTATGAAGAATAGATTTTAAATTTTAAAATAGTATTGTAACCATTAGTATATTTAAACCATATTTTAAACGGAGACGGTAAGGCTTTGTAAAAAATCCACCAAAACAAAAATGAACCCAAAATCTAAAAAACAATCATCGGATCTGAAAATTTTCAGTTTCAGTGTGGATTTTTTTATTCTGTTCGGTTATAGTTTATAATTCGAGCAAAATTGAATAATCAATTTAATCAGTTATCTATAATAATTACAAATTTTATGCTTCGAATATTAGTTATTCATTTTAGTTAGTACGGTCTAAAATTCATAATAAAATGATTCAAATTTATAAACGATTAACCGAATTCGATTTTGCATAGCTTAAGAAGCAGAGTGGATTGGGTAAGCTTAGGCTATTGGGCTCATGGTTGCCATTTAACAGTGGCTCAAATGAAAAATAAATCTTAAAGTATATATTTTTTTAAATTTTAGGTGTTTAAAGTATTTTTTTGTAAAAATAAGTGTCTAAAGTTAGGGATGTTCATAGTAAGTTAACTGTACAATTTAGCATAAATGATTAGTTAACCGTTATAGCGGTTATTAAACCGTAAACTACCATTAAGAAATGGTTAACTAAATTTTTAAACGGTTAACCGTATAGCGGTTAACCGCTATTTAACGGTTCTGTTACAGGTTAATATATAATATATAACCTATTATAATTTTTCTTTTCAAATGTTCAATAATTCTTTTGAGAGTAATGAATTTATCTCTCCGATAAATATTATATTAAAATTTTAAGAAAAAATATTTAAATAAAGAATTTCTAATCACAAACTTCATTTTATGTCTAAATAATTTCATAACGGTTAATCAAACGGTTAACCATTAACCACCATTTTTAACGGTTGGTTAACCGAAACCGTTTAAGCTTTAACAGTAAGTTAATTATCCGCTAAAAAAACTGTTAACCAATAAAAAATTGACATGCCCATTTATAATTTCTTTTAATTATTTTTTTTGTTTTTAGTAATTTAAAATTTTACAAAAAATTAAAATTTTAATTTTTTTTTTAAATAGTACTCAAATTCCTAAATCCTAGATCCCAACTCCTCAATCCTAGATCCCCAATTCCTCAACGCAGCCACCGTCGGTCGCCGTCTCCGACCCCACCTTTTCCGTCGCCGGACCTAGCCAACCATTTCTCCCAATGCGCCGTCGCCGAAAACCAATGAATGATGTGCCAAACGAACATTGAACGTCGATATTAAACAAGTCTTCAATTGACACACCATTCCACCATTTTTAGCGACGACGCGTTGAAAGAAATGTCTGGCTGGGTTCAGCGACCGAAATAGTGGGGTTAGCGACGGCGGCAATAGTGAGGATTTGAGGATTTGTTATTTTTACGAATTTAGGAACTGATTTAAATATTTTTGAAAATTTTGGATTTTTTATAAAAATTTAAATTTTAAAGTTTTTCAAAAATAATTAAAAAATTAATATTCCTACCATGTGTCGTGTTTTAAATGAATAACGAGTTTTTTTAATAGCCAAACATCTAAAATTATAACTTTTGAAACTTTAAGCACTTATTTTTTCAAAAAAAAATACTTTAGGCCTCTAAAGTTTAAAAAATGTATATTGGTACTTATTTTTCATTTAAATTTAAAAATTTCCATTGGTTGATTACGCTTTGTGCAATAGATTCAACGCTTCGTCTTCATCGAGTAAAATTATAAAGGGTAATTAGGCTGAATTAAATGAATATTTTCTTTTTTTGAAATTTTCTAAATAATAATCCCTATTAAAGATTATGCAGAAAAATATATTTTTCAGCCTATCTAAGATAAACTAGTGTTTAGTCAAAAGCGAGTTTCAAACTCGCTTTTGCCAAAAGCGAATTTTGCGTAAAAAATTGGTAAATTAAATTTTTTATTTTTTACCTACCCACTCAACGCAAAATTCTGCATAAAGGAAGTTTTTTTATTCCACAAGTGTCTTAATTCTAAGATTTAGAAATTTAGTTTAGGATTTAGGGGTTAGTGGTTTAGAATTTAGATGTTGTAATTAGAATTTAGTTTAGTGTTATGGGTTAGTGGTTTAGAATTTATAGTTTATAGGTTTAAACCTAAATCCATAATATATTACTGCTGTGTTGATCAATCGATGACAATTAGCCAAGAGAAAGGTGAATTGGCAATAAAAAATTTGGAGGGAGGAAATTAAAATGATAAGAATGAAAGGACAAACGATTTATAGTGGTTCAAGCTTCGAACAAGCTCTACATCCACTACCTTAGCTCCCACTAAGGATTTTGAACCAATTTTACTAGAATTTTTTCTCGTTTTCTCGAAATAGGAGGAAACCTTACAAACCGATTAAGCTTTATACCCAAAGCTTAATCAATAACATTCTTTTATGCAAGAAAGATGGCAAATAGAAAATAACTTCTCAAAGGTAGATGTTTTGCCCAAAATTACAAGTTCACTCAACCCAACTTGAAATAAAATGGATACAAAGTGGGTACAATGGATTTGACTCTAAAAGGCATAAAGAGGTTGAATTTTTTGCTTTGATGTTTTTTACTTGATCATTAGTTGTTGTTGTAGCTTTGGAGGCTTGCTTTTATACCCATTCATTAATTTCTAACCGTTTGGGTGGTTGGCATCATCAATATAGCCATTGGGCTGCATTTTTCTTGTAATAAATGCTCAACTGCAACCGACCGTATCGGTACACAGGAGGCTGTATCGATACCTGTTTCAAAATAGAAAGAGCCGTTGTGCTGAAATAACAAAAGACGTATCAATACGCGAGAAGGCGTATCGAAACACTTAAAGGAGTATCAAAATAGACATGGCCGTATCGATACCGTTTTTTGCTCACTTGGGAAAACCGTCAAAACTTGTTTCGATACGCATCGAAGGCGTATCAATACGAGTTTAACCACTTTTCAAAAGTGTTGATTCCCAATAACTGACAAGTCAACGAAAAAATAATAAATGTGAAGATTTGAAAAATCTTAACCCCGTATTGATACGGTTGTATCCGTATCGGTATGCTATTCTTAAACCTTAATCCCAAATGAAGGTCGTATCGAAACGGATAGAACCGTATCGAAACACCTGTATCGAAACAAGCTCACCTGTATCGAAACGAATTCTTACAGTGGCCTTATACGTCGAAGGTGTATCGAAACACCTGAGAGGAGTATCGAAACGCTTGGGCGATATTGTTCAATTTTGCTTTGAAAAACACGTCAAAACACTTAGAAAGATTTTATGGGATTTAAGTTTTGACTTAGAAATAATTTTTAGGTTTAAAATTATTGTCAATTGTGAGACTTTAAAGTACTTAATTTTTTTTTTGCAATTAAGTCCTCAAATAATTTGTTATATCAAAGTCAAACTTAAATTTTACAATTACCCTAAACCTTAAACCCTAATCTCTAAACACAACCCTTAAATTATAAAACCTTAAATTTAAACTCTTAAATTTTAAACTAAATCCATAAATCATGAACTATGGCGATTATGGGGAAAAAAATTGTTTACGCTGTGCTCGGAATATTTTCTCAATTATTCTCAATTATAAATATACGAAATTGCAAAAAATAAATGGGTAAACTACTTCAATGACCACCTTACTTTTGATAAAGTAGCAATTTGACCACATTATTTTTTTCCGAAGCAATTAAACCACCAAACTATTTAAATGGTCTCAATGTGACCACCAACCGTTAGATGTTAACGGCAGGGTGACGTGGCCAATTAAAAAATGATATAATTACATATTTGGTCCCTACTATTTACACATTTTTTCAATTTGGTCATAATTTTAATTTAATATAATAAATTAATTATTTAATTAGGTGATGACACGTCTCACCTGATTGAAAGATGAAAATAAATGAAAGCAAGCTGGTTGGGAATCAAACCTGGGCATATTGGAAAGTAAGAGGAGAAGCATGGCCAAGCCACTAGGCCAAAGCCACTTTTGTGTTATAAATGACAAATAATTCATATAAGTCATAATTGGTTCTTTATGCAAGGGAAAGTAAATAAATGTGGATTAACGGAATTTGAACATAACACACTTATAATGCATAAAAACATCTAAGACAATAAAATAAATCTAATAATTAAATTAAAGTTAACAACATATTGTATATATTTTAAAGGGTAAACTTCTTCGGAGGTCCTTATGTTTAGCATATGTTCTATTTTGATCACTCAATTTAAAAAAAGATTATTCTGACCACTTATATTTTTAATCGTTACTGTTTTGGTTAGCCTCTGGTACTTGAATAACGGAGAGCTAATGTAGCGCATTAAAAAAAATTCCACATTTGTAATACACGTCATTTGTTTAATTTATCCTTCACCCACCTCATCATCTCCTCCTCCTTGAATCACCTCATCACTTCTGCCTTCGTCCTCTGCAACCCCACCTCCTCCCTCCACTACATCTCCATCCTCATCATCGTTGATTCCTTCCACTCCTGCATCTATCCCATCACCTCCTTCATCTACTCCTTCGCTGTCGTCACCACCGAAAAGTCCAGGCACTGCATCGTCATCACCGTCTTGGAGAAATTTCAAGACTCCATTTCTTCTACTCTATCTTCTTCGACTGGTTCCAGCAATATACTCAACTTAAACTTCAAAAAGAATTCCACAAAATCATAAAACAAGGTTGTCTGATAGTTTTTATTTCTTACAAAGGTATGTGTTATATTGAGAGACATCTCTGGAAGCTGTGCAAATTGGAATCCAAATCATAATGGATAACAAACACTTAAATCCAATAGGAAAACAAGGTTGAATTTCAGGACTCCATCTCCTCCGCCTCATCATGGATCGTGAACACAATACTCAGTAAAAACCATGGATAATTGAAAAGGCGGTCTCTTTTGAAGGATAGAACAAGTGTTTTCACTACAACATTTGAAAATCTGAACCATTATTTTCCATGTGAAAGGTCATATCTTGGGGAGGGGGGGGGGGATTAAAAACTCCGCCTGAGAATATTTGGTTTCTAATACAGACTTTTGTAGAGACAATATCAATTACGAGAAAGGAATATATGGAATCAATGGTAAAACCGAGCTTATTTTTAACGTGGAAAGTGTGATTGGTATTGACAAACCCAAAAACTAATTCAGAAATGCAACAAGAGCTTCATGTTTAAGAGGTAGAAAGATCCAGCTTCTTCCTTTGCTAATTTTAAGTTTGATAACTTGTGTAGTTTGAGGTTTTCGTTTCACGATTAGTCAATTATACCGTGAGGGTGGATGAGTATTTGGGTTCAAAATATTTGCATCAATCGACCAAGTCCATTGATGTTCCAAAAGAGCTGGAAAAGACAATAGTAGGTTCGGTGATGCAGAAAGGGTTGGCAATAACATTAATTCATGGCTTCAACCATAGTAAGTTTTTTGATCTTGGTATTGTCAAACACCACACTGATGCAAAATGGTTGATTGGGAGTAGATTTAGTGATGCTTCTATTCAAAGTGATGTTTAAGTTGTGGCCAATTAAGGTCATTTTCAGACTACCCAAACAAAACCCAAAAAAGAAAACTTACTTACCATCATCTGAATCCAGCAAAGGAAAACCCAAACAAAAGAGGGACACCAAGAAGACAATCTCCAAACGAAATGCCAATGCCATCATTGAACTCGAGAAACAAATGACAACTTTTCTACCATGATAAACCTTGAGAGAGGAAAAGACTCTTTTTTCTCTACTGCAAGCGTTTCAACTCACCGACATGGAAACAAGCTCACACATTTTATTGTGATACTTCGTTATTGATTATTTGTCAACCAAATTTTGTTCTTTTGAAGCGTTTTCCTTTACTGGGTAAAACGAGAAGATCAAGAAGAAGAAGAAAAAGAGCAGCAAAGGACCGAGGACTATGCTCGTTATATCACAATGTTGGTCCTCATTGCTGGAACCAGTCGAAGAAGATGGAAGAGGGGATGAGGTGGTAGAAGAAGAAATTAAGCAAATGACGTGTAATACACGTGATTTTTATTTTTATTTTTAAGGCACCATGTCAGCTCTCGGTTACTCAATTAACAAAGATTAACGTTTGGGTGACCAAAACAGTAATGATCGAAAATATAAATGGTTAGAATAATTTTTTTTCAAATTGAGTGGCCAAAATAAAACACAAGCTAAACATAAGGAACCTCTAGTGAAGTTTACCCTATTTTAAATTATAATTTAAAATTATATCAATTCATTTGAATTATATTCGTAAGTTCGTATTCACTAAATAAATTTAATATAATCTTAAAATTTTAAATTTGTAATATAATTTCGTATACAAAATATATGAAACTATTAAAACCCAACTGCTGGGAATGGTGGGAATTTATTATAATTTGTAATCTAATATTAAATTAAAGTTAACAACATTTTGTATATATTTTTAAATTTATATAATTTTAAAATTATATAAAATGTTGTTAACTTTAATTTAATTATTAGATTTATTTCATTGTCTTAGATATTTTTATGCATTATAAATATGTCATGTTTGAATTCCGTTAATCCACATTTATTTACTTTCCCTTGCAAAAGAACTAACTATGACTTATATAAATTATTTGCCATTTATAACACAAAAGTGGCTTTGGCCCAGTGGCTTAGCCACACTTTTCCTCTTATTTTCCAAGATGCTTAGGTTCAATTCCACCCCTCCCAGCTAGCTTGCTTTTATTTATTTTCATCCTTTAATAAGGTGACACGTGTTATCACCTAATTAAATAATTAATTTATTTTATTAAATTAAAATTAGGATTAAATTAAAAGAATATGTAAATAACAGTGACCAAATATATAATTATATCCTTTTTTAACTGGACACGTCACCATACCGTTAACTTCTAACGGTTGTTGGTCATATTGAGACCATTTAAATAGTTTGGTGGTTAATTACTTCGAAAAAAAAAATATGGTCAAATTGCTACTTTATCAAAAGTAAGGTGGTCATTGAAGTAGTTTACCCAAAATAAATAAATAAAAGGGTAAACTACACAAATAATCATTGAAGTATAAGTAAATTTCTCTTTTCACCACTCAAGATTCAAAAATGACAAAACGGTCGCTAACGTTACCAGCTACTACTAAATTGATGATTGGTGCGTTAACAAAAAAGGTTAATATCTAATTTAACCCCTAAACAATAACTTAAACTTCAATTTAATCTTTCAACATATTTTTCTACCATAATTTTAAAAAAATCTAAGAAACTTTCACAATCTTATTTCTCTCCACTTTGAAAATCTGGAATTGTTTTTTTTTTGGGAAAATCTCGTTTCCCCCAATTCCTTCACCATCAGAGCAATAACCACCATTAATCTCCAAAGCTTATAGATCCAGCACTGGTTTGTGAAATGAACAAGTGAATCAATGTCGAATGATCGACTTCTTTTAAATATGCCGACAAAGAAGAAGGGGGAAAAACTGAGAAAAGGGTTGATTTTGGAGATATGGCTTTTGCTTTCCCCATTTATTTTTCTTTGTTTCTTCACCCCATTCACCCATGCTTCCCCTTCTGCATTATCGGTATGTTTCTATAACCATGTTTTCTTTGCCCTTTTTTCTCCTTTTTCTTAAAAAAATAATAAATCAAAATTCATGGTAAACATGGAATGTTCGAAGTTGTTCATAGAAAGTTTTACAATTTATTAAAAATAGAAAGTGCGGACTATGAAGCACGGGTACGAAATCGTCTGCCGTCCCACGTAATCCATCCATTCTCGTCGAGGGGACGATTTGAGTATCTGTCAAGGAATGTCCTATGTACTGAAATTAATTAGGTACGTTTGGAGGATTACAATAAATGTACCGAAGATGGTTTTTTAACTTCGCATGCTAATGCTATTTAAATCTCCACCAAATTAAGTGAAATTGATTAAACGCACCAAAGTAAATCAAAATGAGTTATGAATTCCCGGGGAATTCATGAAAAACCTGAAAAAAATTTGAAGTTGTTCATAGAATTTTTTGCAATTTCATTAAAAATGGAAAGTAAGGATAAGTTTGAGTTTATTTCATAGAAAATTTTCAAAGTGGAGAGAAAAATAATATGAAAGTTTCTTTGATTTTTTTTAAATTTTTTAAAAGTATAGTTAAAAAATACGTTAAGAGATTAAATTGAAGTTTTAGTTATAGTTTAGAGTATTTCAAAAAGAAAGTTATAGTTTAGGGATTCAATTAGATATTAACCTTTCTGTTAACGTGCTATGTCATTAACTTAACGAGACTTGACTATGGAGTGACCATTTTGTTACACATTTATAATATTAGTTAGGTGTACATTTGGTCGAGTTGAGACAAAAAATTCGAGTTTGTCGAGTTGAAAGTCCTATTTTACAACTCAAACATTATTTGAATTTTTTTTAGTGGAGTCGAGTTGTTCGAGTTTCTGTTTAAATTTAATTGTAAACATTTATAATGTTATTATATTAATTAGTGTTGCGTGTTTTGAGTGCTATGCAAATGGTGCAAGTGAACACGTCGCAAGTAATAAATGATAAGTATCGAGTATCGTCTTCTTAGGGATTGGTTTGGGCCACTTTGTTTAAGTTACTGTGTTGTAAAAGAAATAGATTGATGATGATGAATAATAAGTAAAATAAACTAAGTGAATAGGAAGAAAGGAAAGAGTAATCGATTAAAGAGAGTAGGCCGGGTTATCGTGAGTAGTGGTATGATGTCCGAATGGATTGTTTGGGCAATTGATTGCTGAGGCAACTTGATTGCCGTAGCAACTAGGTTCTTTCCTTCAAAGCTCGGCGAAGCATTCTTCAATGTCTTCTTGTTATCCCTAACAGAAGAACTGGTTGTTTGAGCATGCCTTGGTGATACATCCCTGCATGAACCTTGGGTGATCAACAACCGATCTACGCTCCTCTTAGCTGTTGAAATCCAATCCTTTATTCCTAAGGTGGATTAATCTTCACCAACGATCGTTCGAATGAAGATCATGCTCATTCGTTTCTTGAATCTAAATCTCCCGAGTCTAGATAAATGGATAACACTCAAGATCCTCTCCTGATTCTCTTAAGATAGAAAATTAAAGAACCAAGAATTAACAAACTTTGAATTCAATTGCAATCAAGAACCTAAACAATCTAATCGTTTATCAAAACCACAAACCCAAAATAACTCAAGCCAATTTAGTTTAGTTCATGGGTGCAAAAGAAATACAAAAGATAAAATCCCCAACATGAATCGCATAAAAAGAGTAAGGAAGAAGATGAAGTTTGCGATCAGCCCTATCTCTCTCTCTCTCGTCAAGCACACCTTGAAGGCTACGATTTGGTCTTCTATTTATAGGGGATTATTAGGTTGGATTTGTTGTTGATGAGGATTAGTTTAAGTTGGAATAAAAGAGATATTAAATCCTTTTTATTTTTATCCTCAAACTCCTTACAAATCTGACTTTTTATCCCCTTCAAACTATGCGTGGATATCCAGATTTTTGGGTTGTATCCCTTGACTTTCGTGCTTATCTTGAATGAGGTGGACTTATCCAATTATTGTCGGCAATTAGCTCGGCATGGCCTTCAAAAATCAGCTTCAATTGCCACGACAGACTCTTTAGTATTCTTCATTAATTGCCACGGTAATCCAGTCCTGCACAAAAATAACACACACCAACAACATCTTTTCTACAAAAACCAACCAAAATGTAGTATCAAGCTTATCAATGAAGGAAACTTGGGAATTATGCATGAATGATTATGAATGCAACTAAAATGAGCCTAAGTCTAACAATAATTATAAGAAAAAAGGTGGAAATATAGTACTTTTACACACTTAACACACCCCCAAACTCGAACTATTGCTTGTCCTCAAACAATGCAAAACACTAATAATTACCTGCCAAGGCTTCAACCATCAAAAACATGCTTCGTACCTAAATTCAATCCTCAGAACCGTGGCACAAAATGTGATTACCTTTCAATTTTTTCGGATAGCACAAAAATTACTCAAAATTAGATTATAATGCTTGTCACATTGCGTACGTGGAGTTGTGTACAAGTCGACTAATAGGATTCCATGTGAACAATAGGTTTTATCAAATTAATTATCGGGGTATTTAAGTTTACTAGAGTCAATTTCGGGCACCTCTAGCAAGCAAGCAATTTCTTGTTTTAATATTAATCAACTAGAGCCAATTTCGGCCACCTCTAGTGATTTTTAATGTGTGACAGCTAGAGCCGTTTTCGGGCACCTCTAGCAAGAAATTATCTTTAATCCAATTTTAGTTTAGGCTAGAGCCGAATAGGCACCTCTAGCACAAATTTTTAATTTCAATTTACCCAAAAAATTTAAGCAATCTAAGTTCACTAAGTCTCCTTTAATCAACAAGTCACAACAGTGTCAAATAATATTCAGCATTGTAGTAAAATCCTTAAATTAAGGGTTATATCAGATACGTGCAGTGGCAAAAATTCATCATTGGATACCCAACAGGTCTAGACAGTTTAATATGGTAAAGGATATGGTAAGTAACATATGCAGGCTATATGCAAACTATAGGATATGAATGCAACTAATGTAACAATCTAACAATAAAAACAACACCCCCAAACTCGAGAGAAACATTGTCCTCAATGCATGCAATTACACAATAATAATTATAAATGAAATAGAATACGAATTAGTTAGTCGGAGAGGTCGTCACCTCGAATGACAAGTTTTATTCGAGTTGTTTGCTTGATCTATTTTCTGGTTCGCGGTGGTGGTAACGCGTAGCTGGTTGTAACACCCCTCGCCCGTGTTAGGAGCAAGGAGCGTTACCAGGACAAGAAACGAGGTAAATAAAGTTATCCATTACAAGTTATAACTTACAAGATTAGGGGCCAATTTTTCCCACTAACTTGATGTACAAGTTATAATTCGAACACCATCCATTATGATTAATTATCCACTTAGCTAGCTTCATTCATTACCTATTAGCATTCTAAACCATTCATTCTTCATAATCAATTTACAAAACCTTATACCTATATGCGCAACATGTATGTATCATTAGGTTCAATCGATTTACAAAGTTCATTCGTATCTTTTAGTTTACTATATTATTCCTTAGATTATCATGTTCAAAATATTTAAGTTAGTCTAGACTTCTAAGACATGAAATGGAACAAACAACCATCATAAGCCTTCTAGATTCTATTTGCATAGGGCAATTTATACTAGATATGTTCTAAATACAATTTAACAAATTCATTTCATTAGTCCACCTACATCAATCGAATATAATAGCTTAGGCAAGTTCAAGATCATTCATTCATTTAACAAGACAACAAGATTCATACAAAATACCATAACTTAACACATTTATATACAATCCAAAAGTACCATTAATGTTAATACACATAATCAAGTTTTACATACATGTTAATTACAACTCAAAAATGCATGAACCTAGATAATCTAGACACCAACTAAAGCCACCAACTAGGAGTGTAACAAAATAGAAGTAAGCCATACCTTCTAACTTCACTTGTGTAATGCCTCGGCTCTAGAATGAGAAGCTTTGATCACTTAAGGACATGTGGTTTGGGAAGAAGGAAAAACGAGAGTGATAAGTACGAATCATACTTAGTGAGGTAGCATCTAGATCTCTCTCTAATTTCTCATTTTCAATTCGTCCGTGTTAGGAGCGAGGAGCGTTACTGGGACAAGAAACGAGGTTAATCAAGTTATCCATTACAAGTTATAACTTACAAGATTAGGGCCCCCAAAAAATTTTCCACTAACTTGATGTACAAGTTATAATTCGAGCACCATCCATTATGATTAACTATCCACTTAGCTAGCTTCATTCATTACCTATTAGCATTCTAAACCATTCATTCTTTATAATCAATTTACAAAACCTTATACCTATATGCGCAACATGTATGTATCATTAGGTTCAATCGATTTACAAGGTTCATTCATATCTTTTAGTTTACTATATTATTCCTTAAATTATCATGTTCAAAATATTTAAGTTAGTTTAGACTTCTAAGACATGAAGTGGATCAAACAACCATCCTAAGCCTTCTAGATTCTATTCGAATACGGCAATTTATACTAGATATGTTTTAAATGCAATTTAACAAGTTCATTTCATTAGTTCACCTACATCATTCGAATACAATAGCTTAGGCAAGTTCAAGATCATTCATTCATTTAACAAGACAACAAGATTCATACAAAATACCATAACTTAACACATTTATATACAATCCAAAAGTACCATTAAGGTTAATACACATAATCAAGTTTTACATACATGTTAATTACAACTCAAAATGCATGAACCTAGATAATCTAAACACCAACTAAAGCCACCAACTAGGAGTGTAACAAAATAAAACTAAGCCATACTTTCTAACTTCATTTGTGTAATGCCTCGGCTCTAGAATGAGAAGCTTTGATCACTTTAGGACCTGTGGTTTGGGAAGAAGGAAAAAAGAGAGTGATAAGTATGAATCGTACTTAGTGAGGTAGCATCTAGATCTACCAAGTTTTCAATTTATCAAGTTAAGTGTCTTTTATTTCAAGCATCTATCTAGGCTTTAAGCAATCTTGATGGAGACTTAGCTAGTATTATTCAAGCTCAATTGAACATATGAGTAATCAATCAAGTGATTCATTTCATAATTTACAAGCATAGTTAAGCAAGAGACATTCATACCAGAACAAGGCAAATCAAGCATGCATTCAATCACTTCTATTCGAACAAGGGGGAAATCATACATATATGTATCTTATTTCTCAAGGAACAAGTAATCCAAGTACTCATTTTCATCATGTGATTCTATTGATTAGCAATTTCATTAACAAGATCAATATACATATTTTCTTTCAAGTTTAGCTTATTTAATTGCAAGCTTATTATCATGTCTTGCCTTGGCCTTTAGTTAAGTCTAGGTAATCAAGTCTCCAACCAACTGTCGCTACAAGATGCACCGAAATACTACAAGATGCATCTTAGTGCTGGTCAACCCTCCTACTATCGCCAAAGACCACATTACGTGCCCTTCGTCTGTCGCCACAAGATGCACCGTAGTGCTGGACCGTAGCCCCCTGGCACAACAAGCTCTAGACTCTAAGGCATGCCCTTCTACCTATGACTAACTATCAACCAAGGACTTAAATCTTTTATCATCAAGCAAACACTCATTAGGTTGATTAACATCAAACAATCAAGTTCAAGTAGTAAGTTTTCATATTGCAAGAGTTCACGTGCCAAGCATGTCAAAATCAAGATCACATTATGCCCTTAGGCCATATCAACATAGTCTCTTAACAGAACTCGACATTCTCAAGCATTAAGCAAGATCTCATGGACAATCAATATCATTCCTGTAGCTCATTCAAGACATAGCAGCAAGCATTAGTTTCAATATTAACAACCAACCATATTACAATCACCTAGATTATCAAGTCTTTAATTAGTCCATTCTTTCCTTTAGTCAAATTACCATTATAGTTTTAGATTCATTTCATGGCATATTCATTAAGCAATAAAGTAGACATGCATGGGTGGTTAGGACCTAGGTCCCAACTCTAAGTAAACTACACTCACAATACTCCAAGCAAGCTAGTCTTGTATTGATATCCCCTTATGCCTATCCTTTGATTGCCCAACTCTGTTGCCTCCAGCAATCTCATCTATTCCTTGCTCTAACAAGTCACATAAAACATAGAAATACCATTAGAATCAATACATCAATAAACAAGCTCATTTTGAACTATATTATCAAGAATGTTCTGCTCCTGGCAGTTTGCATACCCTTTAGTAATCTGTTTACATCTTTTAATCTACACGTCGAAATTTCGATTAATTTACACCGGTAGAAATATAATTCAATTAAATTTTCAACCACATAAGGCTCATATTTTTAGTCCTCCTACATCAATACAGATTTCCATTTAAAGCCAGGTCAAATTTTCAGTGCCTATTCTGCCAACTTGTAGTTTAATCCACTTTAGTGAGCTAATTAACCTAAGATTCATACAAGTTCATTTCAGCCCTTTTTACTTTAGTTTCTCCTGTTTTCCTTTGATTTTTCATGTCCAAATTAGTCCCTAATTTTTATATCTAAGTCCTTAAATTAACAGAATTTCCAGAACAGTCCAGGTTTCATTAATCCTGCCAACTAACATATGTAAGCAATCAATTTTAGCTACATTTCATGCAATTCAATTTTCCAGCATTCAATATAACCCTTCCCCTGTTTTTAACTAACATTTCCAGCATTTATTTATGTCCAATTCAATACCAAATCTCTCAATTCATTCAAAACAGTCCTTATAGTGATTTTTAGCTATCTAGGTGACAACTTCATTACCAATTCGATTTTCTTCAATCCTATTATCAATCTAACTCAATCAAGGCCACAATTACTCAATTTACATGATTTCTCCTAGGTGATTACTTGCTAAAATCATTTCCTATTCAATCCATTCATCAATTACATCAATTAGACAATTACACCATTCGACTAGAATGTTACATTCATCAACTCATTTTTTGTACCTTCTAGCATGTTACTTATGGTTCCTTCTTTAAATTCACCTAACTACAACCTCAATTCAAGCATGTATAACATCTAATTTCATCAATAATCAAATTCAATCTGAATTATTTCTACCAATTCGAATAGGCAAGGGTTAGGATGAGCTTACTTTGCTTCCCACATAAATTCAAGAGCATGCAAGCTTAAATCCTTCTTCTACAATGGCGATTCTCTAAATTTTGTATCTCTCTCTAATTTCTCCTTTTCAATTCGGCAAGGAGAAATGAAGGAAGAAGATGACAACATAGTTATCCATGTTAATGGAATTGTGAAATGTCCAAATTAGCCTTAATTAATCTTTAATCAATAGCCTAGTCAAGGGTAGCCTTAGGAATGTAATTATTTATCATGCAATATTGTAGTCTTCTATTTAATTCGAATCGGCCCTCTTAGATTGATCTCTCATTTTTTCGTTTTCATTCACTTTAGTCATTGATTTCTTAATTAGCTTAGGTTTAGGTTAAATTGAACTATCCAATTAGGCAATTGGCTTCAAGAATTCTTGACTAGGATTTAGGGTGTTACACTGGTGGTGCATCTTGAACCCGTGTTTCTGTAACCTCATCGATCAGTTCATCCTCCCTTGCAACCTCTTCGATGTTTGACGCTTTGCGCTTCGACTTTGATGGTGCGGTCGGTGGCGACTTTATTGGTTGAGAAATAGACTCGTCTGAATCTGAAAATCCATGAAGAGATTCAGTTCGAGTAGGTTCAGTCATAGGTTCTTTACCTTTTTATGGTGCAGCAATTGTCGCGGCATTTCCAGTTGCCGGGTGAATAATTCAACAGGGAAAACCAGAAAAAGGACGATGATATCTAGATTATTCTCCAAAATTGCTCGCGTGATAGCTATATCTCGATCTTTCATGTACCGCATGAACAACAGTTGTCGGGCTTCTATTCGTTCCAACCGTTGGGTAGTTCAGCATTTTTAGTTGCCCTGGCAATTGCTGGAGCAGGGGATTTTTTGCTAATCTTGGTTCTTTTGATGGTTCTTCACCCATTATCCGCAGGTATTGAGTCCGAGTCCACCCTTATTTATGGTCAATTTCTCGTCTATGGGATCAAGCGACACATTTTCCTTCTCGCACAGTCGGAATATCAAGCTTGGGAAGAAAAATGCCCCTACATCTTTTTTACTACAAGCATAAATCTCATCAAAGATAATCTTGCCAATGTTTATGGACCGCTTGTGCAAAATAGAGTGTAGTAATAAAAGACGAGAATAAGAAACCGTGGTGTGATGGGTAGTAGGCATTAAGCATGTCTCAATAAAATTGTTCCACAATTTTGCCTCGGGTTTTAACAAAATTCGATTTACTGTTCCCTTTAAGACTCCTTGGTTCCACCCGGCTCCTTCAATCACTAGGTCTTTGAACACATTTTCTACTTATTCGTCCGAGATATTACCGACAAATGCCTTATGCTCATCTTTCTCAATGTACAGCCCATAATAAGTTTTGATCGTGTCGGCATCAATAAGGATTGCCCTGCCACGAACATAAACACAATAGTTGTTTGGGTTAGAAAAATGGGAATAAAATTCTCTTACCCAAGTTACATTGCTGGGTTTTGGTTGTTGGCAAAAGATTTTTTATTTATGATGCTTGATAATTTGAAAGATAAATTCATCAAGGCCAAAATTCTTGCGGGAGATGGCGTAATCGAATCCTTGTTCTTCCCACACCTTTCGGCTTGCAAATTTTGTGAGATATTTCTCTTCGATGTTTGGAGTTGCATACCAGGCAAAATGAGGGTTCAACATCTTTGGAAGAACTTGGTTTGGCCATGGTTTTGAGGTTCTTAGCCATGAGGTTCTTGGGTTGTGATTGGGAAAGAAAACAAAGAAAATTAAAGAAATCTTGAGAGTTTAAAGAAGATGGGAGAGTAAAGGGACAAAGATGAAGTAGAAGAGAGATTGATGGTTTAATGGTGGAGTGCAAATATGGTAGAGGTGATGGGTGGATGTTCGACTAATGAGGGGAACGAAAAGAAATAAAGAAAACAAGGGGATTGGGTAGGTGTGGGACAAGGTATAATTGGAGGGAAAGCAAGGGGTTGTGCGGCTAGGGTGAGTGGGAAAGAATTAGGGTAATTGGAATTTAAATAGGTGTTTAAACCCCTTAAAATCAGCCCATTATCCTTTCCAAAAGATAGGTCTAGGAAAATCCATCTTTACTCCAACTTCTCTTGAACTCTTATCCTAAAATTCAAACAAAAAAAGATAATATTAAATAAAGATTAAACCTAAAATAAATAAATAAAGATAAATATGATAAAAACTAAGATAAATATAAAAAATGACTATCCTAAAATAATAATGAAAATAAAGGTGAAGATAAAAACTAAAAAAATAAAACTAATATCAAATAAAAAATAAAATAAAGTCCGAAAATAAAATTAAAAATAAAATGGAAAATAAAATAAAATAAAAACTTAAGAAGAACATGTTTATGCATCTTCTAAGGTAACAACTTCTTTGTCACGTTTAATATGAGTGCCGACATAGTATTTCAATCGTTGTCCGTTAACTTTAAACTCATGTCCGTCGACGGTGAACTTGATTATAACTGCACTATGAAAGAAAGGTTTTACCACCTCGAACGGCCCAGACCATCTCGATTTCAGTTTTCCCAAAAAAACGTTTTAACCGAGAATTGAAGAGAAGCACCAATTGCCTTGGCAAGAATTGCTGCGGCAATAGCTTCTTGTTATGCCAATGCTTCGTTTTCTTTTTGTAGATTCGGGCATTGTCATAAGCTAAGGCACAAAATTCTTCTATCTCATTTAGGTCCAGTAAACGCTTTTGTCCTACACTCTCCCAATCCACGTTCACGGTCTTGATAGCCCAATATGCCTTATGCTCGATCTTCACTAGTAAGAGGCAAGTCTTACTGTAGACGAGTCTATAAGGAAACATGCCTAGGGGCATTTTGAATGTTGTTCAATAAGCCCAAAGTGCATCATCAATTCTCATAGACCAATCATTTCGAGAGGGATTGACAACCTTCTCAAGGATAGTCTTCAGTTCATAGTTGGAAATTTTGGCCTGCCCGTTTTTCTGCAGGTGATATGCCGTGGCAATTTTGTGTGTCACTCCAAAGCGCTCCAACATCTTGGCAATCAACCTATTGTCGAAATATGTGCCCCCTCGCTGATAATTGCCCTTGGTGTCCCGAATCATGTGAATATATTTTTCTGCAAAAATTTTTGCACAAGCTTAGAATCATTTCTAGGAACTGCTTCCTTAACCCATTTAGATACATAGTCCACAGTAAGTAGAATGTACAAATTGTCGAATAAGGATGGTAAGGGCCTCATAAAATCGATCCCCCACACATCAAACAACTCTACTTCAAGAATATTTTGTAGTGGCATCTCATCTCGTCTCAAGATATTCCCCGTTGGTTGACAATGATCACACTGTTTGTAAAATTCTTGTGCATCTTTATAAAGAGTGGGCCAGTATAAGTCTGATTGTAAAACTTTGGCTGTAGTGCGAGTAACTCCAAAATGGCCTCTATAGGGTGAATAGTGGCATTGTAAAAGCACATTTTGCTGCTCCTCCTCGGGAACATGTCGTCTTATGACCTGATCTACACATTGTTTAAACAAAAGAGGCTCGTCCCAATAATAATGCTTAGCATCATGTCAGAATCGCTTCTTTCCTTGATGAGTAAGGTCATAAGGTAAAATTCAACAAACCAGAAAGTTTACTAGATCGACATACCATGGTGTTGCCGTGGCAACTAACATCTGCTCATCTGGAAATTCATCGTGGATCTCCAATGTGTCGTCATCTTTATTGCCTCCATCCAGCCTTGATAAGTGATCAACAACTTGATTTTCTAATCTTTCTTTTCCTTAATTTCAATGTCAAACTCTTGTAAAAGTAAAATCCAACAAATTAAAGTAGGGTTGGCATCTTTTTTAGCAAATAAATACTTAATTGCCGAATGACCAGTATGGACGATTACCTTTGTACCAATCAAATATGAACAAAACTTGTCAAATGCGAAAACTACTGGTAGTAATTCCTTTTCCGTTGTGGTGTAATTCAATTCAGCACTATTTAGGGTTTTACTAGCGTAGTATATCACATGGAAAATTTTACCTTTCCGATGGCCTAAAACAGCTCCTACCACAAAATCGCTTGCATCACACATGAGTTCAAAGGGTATGGACCAATCGGGTGGGACGACAATGGGTGTCGTGGCAAGTTGCTTCTTCAGGGCTTCAAATGCTGAGGTACAAGAATCATTAAAATTGAAGGCCTTATTCTGTTCAAGCAAATTACACAAGGGTTTAGAAATCTTAGAAAATTATGAATAAACCTTTTGTAAAAACCTGTATGTCCGAGAAAACTTCGGATCCCTTTGACTGAATTTGGTGGCGGCGACTTCTCAATCTCATCCACCTTGGCCTTGTCTACTTCAATTTTCTTAGATGAAATTTTGTGGCCGAGCACGATACCTTCATCCACCATAAAATGGCATTTCCCAGTTTAAAACTAGGTCAGATTCCTCACAACGTGCTAACACATTCTCTAAAGTGTTGAGGCAAATGTCGAAGCTATCTCCAAATACTGAGAAATTATCTATGAAGATTTCAAGGAAATATTCCACCATGTCGGAGAAAATTGCCATCATATATCTTTGGAAGGTTGCTAGGGCATTGCATAATCTGAACGACATCATTCGAAATACATATGTACCATAAGGGCATGTGAAGGTGGTCTTGTCCCGGTCTTCTGGTGATATTGTGATTTGACTATAACCTGAGTAACCATCAGGAAAATAATAAAAAGGTTTACCTGTAAGACGATCAAGAATTTAATCAATAAAGGGTAAAGGAAAATGATATTTCCCAGTAGCTTTATTTAACTTACGGTAATCCATACAAATTCTCCAACTAGTAACAGTCTTAGTCGGAATAAGTTTATTTTTTCCGTTACTTATCATAGTTATACCTTCCCTTTTCGGTACACATTGTACCAGACTTACCCATGTACTGTCGGAGATAGGATATATGATACCAGCATCAAGCTATTTGATGATTTTTTTCATCACAACCTCTTTCGTGGTGGGGTTAAGTCTCCTTTGTGCCTTAATCGATGGTTTATGATCATCCTCTAATAGGATCTTGAGCATACATACTGCTGGACTAATTCCCTTCAAATCTGTGATTGTTCACCCTTTTGCCTTTTGTGCAGCGTCAACATGTCAATCAACCACTTTTCCTGTTCTGGCTGCAACTTAAAAGAAATAATTACGGGCAATATGTTATCGTTTCCCAAATAAGCATATTTTAATTTCCCTAGAAATGGTTTCAATTATAACATAGGAGGTTGCTCAATAGAGGGTTTTTCGAGTTTACCTTCCTTACCTGAGTAATCTAAGGGTTCGAAATATTTACTCGGTCAACTTACCATCCAATTTGCTTCATTATGCTCTTCGTAGTTTGGCTCCTCAAGTTTCTTAGGTTCGACAATGCAATTGTCGTGGCAATACTCCTCCATGTCAAAATTGAATTCGGTGGTGGCTTATATGACTTGGCATTCTTCTGGATCGTCATCATGCTTTAAGGTTTGGAACACATTTAACTTGACTTGCTGGTCATTCACCTACATAGTGAGTTCTCCTTTCTCAACATCGATCAAGGTCCTTCTCGTTGCTAAGAACGGTCTCCCGAGAATAATATGTGCAAACTCATCTACTTCACAATCCAAAACAATAAAATCATCGAGAAAAAAATAAATTTATCAACTCTTACCAGAATATCCTCGATTTTTCCCTCTGGATGTACATAGGATATATCTGTAAGCTGTAACATAACCGTTGTGGGTCTTGCCTTTTCTATGCCCAATCATTGGAAAATAGATTTCGGCATAAGGTTAATGCTTGCCCCAAGATCGCATAAAGCCTTCCCGACATAGTGATTTCTGGTTGCACAAGGTATTGTAAAACTGTCAGTATCCTTTAGTTTGGGTGGCACTCGGTTGTGCAACATTGCCATGCATCCCTCTGTCACAACAACTGTCTCAAATTCCCCTAGCCTAGTTTGCTTAGAAACAATGTCTTTAAGGAACTTAGCATAGTTCGGCATTTGTTCTATTGCTTCAACCAATGACAAGTTGATATGGACTTGCTTTAGGATGTCAAGGAATTTTTTGAACTGGTACTCTGCATTTTCAGCCTCTGTGGGAATAGTGGTGGTATTCTAATCTCCTAATCCTTCTTATTCGATTTAGAATTGTTATCGGGAATTGCCGCGACATCTGGAATTGTCAGGGTAATTGCAGGAGATTGTTTTGATGATTGAGTGTTCTTCGTGGGCTGAACCGGTGCAACATTTGGCTTTTGTCCGCTTCAAGTGGTATTTACCTTACACTGCTCATGACCTATTCCCTTTGTGACCTTAGTATCGCTGGATAAACTCCCCAGTTGTCTTGTATTCAAGTTATGGGCAAATTGCCCGACTTGTGTCTCTAATGATTTTAAAGTTGCCTCTTGGTTTTGTAGTCTCATCTCAGTCCTATTAATGAAAGCGTCAGTCCTTTTCATGAAGCTACTATTCTCAGCCATATAAGATTCAATTTTAACATAAAATCATTAAAAGAGTTTTCTAAAGAACTAGATGGTGTCGATTGTTGTTGCGACATCTATTGTCGTGGCATGTTCTGTTAAAATTTGGTTGCTTGTTTATTCTGGCTACGCTAATTAATGGTGTTGTTCTGGTTACTCTATGAGAAGTTAGGGTGCTTTCTCCAGGCTGGATTGTATGTGTTGGACATCATATTGTTGTTTCGATTATAGTTTCCAACGTAAAAGCTAGACTTTGGGTTCTGCAGACACTCAGAGGAATCATGGTTACCATTACATAAATCACAAAATGAGTCTACCACCTTGATCTCCTGTGTGTTGCTGGGTCGCTGCATATTTTTAACCAAATTGGTTAATGTGGCCACTGTGCTGAAATAGTGTCTGACGAATCAGGGTCAATTGCTGAGGCATTTTTCCTAACTATTCCTCTTCTAGTGGTTGGGAACCGATAGCCATTCTTGTCAAGTTTGTCCAAAAACTCCCAAGATTCATCTGCTAATTTGTCTAGAAGCGTGCCATTCGCCGAGGCATCCAACATCAATCTCGCCAGTGCATTGACTGAATTGTAAAACATTGTTACTTACGTCCAATCTCTAAATCTGTGCATGTGACATTTACGTAAAAGCTCCTTGTACCGTTCCCAAGCATCGTACATGGACTCATCATCTGCCTGTCGAAAAGACATGATGTCATTACACAGTTTATTAGTCATTTTTATAAAACTAAATCTAGAAAGGAAACTCCGGCACAAACCGGTTCAAGATTCTAAAGATTCGGGTAATATACTATTCAACCATGTTTTTGCCCTATCCCTCAGTGAATAAGGGAAATTTTCAGCCTTAGGACGCCATCGGGGACTCCTTGTTGCTTGAATGAATCACATATTTCTAAGAACGATTTGAGATTTTGTCTGGCATCCTCAGTTGCTGATCCGCCAAACTGACCAACTGTATTGATCATATTGAACATCACAAGCTTCAAATCGAAGTGGGTGATTTGAATCTCAGGTGTGACAACTCCTGGAGTGAGACCATCAAGATCTTACTCTAAGTAGTCTCGGATGGGTCTATTTTGTACGATGACCGGTTGATTCGGTAAGGCCACCACGACTTCTGCTCCGGCATTCTAATTGTCGTTGGCGTTTAGATTGCCAACTGGATCAGTAGGTGGATCTGCCATCTCTTCTCTCAACTCTCTTCTTCATCCACGAAAAACACGTTCGATTTCTGCTTCAAATGGATAATCTGGTGCTGTCGGTCTCGCCCTGGTCATACACCAATCCAAAACCAAAGTTATTAACCTCTTAAAACCAGACACAAAAATAAAATAAATAAACACAGGTGCAAGAAAATAAAAATAAAGTCGATATTGTCAATCCCCGGCAACGGTGCCAAAAACTTGTTGCGTGTTTTGAGTGCTATGCAAATGGTGTAAGTGAACACATCACAAGTAATAAATGATAAGTATCGAGTATCATCTCCTCAAGGATTGGTTTGGGCCACTTTATTTAAGTTACTGCATTGTAAAAGAAATGAATTGATGATGATGAATAATAAGTAAAATAAACTAAGTAAAAAGGAAGAAATGAAAGAGTAATCGATTAAAGGGAGTATGTCGAGTTATCGTGAGTAGTGGTATGATGTCCAAATGGATTGTCTGGGCAATTGATTGCTGAGGCAACTTGATTGCCGTACCAACTGGGTTCCTTCCTTCAAAGCTCGGCGAAGTATTCTTCAATGTCTTCTTGTTATCCCTAACAAAAGATCTGGTTGTTTGAGCATGTCTTGGTGATACATCCCTGCGTGAACCTTGGTGATCAACAACCGATCTACATTCCTCTTAGTCGTTAAAATCCAATCCTTATTTCTAACGGGGATTAATCTTCACCAATAATTAAAGAACCAAGAATGAACAAACTTTGAATTCAAGTGCAATCAAGAACCTAAACAATCTAATCGTTTATCAAAACCACAAACCCAATATAACCCAAGCCAATTTAGTTTAGTTCATGGCTGGGTGCAAAAAAATACAAAAGATAAAATCCCCAACATGAATCGCATAAAAAAAGTAAGGAAGAAGATGAAGTTTGCGATAAGCCCTATCTCTCTCTCTAGTCAAGCAGACCTTGGAGGCTGCGATTGGGTCTTCTATTTATAGAGGATTATTAGGTTAGATTTGTTGTTGATGTGGATGGGTTTTAGTTGGAATAAAAGAGATATTAAATCCCTTTTATTTTTATCCTCAAACTCCTTACAAATATGACTTTTTATCCCCTTCAAACTCTACTTGGATGTCCAGATTTTTAGGTTTTATCCCTCGACTTTTGTGCTTATCTTGAATGAGGTGGACTTATCCAGTCATCGTCGGCAATTAGCTCGGCATGGCCTTCAGAAATCAGCTTTAATTGCCACGACAGACCCTTCAATATTCTTCCTTAATTGTCACAACAATCTAGTCCTACACAAAAATAACACATACCAACATCATCTTTTCCACAAAAGCCAACCAAAATGTAGTATCAAGCTTATCAATGAAGGAAACTCAGAAATTATGCATAAATGACTATGAATGCAACTAAAATGAGCCTAAGTCTAACAATAATTATAAGAAAAATGGTGGAAAATATAGTACTTTTACACACTTGACAATTAATTTCAGTTTAAATGGTTTTCTATAATCATATACAATACACATATATTTTCTATATGTGATATATATATATATAAGATCTGTTTACGAGTTTTAAGTTTTACATTTTTGGATCGTTGGATGTGTGAAATGAATGTTGAGATTAATAGTATGATATGTGAATATTGTCACTTTAAAAAGGTAATGAGTAACTCTCAACCATCCATTTCACCTATCAAACGGTCCAAAAAACGTATAAAACTCATAATTTTACATTTTGTGTAAATGGATCTTGACATATATATATATATATAAGGAAGAATTGAGAGACTCGACCGAACTTGAAATTTGATCAAGTAATCACTAAAAATTTCGAGATATTTGAATTTTTATTTTATAACTCAAACTCTATTTGAAAATTTTTGAGTCAAGTCAAGAAGATTTGCTTATTTTCGAATCGATTTAAGTTGAATAATTCGATTTTTTCGACTCGAGTTTTTTCCTACCCCTAAACATTAATGGCCGTTTTGTAACTTTTGAAACTACAGCAGTGAAAAGTGAATTACTCATATTTCAGTGACAATTTGTGTAGTTTGTCCTAAATAGAAAAGTGTAAGAGCGAAGAGTAAAGCGCAAAGAAACAAGTTTGACACGGTTGAAAATCCTTTGCCTTTCTACTGCATAAATTCAACTACCTTACAAGAAAGCGAATCAACAGGCTTTGATTTTTCTCTGAACTGAGCAACAATCTAGAAATCAACCAGTTTTTTTTTGCAATTTTTGTTAGTGCTATTTGTTGGGGAGACATTCTATGTCGATCGAGAGAGTAGCTGTTGAGCTAGCCAAAGGCGTTAACGGCCTCGAAAAGTCATCCTCCGCGAGACTCGCGGCAGCTCCGCCGAGGTACTTTTGTTCTGGATCTGTTCAATCTGATCTGCGTTAGTCTTCTTTCATTTCTTTGAATTTGTTTTTTTTTTGTTCTTTTTTGTTGTTGTTTTCCGTAGATCTTTGACTGTTTAACATTGTTTCTTGTTTCTTTTTTTTTAGGTTTATTTGTATGGAGGCCATGTGACATCTTGGAAGAATGAGCATGGAGAGGAGTTGCTTTTCGTCAGTAGTAAGGTGCCTTTCGGTGACAGTAATCTTCTTGAGTAAATATGATCTATAATGTTTAAAATGTATTGTTCAAGTCCTTTGAATCGATTCTTCATTTAGACCTAATCTTTTTTTTCATGAAATTATGTGTTTATACTTTATTAATAGTACATAGATGTGGGAAATATGCTTTTGAGTACTAGATTTAGGTGAAATACTTCATCCTCTAATGGACGCTGTTTTGCTTCCCATGTTGCCTTTGTCAACCTGTGATCGGTCTGTTTTGAGTGTGAGCAATTGCAAAAGTTAGACAGATTATGTGTTTTCCAGATTGTTAACCTTTCCGAAAAATTTTGAGAATATAAAGAGCTGATTCGTTCATTATTGCAATAACATGAACCCATAGATTTAGCTGTTCAGAAAAACAATTTTAGAGTAATGCAATGTTTAAAGAAATTGATTAAACTTGTGTTAATTTGTTTGAAACCCTTATTCTATTATGAAATGAAGTACTTCAGATGTATTTAGGAAAAAAATACTGTTTAGTAACTTATTTTCTTTGCTTATCTTTTTTGATCCATTCAGTGACCAATAAGGTAAAGAAGAAGAACACCTTTTTTTGGTTTTATGAGATGTAAAATGCTAAATGATTTAAATTATTTAGGTGAATGTGATTAACAAGTAAAAAGAATTCATTAATCTATAGTTGTTATCTAAAGTGAACACTTGCATATGCAAATGCAAGTGTTCAAGAAGACAACACTTGGAAGTTATGTGCATTTTTTTTTCTAATGTACTAGATACATTTCTTCTGCAGGCATTGTTCAAGCCTCCAAAGCCAATTCGTGGAGGAATTCCTTTATGTTTCCCCCAAGTATGTGCAGATCTTCTATTGTCCTAGCTTGTTTAGACCCTGATCATCCTGGTCACGAAAAACATGCTCTATGTTTGCAGTTTTCAAATCTTGGTCCTTTCGATTCGCATGGGTTTGCCAGAAATAAATTTTGGACCATTGACAGTGACCCACCTGCATTACCAATAAACCCATCCAGTAAAGCTTACGTTGATTTGATCCTTAAGCCTTCTGAAGAAGATATGAAGATTTGGCCTCACAGGTAGTATCATTTTTTAATCTTTTAATGTCAGTTCACAAAGAGAGATCCATATTCGAATCTTCAGGACATTAACTTGTCTTGTTGGCTGTCTTCTGTCTCAGTTATGAGTTCCGTCTGAGGGTAGCTTTGGGACCTGGAGGAAATCTAACGTTAACATCTCGAATCAGGAATACTAATAGTGATGGGAAGCCGTTTACATTTACATTTGCATATCACACATATTTTTCTGTTTCTGATAACAGGTAGCTAAGAGAATTTGTTTTATGTTTTATTTTTTTTGTAATAAGATGCTCTTTGATATTACTACGTCAAGGTTTATATCTACAGATCTTGGAGTCAACTTTTTGACATGTATAGGTCACACTATCTTCTTCCTTGTCACATTTGCATATCCCAGTTCATTAACATCAACTGTTGAGTGTTGACGGATAAGCTATTCTACTTCATCATTATTAAGTTCTAACGAGTAAACTGTCATTACTAGTGACGTCTGTCCTATTCCTAGCTCTAGTTTATGCCAGGGTCTAAAATTCTGTCTACTATTATTGCAAGCATGTCTTGTGTTTGAGCAATTGGGCATGAATGTAGTTTGGGTTTTGTTTGTCTGGAAGGTATAAGAGAGGGGGAACATTGTTTGTCCTTACCAGATTTGCCCCAACGTCCTTTGAATTGGTGTGTTCTATTGAACTATCCTTATTGCCATTTCCAGTAGTGAAAGTAGCAAATGTTCTTCTGCCTGCTTATCCAAAGCCACTTACTTTTCAATGATGATTTTTCACACAATGCTTAGTGTCAATAACAGGGTTTATGATAATGTAACAATAATAATTCTTAGTTTTCACCCACAAAAAGAACATTTCTTAGGTTTAGATCATTCAAATAAAGTATTATTTTTCTTAATTTCTTTTTGGATATAAATTTTATTTGCTTGTTTTCTTGAAATTTTATATTCCGTAAGTCAACTGTGGGTATATAAAACCATATATTTTGTTCTTAAATTTAACTGATTTCTAATTATTGATATGGGTGCTAATGTAATTGGTGCTCTTATATCTTCTCTTACTATTGCATTGCATCACAACTAGTAAAACTGATTCATGGTAGAATATGTTAGTCAATGACTCAATGTTTGTTTGATGTCATGATTATACCATCATTATTGAGCAGTAGCTCATATTATCAGGATTTAAAAGAACTAAGTTCCTTGTGTACAGTGAAGTTCGTGTTGAAGGATTAGAGACATTTGATTATCTGGATAATTTACAGAACAGGGAGCGATTTACTGAACAGGGAGATGCGATAACATTTGAAGGAGAAGTGAGTTGATGATTGCTTTGCCCCAGTTTGCTAACACTTTAACTTGGTTTACCATTAACATATTTGTATTTCTGCATAAAAGGTGGACAAGATATATCTCAGTACTCCTACAAAAATTGCAATTCTGGATCATGAAAAGAAGAGAACCTTTGTAGTACGCAAAGATGGGCTCCCTGATGCTGGTGAGGTTTAGTTTCTTCACCATATTTTTATTGATGTTTGTGCAATATATATAGAGCCTGATACTTATTATGTTTAAGACTTCTACAGTTCTACTTCATATTTACGTAGTCAGAGCTGTAAAAAATTATCATTTTGTTCATTGCTGTTTAATAGTGGAGCCTAAACCTATGAAAACCTTTTATGATAGAACTATGGATTATTGTTGGACCATTTCAAGTAGTTGTGTGAACTACTTTATTTTTTCTCTTCTAAGGTCTATATGGTTGCTAGGTATTGTGAACTCGGGCTTGAGATTCTTATCAGTGTTTGCAGATATAGTGTTTTGGTAATTTGGAATATGGAATGTGAAAAAAATACACTAAAAAGTATCCCGAAATGCCTTCCCGTATATTATATTAATATAAGCTGTTCTTTGCTTTAATATTCTCATTTCTTTTGCATGCAGTGGTGTGGAATCCCTGGGATAAGAGGGCAAAGGCTATGGCTGATTTCGGAGATGATGAGTACAAGTATATGCTGTGTGTGGAGGCTGCTGCTATTGAGAAACCCATCACACTGAAACCTGGTGAGGAGTGGAGGGGAAGGCAAGAGCTTTCCGCTGTTCCATCCAGCTACTGCAGCGGCCAACTCGATCCTCAGAAAGTCCTCCTGGGTAACTGAAGATCCCTTACCGTGGTCGTTCTATGTACAGGTATTCCACTTCCATGCTGTTGGTGTTTTCTGGTCTCTGTTCCGGAATTTCATTTCCAACCTAAAGTAGAAGCAGAACCTCAAATTGTGTAAATCAAAGTGGAACTTCAATGTTCAGTACATGCAGTCTGTGTCTTGCAATAATCGAGTCGATAAATCCCTTTCGTGTTGTTTTTCTTTTAACGAAGCGAACACACTCGTTTATAATTACGATGCAACATGCGGGTATCACGAGGCAAACATGTTGAGGATCCTGGATTTTTGGTTGGATTAATGAAATAAGGAGAGCTTAGGACATTGTGGAACAATGTTATTACTCTTATTGATTACACTGTTGGTTATTTCAGCTATGGATGAGCTTTTATTTGTCTATGGGCTGTCTTTTGAATTGTCTCATCAACTGTTCCCGTTTTGTAAGAACTCCCCCTTTTCAATTTGAGTTGGATTTTTTTCTTTTACTTGTTTTTTTTTTTCTATACACGTGCTTTGTAATAAAATTTTATACAGATCTGCACATTTATTCTTTAGAAAACCCTAAATCCTTAATTCTAAGCATAAATTCTAAATTCTATAAACTAAATCTCTAAATCTCAGTATATGTATCAAAGTTTTATTCTTGGTTAAATTTACATTGCAAATCATGTCTTGCCGGATCGACTTGTTTTTCATGAATTACATTAACAGAGAATTTTGGAATTGATACAATTGGGAATTTTATTCGTTATCAATCAAAGATATTTTTATTCGATTATCAAAATATGAATGTATTTTAGTAGTTGATATGGTTGGATGAGATGCGAGGAAATCAAAGCTTTAGAATTTCTAAATTTGTGAATGAAACAAAAGTTGAAAGCTACCCTTTTTTTTTTTTAGTTTGGTGTCTACCGTTTTTTGGGATACTTTGGTGTTTAACATTTTTTTCATAACTCAAATTGGTTATCCAATTATAACATGAGCTATGGATGTTTTTTATTTATTTAGCTGATTTTTTTAAATTTGAACTTAAAAAACCTCAAAGTTTTGATCTTTCTTTTCGACAATTGTCTCACCACCCAACTGTACTTCACCATTCATCATCCTTTAATAAGAACAATTAGAAGCCCAATCCTTTTCATTGTTGGATGTTTTGAGTTGGATTTTTTTCTGACGATTTTTTTTTTCAAGAGTGGTTAGTGGTTTTTTTTAGGGTTTGAGTTTAAGGGTTTAGAGAAATTAAAGATTTTTTTTATAAAATTAAAAATTTTCTAATTTAAAAAAAATAAAAATTAGAGAAAATGCAAAAAAAAATATCACATGTCATGTTTTTATTTGATACCAGAAAATTTTTAACGTTTGTCATGAAAAAACTAGATTTAAGTTACGGAATAAAACGTAGGCACCAAAGCGGCATGAAAAAAAAGTATGAAAAAGAATATAGATTGGGCACATTTTAACTATTAAGCCATTATTTTATAATAAACCTTTATAGTATCTAATCCGAATTAGTTGGTCCGATATTCAACCTTACCGATGTGTGACAAAACGATAAAGAAAGAGAATGGTTATTGCATCCATATTTGTCCCATATTGCTCACTTAGCCTGGAGATGAAGATAAAAAAACGGAGTCTATCTCTTGTAGCTGATTGCAGGGCGAAGGTATTTGCAAAATTAACAAAACCAGAAAGTCCCTCTTACAGGCACACCAAACAAGCATGGGGTCTATCTCTTGTAGCTGATTGCAGGGCTCAAATCCCGTCAACCGGCTTCCGCCGCAGATGATACCTTCGCTTAACTTAAGGTATCAAAACCTCCACCGTTTGCCAACAATCTCTAACCTCAAAACCTTCGTTTGCAGGATTCGTTGGCCAACAATCTCTAACCTCAAACATCAGTATTATAACAGTAACGAAATTTACCAGCAAATACTGAAATTATCAAGAGACACTAAATTCAAGTCAAATCCACAGTCATGGGAAACTAGAAAAACCTCAATTATGTCCATAGCATTCAACAAAATAAAAGTTCTTCCACCATATCATCAACTGCCCATTTACAACATAAAATCAGTCCTAGCACCGTCTTGTTCGGTTCAAAAGAAGAAAAACACCATACTCTGGTTCCCGATTTCCATGCCACCCCTCTCTCTTTTATTGTGCATTAAAAAAATTCTGAATCGCCTCTATAACCTGAAAATATAGATCAACGAACAAACTGAGTTTAACATCTAATTATCTCATATTCATTCCCCACTTATATAACACTAGCTGAATCTCCTTGGACAAGAACAACACAAAAAGGAATCAATACATGGGAGAGAAAGTATGCAATTAAACTCGAGTTCAAGGGAAAGAAGTTTCACCTCTTGTTCTGCTTCTTCTTGTTGATCAAAGAGGTACGAGACTCTCGACCAACATTTCAACTCCTAGGTACCTTGGAACACCTCCAAGGTCCCTTTCATTCTCAACCCTTCTGCTTCTTAGATCATACCACATGAATTTATTCTTGTCGACGTGCATCAAAACATTATCGGCATTGTTCGAAAAGGCCAAAGGTACCACATAATTGAAACCCCAAATGAACTCGGATTGCTTCACGGATATCAACTTAGTCCATGATTCTCTAACCCCATATTCTTTCATCACCCATATCTCAGTATCATGAACATCCCAAACATGAACTCCCCAATAATAATTCACAGCCAAAGAAAGGCAACCTCCCATGGCTCTTACATTCATACTAAACCCTGTGCCTAAACAACAATCAGGCAGTTCGACCAGACGGTATTCCTCGGTCCCGAGATCAAAAGCAGCAAGGAGAGGATCCGATCTGCGCATTCTCGAAACCACAAAATGCAGGGCATTGTTAGCAAGAACCCCATGCACCAGTTTATATTTAAGGTAAAAAGAAAGTCCTTAATCCTTCTCCAACAATTGGAGCTCAAGCTGTAAACCTTAACTTCTGATTTGAAAGAGTCATCATTGGACACATAAAATTGGGCCATTTGAACCAATTTATAGTCCTCGGAAATATGATCGTAGCCGAACCCAAAAACAACAAAACCGCGACGAGGACGCTTTTTTGAAATCTCGACCTCAGCGGCCTGAAACATCCGGGATTTCCTTGTTGAAGGGTTCCAAAGTGATATTTCATCCTTACGGTTAATCAAAGCCAACAAACCATTGCAGGAACCCAACAAGTCAGCGTATTTATCTTTATTGGATTCCAACGGGTGTTTGAGTCTTCGGACTGTGCTGAGTGAGTCGAAATCGACGGAGAAGAGGCCGCCGTCTAGGCCTCGGGAAACAAGGGAGAGATTGTTGTTGGTTTTGACGGAATGAGAGAGATGAAGCTTGGTGAAATCTGGATCGTCGATCAAAGAGCACCAAGCCTTCGAAACGCACTTGAAGCGTAGAAGATCCTTTACTCCAAAACGGCGTAGTATTTCAGTGATAATGTCGTGCGGGACTGAGATTGTCGCCATTGTTGAGAGCTTGGCATTAGGGTTTTGGTTTGAGAAACATTGAGCAAACAGGTGAAGGTTTAAGCATTACGGGTTTTCACCAAAATTTGAAAGGGCAAACTACACACCTAGTCCAACGACTATAGTCAACTTTTTCTTTGTGTCCACAAACTATAAAAAATTACATGATAAACATTTGAGTTATAAAGGTAATCAGTCAAACCCGAAACTGGGTTAAGAGTTTGGGAGAACTTAATTTTTTAAAATTTGAATGTTTAAATTAAAATTTTCATAAATTTTAAGTGTTTAACTAAAAATTTTAATAATTTTAAGTGATTTTAATAAAAACTTTTAAAAATTATAAGATGAAATTTAATTAAAAATATTCAAAAGTTTTAAAGTTTAATATAAATTTTTAAAAAAATTTAAGTTAAATTTTTTTTTTAAATTTTTAGAGGTCAAATTCTAATTTCTCTAAATTTTGTAGGCTCATGGCCGGCATGTCCTCACTAAATTACGCCCACAGTCAAACCTCTTTTGGTAAGAAAGTGACTAAAAATAGCGTGTGATAGCTAATAAAATTGATATGATAATAAATATTAAAAAGAATTTTTAATTTTTAGATATAGTTCTCGATTTTTATATTCCATTTTAAGCTAATTCAAAAAATTGTTTTTTCAATATTTAAATATTATACTGTCATGTAATCAAAGTAAAATGTTAAAAAATACTATACTAATTTATTTTAAATAATGTTATATTTGTAAATGCTTTTAAGATTTTTTTTAAACAAATTTTTAATAGATTTTAATATTTTAAATAATTATTATATTGTTTAAAAAGAATTTATAATTTTTTAATAAATTCAATATTCCATTTTAAGTAAAAGTGTTTACTTGATTTAGTTTTTTTAATTCAAAGGATTAATTGCATAAAAATAAAGATTTAATTATATTGTTCGAATTTATACTTTAGTTTTCATAACAAAAGTATTATTTATTTATTTTAAATTTATTTATTTAAACGAATGAAATAAGCAAGAAAAACATACGTTTAATTAAATAAATGAACGCAAATAAAAGGCTCGTTCGTTCATTTATATTCGTTTACATTTATTCATATATGTCAATTTATATTTATTAATTTTCATAACAGAAGTATTATATTCAAAATTTTTAAAAACATATATTAAAAAATATAAAATAAAAAATAAACAATAATCAATATACATGATTTCAAACTTCTTAAGAAAAAAACCTAGACTTTTCATCTAGGCCTATAAACGAACAAAAAGAACCCTATTTATGTTCATTTACATTTATTTATCATTTTAACGAATGAACACGAACATATTACATTCCTTAACGGACGGACACAAACAAAAAATTATGTTCGTTTAGTTATTCGGTTAAAATTAAATAAATGAACATAAACATACCCTCGTTTGACTTGTAAATATAAAAGAATAATATTATGAAAAATATACAATATAAAAATAACGTATATATGAAAGTAAATATAAAAGAATAATATTATTAAAAGTTAACATCCATTATGCACTTATGACTTGTCTGTAATAATCGATTAGTTACATGATATGTTTTGTAACTTTTAAAATTCAGTGACTAGTGGTGTAATTTACCATTAAAGTACCATCTATTCACTTTAAAATAAGGTAAATTGCATCCATAGTCACTAAAGTTTAAGGGATTTTCTCAAACAATAAAGAATTTGCCAACAAATTATCAATAAATCACAAAATGATCTCCATGACACCAATTCGATCGGGGTTTTCGGCAAAAACCGAGGAATCGATTTGCCACTAGCAAGATATTCAACAAATAGTTCCTCCTGCATATGTAATCAACTGTCATTTACAAGACAAAATCAATCATAAGTGGAGAGATCAGCCAAAAGAAGAATTCACTTACTGTTATTTCAAACCTATCCATTTTGCTTACTCTTATTTCAATCCTATGGCTATGGAACCTATGGATTTTCAGACAACTCACTCCTTAGTCCTTACCAAGCTACACAACATGAGCCAAGCTTATAAGGATAACAGACAAGGTTAAAAATGGTTATGGAACAACATTCACTTTCTTCTAATTCTGCAGGAGTTGCGTTCATTCAGAAATGCATCACCCTCGACACAACAGACGAGGCTATAGACATGATTACCATTAGAACTAGGAACCTTAGTTACATTCATAGCATTCAACAGACAATTCCTCTTGCATATTATCAGCCATTTACAAGACAAAATCAGTTGTACAGTCAGCTTGTTCGGTTCAAAAGAATTTACATATCTTTCCCAATTTCCAGGCTATCTCTATTTTGCATAGAAAACTGTTGTTTGGGACTTTAACTGGATCTAACCTGATGAAGGTAGAATTTTTGTTTGAAAACCAGATTCAAGGTAAGGAGGTGTGGGACTTTAATTAAAGTTGTTTGGGTCGGGTTGAGCTCGGATTTCTATAAAACCCATACCACCCCACCACTGAAAAATTATCAAGACGCACTAAGTTCAAGTCAAATCAATAGACATATCATGTATTATGTTACACGGATTCGAATGCAAGTATCAAAACAATGTGGATATGCATTTGAAAGATATTTGACCCCAAATCTAGAAGAATTCCATAAAAAAACTAATGTAAAACTCTCATCTTCAACCTTGTCAATTGGAAGAAATCGACAAATACTTGCATCTAAATACAGGAAAATTCATGTCATGATCATATAAATCAAATACTGTCATTTCATAATAATGAAATTCACCAGACAACGGGCACTTACTTCAAGTCAAATCATAATCACCCTGAAACTAGAAACCTTAATTACATTCATAACATGCAACAAATAATTCTTCCTGCATACCATCAGCCATTTGCAAGACAAAATCAGTTGTACAGGCAGCTTGTTTGGTTCAAAAGAAAGAAAAAGAAAACGCCATACAAAATCAACCATTTTCCAGGCTATCTCTATCGTGCAAGGAAAATTCTGAGTCCCTTCCATAACCTGAAAATATGGCTCCAACATTAGTATTTACAAGATACACTCTGACCAATTCTTCCGGTAACTGTTAAAGGTGAGCAAAACTTGACTCAACTGAAATGTTCTCCGCTAATAATTGCAACTAATTACAATCAAGAAACAAGCTTAGTTTAGCATTTCATTACCTCATATTCCTTCTCTACTCATCAAACCTGGTGAATCCTCTTGGACAAGATATCATCCCTAACAACACAAAAGAAACAAAAACATATACATGGGAATTCATATTGCATCATACAAGGAAAAATGTGAAACATAACTGCATAAAAGTATGCACGATGCCAATCTGAATTCTTTGAATTAAATTCCTTCCGGGGAAAGAAATCTCACCTCTCGGTGTTCTTTCTCTTTGTTTTTCCACCATGTTGGTTCTTGTTGTTGAACATTGCACCATTGCCATCAAGAGGTACAAGGCTCTCAACCATCATTTCTACTTCAAATATAGTTGGGACATCTTCAATCTCTACCTTGTCAGCCTTTTTCCTTCTCAGATCATAGAAAAACAGCATTCCGCCTACATGTAGTAATACTTTGTCATCATTTTTGGAAAAGACCAAAGGTAATACATATGGATCAGCCTCAAAACACTGATATGTCTTTACAGATATGAAAAGAGTCCAAGATTCCTTCACCCCTTATTCTTTCATCATCCATATATCAACAGCAACATCAACATCTCGATAAGTTGCTATCAAACAAAGGCAACATCCCATGGCATATATATTCGTTGTGAGCCTCTCACCCAAACAATCCGGCAATTCGATGACATGGTATTCCTCGGTACCGAGATCAAAAGCAGCAATGAGATCAAAATCAGCATCAAAGCTTTCAGAATCAGACACGGGCTTTGTACAAACCTCACAGTGCAGGGCATTGTTAGCGAAAACAGCATGCATTGTTCTTGAGTATTTAAGATAAAAAGGAAAGTCCTTTTTCCTCCTCCAATAATTAGCCTTCAAGCTGTAAACCATAACTTCAGACTCGAAAAAGTCGACAACTAGACAAAAACTTTGGACAATTCGAACCAATTTGTAGTCATCCGAAATGGGATCATAGCCGAATCCATAAACAACGTGCGGTGCAGAGAATACCTCTGGTGTAAACCCGATTTTGCTGACCGGCAACATCTGAGATTTTCTCGTTGAGGGGTTCCACAGATATAATTCGTCTTTACGCTTAAACAGCGACATCTTAAACAACGACAATGGTACATCCTTACGTTTGAACAAAGCCAACAAACCATTGCAAGAACCCAATACAGCAAAGTCTCTTTAGCGCACTCTTCGCCTGGGAATTCCAGTCTCTGGGCTGTTTTGAGTGAGTCGAAGTTGACTGAGTAGACATCTTCGAAGCCGAATCGATTTAGGAGAATAACGGAGAGATTGGTGCTGGTTTCGATGGAGTGGGAGAGGTGAAGCTTGATGAAACCCAAGCCGTCGATCAAAGAGCACCATGACTTTGAAACGCACCTGAAGCAGAGAAGATCCTTTACGCTCAAACGGCGTAGTATTTCGCAGATAAGGTCGGGAGAGAGGATCACCGATGCCATTCCCGAGTTCAGCGTTTAGGGTTTCAGATTGGGGAAGACAGCAAAGAAGCAGCCGATGGTTTAAAGTAGGCTTAATATAAAGTGTAAACAACCGCAATGGTCATTCACTTGTACACCTTGTGTTTACTAATTTCAAAGAATTAAGGTTGTGGTTATTTATACTTTTATTTTTTAAAGTTTAAAATAAAAAATAAATATTTAAATTATAATTTTTTTAAAGTAAACTTTACAGGTTTTTTATGTTTTGATCTTATTTTATTTTAATCATTTAATTTAAAAAAATTTATTCTCATCACTTATATTTTAAATTATTATCTTTTTAATCACTTAAATTTATATTTTAAATTGTTACCGTTTTAATCACTTAAATTTAATTTCCGTTACTTAAACAACAAAGAGCTGACATAGCGCCTTAAAAATAAATAAAAAAATCCACGTGTGTATATCAAAAAAACCAAACCAGCCATCAACTAACTCTCTGTTTCCCTCCCACCACCACCACACTGCTCTCCTCCAGCTGCTTCCTCCTCCTTTGATCTCTGAAATGGTTCTGGATAATCCTTCGTCTCCACCACCCGACTTGGATTCGAAGAACCTCAAAGCCATCAAAATTCTGGGCAAAGGAGCCGTGAGCTGTGTCTTCCTTGTGCATCACGCATCAACCGTTCCAACCGCCTGCTCCCCGTTTGCCCTCAAGGTTGTTCAAAGATGCTGACCGCCGAGCCAGTTGAGAAATGGAGGACTTGACCAGGCTATCCTCTCCCGACCCAACTCTTCACCACCCTTTTCTCCCTCGTCTTTTGGGTCGCCTTGAAACTCTCTATATATAAGATTTCGATAATGAAAAGGAAATTCCAATATAACAAAATATCATATCACTGTGAATTTCCCGATTAAGAAAGCAACGGCTCACATGAACTGGAACTTCTTTTGATGCATGGACCCTGCCAGAAAAAATGAGATAACATTTAATGAAGATACAAGGTTATTAAAATCTTAAAACTAGCTAAAGCCCATGAATGCAGAAAAAAGAAAGTATATAATTATTGTAGTAATTCCTTTCTGCAAGAACTAAACAGAATAGTCAAAAATAAAAACCAGTCAATGGTTACTCCCCATGAATTCACCGTATATTCATGAAAACTCAAAAACTAAGTGATGAGTTTATTCTTATATATCGAAATCTTAAGAAGTATTATGGAAATGTCACTTGTCCCTTTCAACATATAGGGAGAGGATAGCCTGGTCAAGACCTCCATTTCCTAACGTGCTCGACGGTCAGCATCTTTGGACAACCTTGAGGGCAAACGGGGAGCAGGCAGTTGGACCGGTTGATACGTGGTGCACGAGGAAGACACAGCCCACGGCTCGGGTGGTCGAGATGAATGATTATCCATAACCATTTCAGAGGAGGAAGAAACAGTTGGAGGAGAGTGGTGTGGTGGTGGGAGGGAGGGAGAGAGAGAGAGTTAGTTGATGGCTGGTTTGGTTTTTTGATATACACGTGGATTTTTTATTTTTAAGGTGCCATGTCAGTTTTCTATTATCAAGTGACGGAGACTAATGTTCGAGTGACTAAAACAGTAATAGTTTAAAATGTAAGTGGCAAGAATAATTTTTTTTTAAATTGGGTAATTAAAATAGAACAATCCCTAAACATAAAGGACTTCCGGTGAAATTATCATTTTTCTTTTAATTTTAGATGTTTAAAGTTTTTTAATAAAAATAAGCGTAAAGTCTCAATCACTATAATTTTAAGTGTCCGGCCATTTAAAAAACGTTATATAATGTGACACGTGGCATGTTGATTTTTTATTTAAAAAATAGAAAAATAATGTTTTTGAAAAAAAACTTAAAATTCTGAAAATTCTCAAAAGCCCTAAAACCTTAAAATTTAAAACTAATTTTTTTCTAAACTACTATCGTTATCAGTGTTGGGCACCGTCATTATTCTCGTCGAAGGCTACCGTTTATTTCTTTCAAGCACGCACCGCCGATAATCAACGAGCCAACCTGACGACGAATGATGAACGCGAAGGACTATAATCGAACAACGTCTTATTGATACACTTATCGGCAGTTATTGACGATGAGTGATTGAGAAAAACAAACGGTTGCTTTCGACAACGATAGTAGTGATGTCCGACGACGACAACGACGTCAATTTTAAGAATTTATAATTTTGAGTTTTAAATATTTGGAGCTTTTTCGGGATTGGGGAATTTTGAGATTTAAAAAAATTATACTATTCATTTTCAGTTTTTTAAATAATAAAAAAAAACATGAAGCGTGTCACGTTCTTATTGGAAAATGATTTTTTAAACTGACGAGTACTTAAAATTGTAACGATTAAAACTTTAACCATCTATTTTTACCAAAAAAATACTTTATGTACCTAAAGTTTAAAAAACGTATAATTCAAACACTTATTTTTTAAATAAGCCCTTCTAAAACATTTAGCTACTCGAATGTTGATTGCAATTAGATTGTTAACATGGCCACTAAACTAAAAATAATTTTTACACATACAATAAAATTTAACATAAAGGGTGGAATTTACCTGCAGATGTTTTGGAAAAAGGTGAGAAATTTATCATTGCCGTTATACTAATTATATCGAAAAAGTGAATGAAGAGTAACCTGCCTAAGAGCATCACAGAAAGCAGAATAAGTTCTTTTGAAGATGAAACTGGAACCAAGTAAATGGAAACTAAATTTTAGGCTTAGGTGCGGAAATACGTATGGTAAATGATAAGAGTTTGGGTGAGTATAGAAGCATCATTTTTTTTAAAGAAGCTACCATTTCTGAGCATTTTATTGAATCAAAAGAAAAAAGAAATAAAACAAGAGAGAATTACACAAGAAACCCAAACGACAATGATTAAAAAACAACAAAGGAAAAACAAACTCTCGGCTACCCACGATCAGACCAAATAAAAGCTCGAACCAAGAGAAGAAAACTAGGCATTGTAGCCTTAGAAATAAAACCCTATGGGGGGTCAATCAAGCGCCGATCTGACTCAGCCATGGCTAAAACCGAGGGAGGAGCATCTTCGATCCAAAACTCATTTGTAGTCGCTGATTTGCCAATTATCGCCATTGCATGCGCCGTTCGGTTGCCATCCCTGCCAGTAAAAGGTAAAGCTGCAACGCCTAAACCTCTTAGATTTTGATTTCGCGTCAGCTATTACGGGCCTAATCACAGAGAAATCATCTGATTGAGAGTTTAATTTCTGAATCACAGCCCTTGAATCCCCTTCCACAACAATATCAGTGCAGCCAATGTCTTCCCCAAACTGAAGCCCTTGTAGAACAGCTAGGGCCTCTGCTTCGAACGCCGATTGAACGTTGAAGTTGATCCGGTAAGTTGAACCCAAAATAAGACCCTCATAATCTCTGACAATCAACCCTGAAAAAGACATATTTTCCACAGAAGAAAAACCAGCATCAACATTGATTTTCACCTGGTTTTGAGACGGAGGATCCTATTTAATGTTTGACCTAATATTCGGGTGCGTTAATCGAACCGACACTGAGTGCAGCTCTTCAACATAGCTCTTGATAAAGAAAACAACTTCAAGTACTGTCTGAATTAAGCCTTCATGAACCATTCTATTTTGAGCAAACCATATTGCCCATATGGATACAAATATTGTAGCATGTTGACTGTAATTATAATTAGCCAGAATCCATTGAGACTCTCATTGAAACTACAATATGATAACTGATTTGGCCATTAAAATCCCATAGTAGTCCATATTTGTTGCGCAAAGAAACAGTCATAGCTAGCATGAACAACATCCTCATTTTGCACATGACATCTAGGACACAAAGAGTTCTGTGCTATTTTCTTGACATATAAACATTTCTTAGTAGGCACATAGTTCCAAGTAAACCTCCAGATTAAGATCTTTATTTTCTCAGGGCACTTAACATGCCAAAGAGTTCGATAGAAAGCTGTTAAATCTAGCATCATGGTATCATTTGACAATAACATTCTGTATCCACTACGCACTGAATAAATACCTGATAGTTCCCTCCCATCTGAGTTTATCCTCCTATCTGGTAGATGATAGTCGAATAGATAATATGGCTTCAGAATCTTCAGTGTTGAAGATGGAGGCAATCAAATCTTCATTCCAATAATGCCCATCAGTAGACATTAGTTCAACAACTCTTTGTAGACTTTGAACAGGTGGAGTTGAGACCTTTCTTACTGGTTGAATAAGAAACCAGTAATCATTCAATATGACTATGTAATTTTCGTCCCCAACTATATACGACAAGCCCAGCTCCAAAAGTCCCCTCGAACTCCAGACACTCTTCCATATGTAAAATGGGTTAGAACCCAATGAAGAGTGCATAAAATCTGATGTAGGATAGTATTTTGACTTCAGTAATCTGGCCAGTAGTGAATCTGGATGCTGAATAATCCTCCAACCTTGCTTTGCAAGCAAAGCAATATTGAATTTACCCATATCTCTAAATCCAAGCCCCCCATCGCATTTTGGCTGACAAAGATATTTTCATCTACACCAATAAATCCCCTTTGTTTCACTTGATTTTTTCCACTGTAACGGGCCAAAATAGCCTCAAGCTCAGAGCAAAATGACTTTGGAAAGAGGAAGCATAACATCGCAAAGACAATAACAGGTTGTAACACACTTTTGATTAAAACCTCTTTCCCTCCACTCGAAAGAATTCTAGCCCCTTATTGTGAATTTGCTTCAAACACCTTGACTTCAAGCTGCAAGAGCCTGCTTTTTGTCCCTATCAACCATCGAGGGCAGGCCCAAATATTTTTCAAGGCTATGCTGCCTGGAGACTCCAAGAATTCTACAAACAACATTTCTGTTGCTTTCAATAACATTTGAGCTAAAAAACAGGCTTGATTTATCATAATTGATAACTTGTCCTGAACAAGCAGAGTACCTGTTGAGAACATTTTTTATACTGACAACCCCCAAAGTAGTAGCCTCTTCAAATAAGATGCTGTCATCAGCGAATAATAAATAAGACACTAGAGGAGCACGCCTGTTTATTCGAACCCCAACACCAGCACTATGCATAAGGGCTTGACGGAGCAAAGAAAACAGTACCTCACTACATATAAGAAATAAATATAGACTGATGGGATCCCCTGCCTCAATCCTCTACTCGACTTAAACTCTTCTCCCACACGATCATTGGCCACTACAAAATAGGTCACAGAGGAAATGCATCAGATTATATTTTCTATCCATTTTTCATTAAAACCCATTCTTCGCATCATCTGTTCCAAAAAAGCCCATTCCACGCGATCATAAGCCTTGTTCATATTGAGCTTGAGTGCAAAATTACCCCTTCGCCCAACTCTTCTAGCTTTCAAAGAATGCATAATCTCATAAGCCGTGATGATGTTATCAGTAATTAGCCGCCCAGGCAAGAAGGCACTCTGAGCTTCATCTATTCAAAACGGGAGCACTACCTGCATTCAATTAGCAACCATCTTGGATATAATTTTGTACAGTACATTGCAAAGAGCAATTGGTCGAAACTGGGACATTTGTTGTGCATCAGAAACCTTAGGAATCAATACTATGTAGGTAGCATTAATATCTTGCAACGATTGATCACCATGCAATTTTTCGAGACAGAAAGAAGCAACATTATCTCCAATAATATGCCAAAACCTCTGATAAAACACAGCACCAAGCCCGTCCTTTCCAGACGCTTTGAGAAGACCCATTGATTGCACCGCTTTATAAACTTTCTCTTTTGTATAATCTTTCAAAAGATCATTGTTCATTTCAGCATTGATACAGTTATCAATTCCTTCTAAAATCTCAGAAGCATCCGACGTACCTGGGAAAGTAAATAATTGTTTAAAGTAGTCTGATGCAATTTTAATAATACCATCAACCTCTGAAATAGAATCTCCAGTGTCAGTATTTAAAGAATTTATTCTGTTCTTCCCGCGTCTGTGAGAAGCATGTTGATGAAAGAATGTTGTGTTTCTATCACCAAAACGCAACCAGTTCGCACGAGCTCTCTGCTCCCAATATAATTCCTCTCGATCTGCTTCCATATTTAGAGCTAATTTAAGCTCACAAATTTCCTCGAGAGTTTCATCCGTTGGAAAGGCCTCATTAAGATCTTGAAGGCGTTTACAAAGATCATTAACAGTTATTTTCTTCTCTTTTTTAACACGTTTAAATCACATTTCTAAACCCTGACTGAGAAAGCCCAGGCGATCTACTAAATTTTCTTCGCTTTGCCTCCATAATCTCTCAACCTCCCCTTCACATGAGTTCTCCAACAGCCATGATGCTTCAAATCTAAAATGTGTAATCCAAAGAGATGTCGATTGTCTATTCTCAGTGTGAAGAAGTAGAGGACAGTGATTCGAGAATGTATGTTGAAGGTGGCTGAGATTAAAGTGAGGAAAAAACTCCTACCAGCTTGCATTGGCAACCCCTCGATCAAGTCTTTCACGTATATCCGTTGCTTTAAAGCGAACCTTCTCCCAAGTATACCAAGCCCCGTAGTACCCCACATCCTCCAACGAGCAATCTGTCAAAGCAGTAGTAAACCTATCCATTTGACGTTGGTTTCGCGGTCGGCCACCACTTTTTTCATCTGCGAACAATAATTCATTAAAATCTCCAATAACCAGCCATGGCATATTTGGAGTATCATTCAACCGGCGCAAAAGATGCCAAAATTTCTCTTTATTCTGCTCTTCGGGCGCGCCATAAAAAACCGTACAATGCCAACTTTTACCATCAGAATCATCAATAAAAATAAAGTCAATATGCCTATCAGAAAACGAACGAAGAGAAACTGTACAAGTAGACTTCCATCCAAACGAAAGCCCATCACTTCTACCACGAGCACTTATATCAATACCATTAACAAAACTACAATAATTACAAATGTAAGCCATTTTATTATCTTGCAATTTGGTTTCAATCAAAAAGATTACAGAAGGATTGACGTCCCTTAACATGTTTTATTATCTTGCACTTATATCATTGATTTTGTAAGAGTTAGGAAGTACGCATGCAATTGTTTTTCATTAAATTCTTCTTTCCAGTTAAAGGCTGTTAAATTTAGGACTAAATTGATTGTATTAGTAATTAAATAATTTTTATTTAGTTCGATGATCAAAATTGGAGTAAAGTAATAGTTTAGTGACTATTCAAATAATTTACTATTCTTTTCATTGGTTGTCTAATGGCAATTAACACCCGAATGGCCAAATATTTTTAAAAATGAACGTTACTTTTTAAAAATTAGCGAGTAAAAGTGTACACTTACTAGAGGTAGATGACCATTTCAATAGTTTGCTTAATATAAAAATAGGTACCCAAAATGTTGATTTGTTTTGCCTATTTTTTTAAAAAAAATAGGTACATAATGTTTTATTCTGTTAATTTTAGGTGTCTGACCATTAAATACAATTGACATTTTCAATTTCCTTTATTTTAGCTTACATTTTTAAAACTCCTAAATTTCATAAAATTCACAAAATAACCCCTAAATCCCTAACCCAAAATCTTTAAAATTAGTGTTGATACCGCCGTCAATAGCCTCGTTAGAGCGCACCATTATCGTCATCAGATGCCGCCGCTCGTTTTCCTCAACCACTCATCATCGAAAGTCGACAGATAACGTACTTAACGTCGAAAGAAACTGAACTCAAGAAAGGAAGCTGGTCGGCAAACCTACTATCAATTACTAGCGTTGGATGGTTGGGAAAATGATCAGCAGCATCCGATGACGATAGTGATAGGCTTCAATGAGGCTATCAACGACAGTAGCGATGACAAATTTGAGGATTTTAGATTTTAAGTTAAGGATTTGAAACTATTTTGTAAACAATTTAAACTATTAAGTTTTTAAAAAATAAGGGATAATGGCACAAATACACCTTGTACTTTCTTAAATTTGTCAATGTGGTGTTTAAGTTTATAAACCTTCAATGCGCCCCCTATAATTTTCTTCCGTCATTCAAAACGCCCCTTGAACCTAACGTCATTAATCTGTGATATGGTAGGACATGTGGCACGATTCTTATGTTGTCATGTAAAATTTTTGGTAAAAAAAAGTCAAAAAAAATTAATGCAAGGGCATCTAAGCAATTTGACCATTTTATTTTATGCAGTATAAAAAATAAAATAGTAAAAAATGTTCTTCTTCTTCTTCTCTTTTTCTTTTTGTTTTGTTATTTTTTCCGTTATAAATTTTAGTTGTTGCCATTTTTATACCTTTATTTAGTCAGAAATCGTTTTCTGTTCAGGCCATAAAAACGAAAGACAAAAAAGGTAAAAAAAAAATTATGTCTTTAGTTCGACCATTCTCACTCTCCGACAGCCATCACGTTTCTCTCCTCTTACTCGCACAACTACCTTTGGTCAGGGGTAGAGCTAAGAATTTATTCAAGGGGTATCATTTTTTAATATTATTTAAAAAAATTAATTATTTATAAAAAATGTCATTTATTTATTAAGGGTGCTATTTTATTTATAGATGGGTGTCAATTATATATTTTTTTAATTTTTTATTTACAAATTGCTTAAGTGACTCTGCTCATGCCCTTGGCCATCAGCCCTCTTACAAACGATGAACTGCTCTGTGCGCACCATCGTCTACTGCCCTTGTTTCGTCAGAGCACCCCGATTGCAAACCCAAACAGCGCTCTTCCAAATTTCATTCCCCTAAACCCTCCTGACTCGCTGTCTTGAACCAAATCCCTAGAACATGACTTCAATTGACCCGATCCTGACTCAAAATTTAGAACGATTTTTAAATTGATAAAATTTTGGACATGTTGACAGATTGTATGAGCATTTAACAAAAATATTCTTACAATAATATTTTTTTACACTAAAATAAAAAAGTCAATGTCAAAAAAATTCAATTATTTTTAACTGAGTTAACCTCGTATTGACTTATAATATCAATTCATTACATTAACAAATTATGTCACGCCTGTTATATGAGAAAAAAATATTTATACAAATTTATTTCATGGATGGACATATATGATAAAAGATGAGTACAAATCTACTAATTTTCCATAAATAGTAAAATTTTATTACTTTATTTAAAGAGAAAATAGTTCTTGTATGACAAAGAAAACTTATTTTCTATAAGTATATATAGGGTTTTATACTGATAGTGCATCAAATATTAACAATCATTTAAAAATTAAAATAAAAGAGGAAAAAACATCATTATAAGACGAGTAAATTACACAAATCATCACTAAAGTTTACTCTCTGACCTATTTTGGTCGTTGAAGTTTCAAAACGTTCAATTTACTCACTGAACTTTAAACATTGAATATTTTTAGTCACTCCACCGTTAAATAATTATCGGTGTTTTGACATAGCATTCAACACTACGTCATTCTAAAAGCACCAAATTCTAACTAAAATGACGTCATTTTAAAATCCCTATAAAAATTAAATTTTCCCTCATTTTTTCTTTTTCCTTCTTTCTTTCTTCTTCTTTGTTTCTCTCTATTTTTGCCCAGAGTAGCAACAACTTACCTACCACAACGTGCCAAAAGAATAGTTCGATAGTAAGCAATTGTAAGATTATATTGAAGGAAAGTAAAGCCGCGGTCAGCTCCAACAAGACGAGTTGAAGGGTCGAAATCAGAGGAATTCTGGATGAGTTGCAGAAAAAGACATGTAGGCTTTTTTAGAAATAGAGAGAATGAGAAAGACACAGACGAAGCAGATAATATAAGGAAGGGAGATGAATGCTTCTTTGTTGTTGCCATGGCGGTCTTTGTGCGATTGTAAATTTTTTATTTTGTTATTTCTCGCGTCAAAATTATTTATATTTTTTTGGGTTTAGGGTTTAGCTTTGCCGGCGAGCTAGTTGTCACACATCATTCTACATAATCGATCTAAGCACCCAGACGCCTCTCAACCATGCCACGACCTCGGCCTCCTATAATTATGCCTTTGATGAGGCTTCTTGCTCGTATCCCCGATCCTAAACACATGAGCGAACCCACTTCAATCACACTTCCTCTTCTCAATTCATGAACTCACCTTAGCCGTCACGTCGTTTTACTAGATCACTTGTGCGAGTTCGGGTTAACGAGAAAAAGAGCGATATAGTTTTCAAGGAAGAAAAAAAAGGAAATTTGTAGTTATAATCCAAAAATATTTAAGATATGTTTAAATTGATAGAGTTTTGACCAAATTGATAGAAATGTATAAGTTTTAAGACTAACACTATAACGACCCGGATTTTGGAATCTGAAGGTCGGGTTAACCCGAGGCATAAACGTTACGTTGGGCTTCACGTTAGGCCAAAAACTTGAACTTGAATAGCCCTATTGAGCTTGTTCCTTGTTATTGGCCTCAATTGGTTGATGTGGGTTTGGGTTGGGATGAGTGGGAGATGGGTAGAGTGGTAAAACCTTAATTTTCTGCATTGTGCAGAAATTGGTGAGATCACCTTGCTTTATGGTCTCTTCCTCGCTTTCAAACTCATTCTCCCACCCAAAACACCACCATCAAAGGTAGAATCTTGAGGCCTTGTTTTGTAAATCATTTTTTGCTTGTTTAGAGAAGTTTTATCAGCATTCAAGGATCTTTAGTTCAAGGTAAGTTCGATTTAAAATGGTGGAGGTTGAGTTTTGATGGGGTCCTTGGGGGAGAACGAGAATGAGCGTTGAATACTCTATTCTCAGTTTATCTAGTGTTCTTAGCTCCGTAATTCTTTCCAATAGTGTGGTAAATCGTTTAGTAATCTTCTTTTGTAGTGAAAGAAGTGAGAGAGCCTTCCAAAGCTCGTGGGAAGGAGAAAGCTTGAAGGATTTGGGTGAGCATCATTTTAGTCTTCACAGTTGAGATTAGTACACTACTAACTCCTTTGTGTTCCTGGAAATCATGAATTGGATTGCCTTGTTGTTTGGTTGACATTTTGGTTGTTTGAATGCTTAGAGCCTTTAAAATGGTAAATCTTAATATTGATGTTAAAACGGTTAAAAATTTGGTAGAAAACCACTTAAATACCTTTCATAACCTGTAGGTTTAGTTTGGGGTTGTGCCTTGGCATTTTAGGGGCATTATGAGTGATTTACGAACTCCAGAAAACGAATTCTAGGTTCGAGTATCGATACGGGTGAGGGCATATTGATACCCTGTGTTAATTTTTAAAGAACACAGATATTTTGTGAAGGGCGGGGTATCTATACCTTTTTGTCATCCAAATTCTATTAGCTAATTTCGGTATCGATACGCTTAAAAGAGTATCGGTACGCCTTAGGGTACCGATACACGTCCTCGTGTATCGGTACGGGGTTGTTTGGTTAAAACCCTGTATGTGTAAGCTGGGTATCGATACACTTGGAGGTGTATCGGTACGGAAGAGTGTGCCAATACCCTTAGGGGGTGTATCGATACCATCTGGGCACTCTACCCAAAATAAGATTTGAGTTTGAAGGGCCTATAATTCCAGGACTAAGGCTCGGTGGACATTTAAAGTGGTAGAATGAATAGCAAAATCGAGAAATTGAGTTTTAAACCTCATATACTGTAATCACTCATTTTGTCCAGGTTTCTAGTATTTTCAGTATTATTGTAATAATAATAATATTATTAATTTAAATAATAATAATAATAATAATTAAAAAAAAAAGCAAAAAACAAAAAAAAGAGGGGGAGGGGAGTGGAGCACAAGGCTCCACGTCACCCACCTCACCCCTCACATTGCCTATAAATAGGCATGAAGTGAGGGGGGCAAAAAAACAACAAGAATCGGCAGTGGCAAGCCTTAATAAGAGAGCTTGGCTCTCGGCTAGCCAAGGACCGGGGCAGTGTCCTCGGTCCTAACCGATTCGATCAGAGTCCTATTTTGGGATCTGATCTAGTTATTTTTTGGAGAGGTCGTGGTATATCTCGGTGGGGTTCAGCCGGGGTTCGTCATTCGAACTCCTAGTTAGGTATATTTTCTTTCCTTTTTATTTGTGTTGTAATTTTTATGATTTAATGAAGTAGTAGTTAATTTAAAATTGTGTTTTTAGTTTGTGTGTTTATTTATGTTTTAGATTAGTATTTATTATGTTTGAAATTTATGTTTTATATTAATATTTTATTTATGTTAGATTTGTTTTTATTTATGTGTTAGATTAATATTTATGAATGTTTTAGATTAGTATTTTATTTATGTTAGATTTGTTTTTATTTATGTGTTAGATTAATATTTATGTATGAATGTTTTAGATTAGTATTTTATTTTATTGTGTTAGTATTTATTTATATTAGTATTTATTATGTTAGTATTTATTTGTATTTTTATCGCAGTGTATTTATTTATATTTGACATGTTTTTAAGTTTGCATATCGGATATATATTTTGTTAATGCGGTGCCCTTTTATCCGAGCGTAAACGAGGCCAGTATCAAGCGTAGTGATGGTGGTTGGATGTTTACTCTCGGATAACAGGGCCTTTAAAATATACTCGCATTTATAACCAAATTTTAAATTAATCATCACTTTAATCCGGAAAGTATAATATTAATAAAGCGGTAATTATTAAAGTACCAATTTTGGGCGGTGTGGGGGTGCTAATCCTTCCTCATCCGTAACCGACTCCCGAACCCGACATTTTAAAATCTCTGGTTTTTACGGTGTCCGATCCACCTTGAGTGGCCGGTGGAGACTCAATTTTTAAATAAAATATGGGTTTTTCTAAAACTCCACGCGGAAGACAATATTTTCAAAATAAAGTAAAAAATAAAAACCACAACCTTTTTTAGCGTAAAAGGACATCACTACAGATGGCGACTCCGCTGGGGAAATTTTTGTTTTTTCAAAAACAAATGAGAGTCAAGCTTTTTAAAATAATTATCGCTTTACTAATATTGGAAATTCTGGATTAAAGTGACTATTAAAGTAACATTCGGTTATAATTGCGCGCTTATTTTAACGCATTTAAAATATGGCATATAAACCCGTCCTTTTAAGTGGGGGGAAAACGCTAATGCTTTCGTGGGGATATCGTTCCCCTGTATGGGCCCTAGCAAGTACCTTCGGGGCTCGAGTACCTTATGCTCTCATAAGGATATCGTTCCTTCGTATGGGCATAAGCGAATGAGTCCCCCTGAATTGAACCCGGTTGAAATGAGCCTATAATGGGTGATGACCGGTGGCCTTGCTACTCTTAGTAGAGGACAACAAGGACAATTCGGGTACCTCTTAGCACCAAAACTGCATGTAGAGAACATATAGAAACCCACCCTTTTAGAGCCATGCAGATAACTTAGGTGTTTTAGACGGGATGTAAATAGGGTTGTTTTGTTTGTTTACCTTATCTAAATTGTTCTTCTATTTATGTGTTATTGATCTTATCCGGCACTGACTCGTTTTCTTTTTTTGTTTTACCCTTTTTTTCATACATCATTGCATTTGCATTGGGGTATTGGTTCAAGTAGTTTACCCGATCAGAAATTTTTCATTTTTACCCTATTTTAATTTACTCATTTGATTATTTCATTTGATTATTCTAATTTCAAATTAACCCATTTTTGTGATCACATCATATCTGTTCATCTTTGTATTAACTACATGACACATCATAACATTTTAATTTTTGCATGAAATGCTGATTCACGATTGGTTCTCAATTTAAAAATTATCATTAGGAGAAAATCTAGCACTCTAGATATCGAGGCAATATTCAAAGTTGCTAATAAATCCCAGGAGTTTGAAAGTTGAGCCATAGGAACCATTTTTGAATCAGTACTTTCACATCTAGGACATGCATTTCGCATTTACATGCATACATTTTGAAATTTCAAAATTAGTCCCTGGGTTACCCCATCTGATACAACAAAGTTGGTCGATCTAGCACCTTACAGAGCCTCTTACAAGAACCTGATCTTGGGGCATGTCCAAAAGCACCCTCCACATCTTTTACAAAAATTGTGCCCCTAACAAAGCCCCAGTCTGGGGCATTCTTTGCCAAGGTCCAGCCTTCACTGCTAAGTCAAACCCTTGCACCCTTGAAATGTCTACATCGATCACAGTTTACAAAATTGCACCCAATCCAAAAAATAATGAGCTATCATGAACCAACAAAATTTATAAACCCAACTTAGGGGGAAACAAAATGTGCACCAGAGTTTCAAATTTGCTACAAGAGCAGTTTCAGACAATGGCATAAAACGAACAAAATTTTGGGGCATGCTCCCAGATGAAAGCTAATTCAAAGAAAATTGATTGAACCCAGGACAAAGTCGGGGCATCGTCACATGAAAAAAAAAACAAGATCCTGACAGGACCAGTGAGGAGTCAGGGGCATCCCATTAAGGGCCAAAAAAATCATATCACATTCATGCATTTAGATTGCATTCATCTTGCATTAAACCATTTTTACATACATCATACATTTAGATTAAGTGCATGCACCAAAGTCACCAAGCCTTTAGGGTAGACACATGCATTTAGACATAAAATTAGATACATTCATGCAATCTTGCTTGTACATAACAGGCCTACGGAAAAGACCGAGTACCCTCAACATGGGGGCAATGACAAGAGGGCCAACCCTAGTCTTGAAAGAGGCCAAACATGAAGAAGATGCTGAAACACTCAAAATAAAATGTACCAGTGGCAAATTTTGTGAACAATTTACTAATAAATGTTTTTTTCTTTTTAGGATTTGATTCATCCGACGATGGTGTGACGGACGCCAACATTTTCCAGATCCTTACTACTGCCAACAGAGACAACTATTTCCAGATTCTGCCCTCGTGGATAGAGAAACATAGCAAATTTTTTCTATACATCGTCTCACCGTCAATGGCAGTCATCCAACATCTTGCAAATCATGCCTCCGTCAGTGGTGTGGTGTAGCAGATCAAATCCTATCCAGATCTTGCCTCCGTCGGTGGTATTGCAGATCAGGTTTTCCATTCGGTCATGTCTCTCCGTCAGTGGTATAGCGGGTCTCACATTTTGTTGATCTAGTCCCTCCGCCAGTAGAGCAGCAGAAGTAGCCTTTTTCAGATATTGCCTTCATTATTGTTGATAGGCCAACATTTCCAGATTTTACTTTACCGCTGATGGTGCAGCAGTATAGACATCCTGAAGATCTTGTTTCTCCGTTGACGGTGCAACAGATCCGAACCTTTCCCCAAGCAGATCAAATTTCTATTCAGGTCTTGTTTCTCCGCTGACGGTGCAGCCAGACCAAATTTTTTCTCGAGTTTTACTTTTTTGTACAGTGAAATAAAAAAGAAAAATTATCAAAAAAAGAGAGTTGAAAAATTTTGAACAAAAAAGAGAAAAGAAAAAGATCAAATAAATCAAAAAATCAGAAAAAGATCAAAAATCAAGAAAATCAAAAATAATTAGAAAAAAATCAGAAAAGATCAAAAATAAAAAAAAATCAAAAAAATGAAATGAAAAATCAAAAGGAAATTTATCAAATTTTATTGCCCGATCTAGTCTCTCCGCTGATGGAGTGGCTAGGTACAAGCCAGTCGTCCTCAGATCCTGCTCTCCGCTGATGGTGTAGTCGGTTCCAGATCGTCATTGTCCAGTCCAGTCCTCCGCTGATGGAGTGGCCGGGTCCAAGCTCACGTCGTCCTCAGATCATGCTCTCCGCTGATGGTGTAGCCGGCTCTAGGTCGTCATTGTCCAGTCCAATACTCCGCTGATGGAGTGGTCGGGTCCAAGCTCCCGTCGTCCTCAGATCCTACTCTCCGTTGATGGTGTAGCCTGTTTCAGGTCGTCATTGTCCAGTCCTCCGCTGATGGAGTGGCCGGGTTCAAGCTCCCGTCGTCTTCAGATCCTGCTCTCCGTTGATGGTGTAGCTGATTCTTGGTCGTCATTATCCGATCTAGTCCCTCAACTGATGGAGTGGCTAGGTCCCAGTTGCTGCTATCCTACTTCTCCATTGATGGTGTAGTATGGCTCCATTTAATGTTCTGCTTCTCCGCTGATGGTGTAGTATGGCTCCATTTAATGTTCTGCTACTGATTTTCAAGTTCTCTTTATTAATGTTGTAGCTAAAAAATCAAAAAATAAAAAAAACAAAGAAAAAAATGAAAAAAAAATCAAAGAAAAAAGAAGAAAAAAATCAAAGAAAAAATCAAAAAAATGAAAAAAGAATAAGAAAAAATCAAAATCAAAGAAAAAAGGAAAAAGAAGAAAAAAATGAATGATGAAGAAAAAAATCAAAAGGAAATTTATCAAATTTCATCACCCGATCTAGTCTCTCCGCTGATGGAGTGGCTAGGTACAAGCCCGTCGTCCTCAGATCCTGCTCTCTGCTGATGGTGTAGCCGCTTCCAGGTCGTCATTGTCCAGTCCACTCCTCCGCTGATGGAGTGTCTGGGTCCAAGCTCCCGTCGTCCTCAGATCCTGCTCTCCGCTGATGGTGTAGCCGGTTCCAGGTCGTCATTGTCCAGTCCAGTCCTCCACTGATGGAGTGGCCAGGTCCAAGCTCTCGTCGTCCTCAGATCCTGCTCTCCGCTGATGGTGTAGCCGGTTCCAGGTCTTCATTGTCCAGTCCAGTCATCCGCTGATGGAGTGGCAGGGTCCAAGCTCTCGTCGTCCCCAGGTCATGCTCTTCGCTGATGGTGTAGCCGGTTCCAGGCCGTCATTGTCAAATCCAGTCCTCCGCTGATGGAATGACTAGGTCCAAGCTGTAGTCGTCCTCTGATCTTGCTCTGCGCTGATGGTGTAACCGGTTTTAGGTCGTCATTATCCGATCCAGTCCTTCCGCTGATGGGGTGGTTGAATCCATGTTACCAATGTTCTCCGATCTTACTTCTCCGTTGATGGAGTAGTGGGGTCCTACATCTATCTTTCGACCCGGTCTCTTCGTCGGTGTTGTAGCCAGGTCATTTTTACTCTCGTATTACCATGATGAAAAATAAGAAAGAAAAGAAAATATGAAAAAAAAGAAACAAAAAAGCAAAAAAACAAAAAAAAGGAAAAGTTGTCAGTTTTCTGATCTTGCTTCTTCGTTAGAGTTGTAGCTGGATCAGACATAGTAACTTTCATCCTCTGATCCTGCCTCTTCGTCAGTGTTGCAGCTGGATCAAATTTTGTAGACCCTGCCTCTTCGTCGGTGTTGCAGCTGGGTCAAGTTTTCTTTAGGTATTATCGCCGTCAATAATGTAGCAATTGGAACTCATTTTGCTTCCCTAACAAACAACCCCCCATTTTGAAGGTTTTACTTCCCCAAGAGTGACAAGGTGGATCAATCAAGACAAGAAAGAAGACATGCGCCGAAGAAAAAGAAGATCTACCGAAGAAAGAAGACACGCGTCAAAAGGAGAGAAGTTCAGCCAGATCGGACAAAAATGGTTATTCTTGTCTTTTCTCTATTCCTGTTACACAGCAATGAGCAAAGAGGGGCAACTGTAATCACTCATTTTTGTCCGGGTTTCTAGTATTTTCAGTATTATTGTAATAATAATATTATTAATTTAAATAATAATAATAATAATAATTAAAAAAAGCAAAAAGCAAAAAAAGAGGGGGAGGGGAGTGGAGCACAAGGCTCCACGTCACACACCTCACCCCTCACATTGCCTATAAATAGGCATGAAGTGGGGGGCAAAAAACAACAAGAATCGGCAGTGGCAAGCCTTAATAAGAGAGCTTGGCTCTCGGCTAGCCAAGGACCGAGGTAGTGTCCTCGGTCGTAACTGATTCGATCATAGTCCTATTTTGGGATTCGATCTAGTTATTTTTTGGAGAGGTCGTGGTAGATCTCGGTGGGGTTCATTCGGGGTTTGTCATTCGAACTTCTAGTTAGGTATATTTTCTTTCCTTTTTATTTGTGTTGTAATTTTTATGATTTAATGAAGTAGTAGTTAATTTAAAATTATGTTTTTAGTTTGTGTGTTTATTTATGTTTTAGATTAGTATTTATTATGTTTGAAATTTATGTTCTATATTAATATTTTATTTATGTTAGATTTGTTTTTATTTATGTGTTAGATTAATATTTATGAATGTTTTAGATTAGTATTTTATTTATGTTAGATTTGTTTTTATTTATGTGTTAGATTAATATTTATGTATGAATGTTTTAGATTAGTATTTTATATTATTATGTTAGTATTTATTTATATTAGTATTTTATTATGTTAGTATTTATTTGTATTTTTATCGCAATGTATTTATTTATATTTGCCATGTTTTTAAGTTTGCATATCGGATATATATTTTGTTAATGCGGTGCCCTTTTATCCGAGAGTAAACGGGGCCAGTATCAGGCTTAGTGATGGTGGTTGGACGTTTACTCTCGGATAACGGGGCCTTTAAAATCTACTCGCATTTATAACCAAATTTTAAATTAATCGTCACTTTAATCCGGAAAGTCTAATATTAATAAAGCGATAATTATTAAAGTACCAATTTTGGGCGGTGTGGGGGTGCTAATCCTTCCCTATCCGTAACCGACTCCCGAACCCGACATTTTAAAATCTCTGGTTTTTATGGTGTCCGGTCCACCTTGAGTGGCCGGTGGCGACTCCATTTTTAAATAAAATACGTGTTTTTCTAAAACTCCACGCAGAAGACAATATTTTCAAAATAAAGTAAAAAATAAAAACCACATCCTTTTTTAGCGTAAAAGGACATCGCTACATATACTAGCTTAACGGGTAATAACTTAATTAAAAACCTTGGGTGACTTGTTGTGTTGTATGATTAATGATCCTTGGTGGACTGAATAGTGAATGTATGCCACATAAGTGCATTTTTATGATTGAGTCACCTTGTTGATGGGATTATGGATACTCATAAGAAAATAGAGTGTTGCAACACTATGATCAAGATCCTGAATGTATGAACCCGAGGCTCAGTGGGACCAGGACTCATTCGAAGGCTGGATGAGAGATTCTGAGCATGAGCGTGCGTACCCGATACTTAGTGGAACCGAGCCTCACTCCGGGTTTGTTGATATATGCATATGGTTGCTATGTGAGACTATTTACCTCCTATTGTTGATATGTATTGAGACAGCTAGGGTTAGAGCCGCATTGATATGATATGATTGCCTTATTGCCATCTTTATCTACATGCTCTTATTTATGATTCGCATGAAGCATGGTTGAGTGGAAGTGTATCCACTGAGCTTCGTTAGCTCATCGTTCGAAATTGTTATTTTCGTTTGCAGGTTGGTAGGTTAACGTGCATTTGTCGGAGTACCATTAGAGTAGGTCTTTGGCATCAACTTGTGTTCGAGTACAATACTTAGATTTATTTGGGCTATGCATTCATAGGACCCTATGTTGTATTGTAACTCTTGTTTTGGATTTCAAATTAAGTTTCGAATGTTTTAACTATGTAATTTTAAATGGAGCTCCCCATGTAACTTTTTAATTATGTTTCTATTTTGAAATGTTTCAAACTTAATGTATTTAAATGAATGAATGTGGTTTGGGCTAAATCTAGTTGCACATACTTATGATTTTGGGTTCGGGCTTGAGGCCCAAATGTGATATTCGGGTCACCTGTGTTACAAAAACTGTTATTATCCCAATTAAAAATGAGTCACGTCATCATCTCAACTAATTTTAGCAGACGTGGTACCAAAATAGAATAAAAACGTAATATTAGGTACCATTTTACCAAAAAAATAGGCAAGGTGCAAAAACAGAAAAACGATAATAGATTAGGTACTAAATGAGTTGTTTACCCCTGTATTTCTAATTTAGTTATCCATTATTAGGGATGTTAAAAAATATCGGATCCGGTTATCCATTGATCTGATATGGAAATGCGGATATCCAATTTGATTTTTATTTTGGATCGGATATTTGATATGATTTTTTATTTTCCGAATCAGATACGGATCACAAAATTTCAAGTTTCAGATTATCTGAAAATTCAAAAATTTAAATTTTATAGATATAAATCTTGTTATATCTATAAATTTGAGAAATAAAAATTTTCATAGACGTTAATCTTGTTATATTTGTCAATTTATTAATTACTATATTCGAAAATCCAAAATTTTCATAAATACGACCGTCAAATTCGAAAAAAATGCTTAAATCAAATTATATATACGAATAACCAGATATGCGAATATCTAATCATAGTATCTGAATATTCGATTTTTTTGAATCGGATACGAATCTCTATTTTACCAATCAAAAGTTTTGGATATCCGAATTCTCGGATCGGATCAGATCTGACATCCGAAAATGAACACCCCTACCTATAATACCCGATTTCTGACCAGGTATATTGTATGATAAATAAGCACTTATAAATAAATAAGCAGTCCAAAATAAATACTCAAATGTTCAAATACATTTTAAAGGTCTATTTACAGTCCAAAAGCCTTTAAAATAGTCTAGAACCCAAAACCTATTACAATATAATTTTCACCGCCCATTTTATAACTCAAAATCGGATAAAAAGGCCTAAACTAGCACAATTGTGCTTTCTTTGCCCGCCCAAATTGTCCATGTGGCATCCAAGGGTTGGTCAGTGGGTGTAGCACGCAGATCAAGCCTTACTCTAACGTCATCACCTACATCAGCTATAAATACCTCATGAGAGAGAAAAATCGGGGCAATAATGACACAATTATTATCCTAATAATTGAAGAGAGAAAGGAAATTAGAGAGTCTTACCTGAAATCCAGAAGCCACCGGGATAACCAGAAGTCGCCCGGAGAAGACGATCAGAATTGTCACACCTTCATCGGAAACCGTCAAGAGGTATAACTTTCATTTCTCTTTTATCTCCCTGCATCAAAAAACCGAAATATTAGGTTAAGACTTTAAATGGTAAAAAATAGTAACAAAATGAAAACCTAAATACTTATCTCGTCTGGAGTTTCAGCCGGTGATGATTTTGTTTCGTTAGAGTTGAAAATAAGCGTCGGTGGTAGTTTTAGCTTCATAAGGTTGAAGTTGGGAGGTTCTATCGAACCATGATAAGTCTTAGACGTAAATCTAGGTTTTTAGGTATTAAAATCAGGGAAATAAAAAATTAGGTTTAAGATGTGATGGCAGACGGCGGTCAGAAATTGCCCTTGGGCGGCCAGCGTTGCATGTAGGGACCGAGATTCGAATCTCGGTGGCTGGCGAAAATCGAAGCTCGGTCAGAGAACGGTGGCTGAAGATCAAAGTGGCAGAGTTGAGGGCGGTTTGTGGCTTAAGGGTATAAAGTTCATCGAGTTCTTGATGAACTCGGATGAACTTCATCCAAAAACCCTCGTTTTTTATCAAGTTGGGGTTGAAATCTAGGTAGTATGGTGTTTAGGTTCAGAGAGTTTGGGTAAGTGAGAGAGAGGAGAGAAAGAATAAAGGTAGATTTTTCTTGTGTGATATAAACTGTCATTCATGCATAGCCTTCTACCCGGGCTTTCACCCTTCAGTAGGAGCGAGACATTATCCTATGTTGAGTTATCCAGCTCCGTGATCAGATTTTTGTCTTTCTTCCTGTATACTAACCTTATGCACCGTGAGGTTGCGCCTCAGCTATAAGGGGTCATATACTCTTGAATCGATGTCTTGCTGTCGTAGTAGACAGTAATGACAGTTCGGGTACCCAGAGTCTAGAATAAACACCACATGTTGTAATTTAGAAGTCTACCCCGCTAGAGCCAGACATGAACCTAGGATAGGTGCTGCCAATTTAAATATGTTTCTCTGGTTATTCTTTCTACTCGTAATAACTTACTTTGTTGTGTGTATTAAATTTAAAGTTTTTTCCTTCAATATTATTTCAAGGTACTAACACTTTTTTACGTTTTGTTTTTTGTTATTTTTCTTTTCTTGTATGATATCATGTTATATCTATAGGGGAATTGATTTGAAAGCTAGTTGGGTAGGAAATGTCTCATATGGCTGAAGGGTCTGATAGACAGGGAGAGGATAATACCGCAGTATGGACGTGGTCAGAGGAAATGCAGCATAGAAAAGGTAATAGTATTCGAGGAGACCATGTAACATGAACAAAAGACCTCGCTATAATTAACTCGGGCCAAAATAGTTGTTTGCCAGAACTCAAGGCAATATGGCAACAGTGGGATGAGTCTATAAAGGTAAAGTTTCAGAGGGAATTCGGAGATATAGTAATGTCATTGGGTGTTTTAGTAGATTATGAACTTATTAAAGCCATGACTCAATACTGGAACCCTGCCTATAACTACTTCACGTTTGGAGAAGTGGATATGACACCCACCTTAGAAGATTATGAAGCTTTAATACACTGCCCAAGAGTTGAAAGAGACAATCTCTATACGAGACCCCCTAGTATTCCAACCTTCAAAAAGATGTTGAAGGCAATTACAGGGAAGAATGAACCTTGGTTTAATAGGAAGATAAAGCATAAAGGAAATGATGAGGTAACGGAGGATAACAAGCGGATAGGTTGGACAATTATTCGAGACTTAATACTGACAAGCGATGAAGAAGATATGAAAAGAAGTTTGTTTGCCTTGTGCGCTTACGGGTTAGTGTTGTTCCCAAGAACTCCATGCCTCATAGACCCGTAAACCTTGGTGTTATTCGAGCACTTAAAGGACAAGGTTAATCCGGTACCAGCTATCTTAGCTAAAACATATAGGACGTTGTCTACTTGTAGAAAGTCAGGAGATGAGAGATTTTGGGGATGTGCTCAAGTGCTGGAGGTTTGGTTTAGGGGACACATATGGGTTACATCTTATAAAGCTCGTAGGTGTTGTAATGATTACTCGCCATTAGAGGAATACTTAGTTGTGTGCCCAACTGAGAAGAAGACAAAAAAATAGTGGAAAGAGTTTTTCCTAAACATGAAGGATTCAGATGTTGTCTGGAAGGCTCCTAGGTTGAACCTAATCAATTACCTATATCGGTGCGAAAGATACAACTGGATTCCACTACTCAGAGTTTGAGGGAATAGCTTATTGCTCGTTGTTAGTGTCCCGCCAATTTGGGTCAAGACAGTTTCTTCCCTCCACTACTGGTATGAAAAGGTTTGAGTATATGCACAAGACAGAGGGGTACAAGATAAAAGTAAGCGATACTCTAGATGTATGGAAGTCACCACGAAGAGTAAAGCTTCATGATGGGTTGGAAGTTATGCCAAATTACGTAGAATGGAAAGCTCAAATGATCAACGATGGCATTTCACCAAAGGATTTAGGTAATACTTAGTCGAATAATGAACGTGAAAGAAATGCACCGTCAGCAGTGGAGAAATTGAAGCATGACCACAAGAAAGAGCTGAAAGGATATGAAAATAGGATTAGTGAACTGAAACATAAACTCTCCATGTCAACACTAGAAAAAGAGGTGCACAAGGGCAATAAAGGAGAACTCTCTAGGCAGAATAGGGAAGTGTGTATTCAACCCTACTTTAAAAGCCTAAAATTCCATTTTGTTAATTTTAGGTGTTTTATCGTTAATGATAATTTAAAAATTTTGTTATCCAATCAAAACATGACACATGACATGTTTTTTGTATTATTTTCTTTATTTTTTTAATAAAAAAACTTATCAGTTTAAAAATTTTATAAAATAGTCCCAAATCTCTAACTTAAAATCCCCAAATTTGTCATTGTTGTCACTAATAGCCTCGTTGGAGTCTGCCACTACCACCGTCGGATGTCGTCGCCCATTTTACCAACCACTCATCACCGGTAATCAACGATAGTTGTGATGATCAACTTCCTTTTGCAAGTTCGACTTTCTTTGACATTAGGTACGTCGTTCGTCGACTTCCGACTATGGACAGTTGGGGGAAATAGGCAACAAAATCTAATGATCATAATGGTGAGATATGACGAGACTATCAACGATGGCAGCATGTTAATTTTGGAAATTTTGAATTTTGGGTTAGCGATTTGGAAGTTATTTTATGAATTTTATGAAATTTAATGGTTTTTTAAAATTATGTTAAAATTAATGGTTTTTTTTAAAATAAGTAAATAACTATAGTTAACAGCTAGACACCTAAAACAAAATAAAATATTACACACCTACTTTTAGTAAAAAAATAATTTAGACACAAAAATTAATAATCTGGGCACTTATTTTCATATGGATAAATTATGTAAATCGTCAATGAACTTTACTCTTAAACCTATTTTGGTCGCTGAAGTTTTAAAACGTTCAATTCACTCACTGGATTTTAGACATTTGACGTTTTTTGTCATTAAAGTTTAGACATTAAGCGTTTTTATCACTTTTAAACCCCAATCGGTAGTAGAAGGTGGTTGTTCGATCCTAAGTTTCATTAGTCACTTCATCTCGAACCTTTGAGTCTGAACTCGACCTCCGTTTTGTTGGAAAGCGTTTCGAAGTTCACGAATCATCTATTTGATTTCTTTCTTGTCGATCTCATTTTTCTACTGTCAGATGAATCTTATTTCTCAATGTGTTATTTCTCTTGCGACCATGATATTTTTCACCGTTTAGATCTTAGAGAAATTTTTTGTTTACTGATAAATAAACGTTGTTAAAAAATTAACGAATGAATGACAAATAAATTTTAATTTTTAAACTGCGATAAATAAATTAAACGATTAAAACGTTGTTAAAAAAAGTAAAACTCCTTACTGATTTACGTAATTTACGCATTTATATTAAGCCTACTTTAAACCATCAGCTGCTTGTTTGCTGTCTTCCCCAAATCTGAAACCCTAAACACTGAACTCGGAAATGACATCGGTGATCCTCTCGCAAGACCTTATCTGCGAAATACTACGCCGTTTGAGCGTAAATGATCTTCTCCGCTTCAGGTGCGTTTCAAAGTCATGGTGCTCTTTGATCGACAGCTCAGATTTCATCAAGCTTCACCTCTCCCACTCCGTCGAAACCAGCACCAATCTCTCTCTTTTCCTAAATCGACGCGGCGGCGACAATATCTCCTCAGTCAACATTGACTCACTCAAAACAGCCCAGAGACTCGAATTCCCAGGCGACGAGTCCGATAAAGGAAAAGGCTTTGTTGTATTGGGTTCTTGCAATGGTTTGTTGGCTTTGCTTAAATGTCCAAATGTACCGTGGCCGTTGTTCAAGATGTGGATATTTAAGCGCAATGATGAATTATATCTGTGGAACCCCTCGACGAGAAAATCCCAGATGTTGCAGGCCAACGAAATAGGGTTTACACCACAGGTTTTCTCTCCGCCGCACGTTTGGTATGGATTCGGCTACGATCCCATTTCTGATGACTATAAATTGGTTCGAATTGTCCAAAGTTTTTGTCTAACCGTTGACTTCTTCGAGTCTGAAGTTATGGTTTACAGCTTGAAGACTAACTATTGGAGGAGGAGGAGAAAGGACTTTCCTTTTCTTGTTAAAGACGCTAGATTGTACTCTGCTGTTCTCGTTAACAATGCCCTGCATTGGGAGGTTTCTACAAACCTCGTAAAGAATTATGAAAACTTCGATTCTGATTTTGATGTCATTGCTGCTTTTCATCTCGGTACCGAGGAATACTATGCCATTGAGTATCCGGATTGTTTAGGTGAGAGGCCCACAACGATTACAAATGTCATGGGAGGTTGCCTTTGTTTGATAGCAACTTATCGAGAAGTTGGTGTTGATTATGTTGTTGATATATGGATAATGAAAGAATATGGGATGAAAGAATCTTGGACTAAGATCATATCGGTAAAGACATTCGAGTGTTTTCAGGCTGCTCCGTGTGTATTACCTTTGGTCTTTTCCAAAAATGGTGACAAAGTATTACTACATTTCGGCGGAATGCTGTTTTTCTATGATCTGAGAAGCAAAAAGGCTGACAAGGTAAATATTGAAGATGTCCCATTTCTACATCATGACGTAGAAATGATGGTCAAAAGCCTTGTACCTCTTAATGGCAATGGTGCAATGTTCAACAACAAGAACCAACATGGTGGGAAAACAAAGAGAAAGAACACCGAGAGGTGAGAATTGAGATTTTCTTTCCCTAAAAGGAATTTAATTCAAAGAATTCAGATTGGCATTGTGCATACTTTTATGCAGTTATGTTTCACATTTTTCCTTGTATGATGCAATATGAATCCACGTGTATAAATTTTTGTTTCTTTTGTGTTTTTAGGGATGATATCTTGTCCAAGAGGATTCACCAGCTGTGATAAGTAAAGAAGGGATATGAGGTAATGAAATCCTAAACTAAGCTTGTTTCTTGATTGTAATTAGTTGCAATTCTTAGCAGCTAGCATTCAGTCAAGTCAAGTTTTGCTCACCTTTGACAGTTACCAGAAGAATTGGTCAAAGAGTATCTTGTAAACACTAATGTTAGAGCCATATTTTCAGGTTATGGAAGGGACTGAGAATTTTCCATGCATGACAGAAATAGCCTGGAAAATGGCTGATTTTGTATGGTGTTTTCTTTTTCCTTCTTTTGAACCAAACAAGCTGCCTGTACAACTGATTTTATCTTGCAAATGGCTGATGGCATGCAAATTTGTTGAATGCTAAGAATGTAATTAAGGTTTCTAGTTTCAGTGTGACTATGATTTGACCTGAATTAAGTGCCCGTTGTCTGGTGAATTTCATTATTATGAAATGACAATGTTTGATTTATACAACCATGACATGAATTTTCCTTTATTTAGATGCAAGTATGTGTCGATTTCTTCCAATTGACAAGGTTGAATATGAGAGGTTTACATTATTTTTTTTATGGAATTCTTTTTCCTCTTTTGAACCAAACAAGTCGACGGTACAACTGATTTTGTCTTGTAAATGGCTGATGATATACAAGTGGAATTTTCTGTTGAATGCTATGAATGTAATTAAGGTTTCTAGTTCTAATGGTAATCATGTCTATAGGCTTGACTAGAATTTAGAACCTTTTGAATCTCGACAACTTTGATATTTGCTGGTAAATTTCATTATCATGAAATGCTATGTTAATTTTGATACTGAATCAAAGAGTTGTGTGTAAATACTTGACCTAAGAGATTCTTCTCCAACAAATCTTGCAAAAGAGTTGAGCTCTGTGATAATCTTCGGTTAAAGGAAGGTATCGTCGGTGGAACTGGGATTTATTGGATGGAAGAAGGGATGCGGCCGATTACAGGAGAGAGTCCGATATCGATGCTTGCTTGTTCTTGTTATTGTTAAATTTGCGAGGACCTCGTCTGCTGTGTTGAGAGCGAAACATTTCCGAGTGAACACAGCTCCTGCAGAATTAGAAGAAAGTGAATCTTTCACCTGGTAAAACGATGAAATGAAAAAAAATTAATAAAATGTATGCATTTGATTGATTGGTCTCATGGATAATGTAGCGAGAAAGAGCATGATATAATTTTTCCAGTCAAAGGCTTAAAGAATTAAGGTGTTTTGGATAATTTTAAAGGGTAAAACTTTGATACACGGTCTGTGTAAAATTTATTTTACATAGACTTGTATTTTTGCCTTACAACCTTAACCCTAACACCTTGAACTCTAAAGCTTAAATTTCAAACACTAACCTCAAATTTTAAACTCTAAACCCTTAACATTTAAACCTTAAATTACAATTCTAACCCCTAAAATTAAAAGAATCGTGTAAACTAAAGTTTACACGGTCTGTGTATTGAAATTTTTTTCCAATTCTAAAATGCTACTCTTTAAGGCTTAATAGTCAAAAAAATTCCAAATTATAAATATTTTCACCGTTACTATTTGAGATGTCTGGCCAGTAACACCTGTTTAAAAAAATCCCTTCAACTAATCAAAACATAACACATGTATTTTATTTTAATTGTTAATTTCTTTTAACCTCATTATTAAAAAATTCCTAAATTTCATAAAATAACCCCAAATCTGACCATTATTTTCGTCGTTCATCACGTTGTCGGTGGCAGAATAAAGTTTTTTTTTCTTGTCGCAAGATATGCACATCGTTCGTCGTCCATCGTTGACCCTCGTCATTTTTTTTCCTCTCACCGTTTGGCTTTATTTTGACGTTAAGCTCGTCGGCCGTCGACTTTTGCCGACAAAAAAGGTAGGAGAAATGATCGTACGAGCCCGACTATGAAAGTGGCGGGCACATCGTCGTTGATTGGCAACAACAACGGCTGGAATCAAGATTTGAGACTTGGAGATTTTGATACTATTTTGAGAATTCTAGAGAATTTCAGGCTATTTTTGATTTTTTTTTAAATAAAAAAATAAAACATACCACGTGTCATGTTTTTATTGGTTAACGAAAATTTTTTAAACTATCGTTAATGACTAAGTACCTAAATTAATAACTGTAAAAACATAGACACCTACTTAAACTGAAAAATAATTTAAACATTTATATGAAAAAAGAGTATAGTTTTGGTACTTTTTAATTGTGAGGCTTGAGCTTGAGCCATAGCTTAAAGAGAAACTCTAAATACAATGAGAACTACTCTTGTCTTGGTTGACTAAAGTAGAGAGTGCAATTAAAATAACCTCAAAAATAGTTGTTGAAAAGAAGGTAGTTGCCTGCATTTGGATCTTTCATCAACTTCACTACTTAACTGTTACAGGTCTGAATTTGTATGAATTGGAATCTATAACTCCAAACATCTCATTGTCATGTTTCATTTTAGTTCTATTCAGATCATCGTCGATCAATTCACTGTTCATCGGAGATTCTTTAATAATACACAGGTAAAAACAACAATGGCTACCCGCATGTGAATGGAGAATCTCTGTTTGTTGCCTAATTTATATCACTAATCTTCATCTTCATTTCTTGATCCGAAGAATCTCCTTACAACAGCTGCAAAAGCACCCAGAAACACGAACAAGACAAACGTATCAAATCCACCTCCTACGCCAATTGCAACGCTTGGACTGGGAGCAAAGAAGGAAAACGGTGACCAGCCCCAGCCGCCGTAGAACGGCACACGTAACCATATCCGTAGCCTCCGACTAGAGGTGGGGCGACAGGCGGGTTAATGTAAATGTTGGTCCTGGACAAACATTCATCTTAAGCATTAGCAGAGTGAAGTTCTAAGATCAAAATTTGACAAGTGTTTTAGTAGGTCCGAATTTTCATTTTTCTAGAAGCATTCATATTTTATATACATCCAAATTTTAGTCGATTCAAGCAATTATCTTGAAGAAGTAGCATTTAGTGGGTCTTGGTATTCGAAACTTAATATATCTAACCCTTTTAACCGAAATACATCTAAAAGCCTTCAATAGAACAGTTTATGTTTAATGTGTAAATATGTTTTCGACACAAATATCATTAATAATGTAAAAGAAAAAAAAAAACAAGTGAATGCCATAGCCAGTGACCTAAAACAAAATCAACATTACTAGGTAGCTAAAACCAATGAATTACCTGGAATTGCTATTGGCTCTCGGTGCTGAGCGAGGAGCCGATGACCTACCGCCAGTTTTGGCAGCCGACGCGTCACCCACCGAGCCCAGAGTCAACAACCCAGCCGCCAATGTCACTATTGCTAGCTTTGCTAACTGTTTCTCATTTTCCCTATTTAAAAAAACAATCCAACACAACATGCATATATGGCTTAAATTTTGCTTGCTTTGCATATATGGCTTAAAAAAGATAATTTTATTATTGGAATTAATGTTATAAAGGTCTAATATGGTTTTAGTCCCTCAACTATACTGAAATTAAGATTCAATCTGTTAATTTAGCATACTTTGATTTAAATCAATAACACTATTAATAAATGACATTAAAGTGATAAGGTGGATTTTTTTATTAGGGGATATCAAAATTCGGTTTATGTTTTTATTTATTTATTTTAATTTAAAATTTTTATTTTTATACAATTGTAAACGGTTTAAAATTTAAAAGTTCAATAATACATAATTCAAACATATGAAAAAAATTATGTATATTGTAGTTAGTTTTAAGACCAAATATTTTAAATTATAATATTTATTTAGTAGTTTAATATTATAAATTTACAATAAAATTTTAACAGAAACTCAAACAACTCGACTCAAATTTAATAATCTCTAATTAAAATTTTTCAAAAAAAATTAAATTATAAAATAGGATAATACAAACATAGAAATAAATTAGATATTTCAATTTAGTTTTACTAAATTTGATTACACAACCTAAAGAATAATAAAATATAATTCTAAAACTAAAAATAAATATATTAAAACTAACAGAGAAACCATGTTATCGATTTCGATATACTAATAATATTATAAAAGTAGAAGAACCAAATTACATCAAACTAAGGTAAAAACGGTTGAATATTTTTAAAATTCCAGTTTTAGTCGAGGGACAAAAACCAGAAATTAAGATTCAATCTGTAAATTTACCATAGATTTGATTTAAAAGAAGAACACTATTAATGGAAAATGACACCGGGAAGAATCTCTGTGGTCATCGGATTGTTTTTATTAGGAGATGAAAATTTGGGAGCTTAAATCTGTGTTTTTGTAATTAGAAATTTTTAGTGATTAGTGAGTTCGGTTTTGAGAGAATGAAGAAGACGATGCTAAGAACATGTGAAAAAAAAAATTATTGCAAGAAAATGTTTCCAGATTTCAGGTTTAAATTGGTGAATATTTAAATATAATAAGTTTAAATTTAGTATAAAATCTTGTTGGATTTCAATGAATTAAAACTGGTGTTTTCTTCATTCTTTTTTCATGATATTTAAATATTGTGTGTTATCAAATTTTAGGGGCTCTCCGTTCAAATTATCTCTTTTTGCCTACGTGTCCACATTCTAAATTTATCGAGAACAATTTTTTATTATTTGATTACATAACCAGAATAATACGAATTAGTCAGTCTGTCATCGGTTTACTAACACCAGCACTAACTAACCATGTTATCGATTTCGATATACTAATAATATTATAAAAGTAGAAGAACCAAATTACATCAAACTAAAGTTAAAGGACACGTTCATATTTTGAAAATTCTCAAAATTATATTAAAAATAAATAAATTACTTAATTTTTAGAAATTCTCTAAATTTTAACCCTAAAATATCCTCCAAATTTCAAAATCTCTAACCAAAGAAAAACCTAAAGCATGGAAATGAAGCAGTACCGGGAAGAATCTCTATCGTCATCGGAGTGGAATCAGCATGAGATGAAAGTGGGGAGCTTAGCTCTGGGTTTGTGGGAGTTTGGAAGGAGAAGTGAGAGAGAGTTCATTTGAGAGAATGAAGAAGACGAGGCTAAGAACATGTTCAAATTTGCAAGAAAATGTTTCCAGATTTTCAGGTTTTATTTGAAAATGTCGGGAAATATTTTTATTTTGTTTTTATTTAATTTTATTAATTTTTAATCATATTTTTTTGAAATTTTTTTCATGATATCGAGGTGTCACGTGCTCAAATTTTAGTGGCTTAATGTTAAATTATCCCGGAATTGCCTACGTGTCCACATTCTAAATTTATTTGAACACACCTAATAATAAAAAAGGGCATAGTTTGGGCACCTATTTATTTTGATTATTATATTTTTAAAATATTCGATAAGGTCATTCAATTTTTAGTTTGATTTTGATACGGTCTTTCTCGTAACTTTGTTTTTCCTTAATAAAAAATTGGTAAACTACACCAATCATCACTAATCTTTCTTCTCACACCTCTTTTGATAATTAGAGTTTAACAATTTTTTAATTTAATAACTTAACTTTCAAATTGTTTATATTTTGGCTACAAATAGAAAATTTTGATTAATCTTTAAAAATTCAGGTAATGGTTTTTTTATTTTGCTTATTAAATTTACCATATTAGCATATTTTATATTTTAATAAGCAAAATAAAAAACTATTACTCGAATCAAATATTTTAATTAACCGGTCAATCGATTATCTAATTTAATTGGTACCATATAAGATCGAGAATTGAATAATATGAATTTAGCAATTAACCAAAATAATTTTTTAAGGATTAATCGAACCCAATTTTGGTGCAAATTTTTAAAATAAATTATTTCGATTCGGTTATGGTTCACAGTTTTAAGTAAAATTGATTAACCTATATGATCTATTATATACAATATTTCTAAATTTTATGCATTACAATCTTATAGTCTAGTGATTTTGATATCTTTCAGATTTTTTAAAAAAGTTTTGGCTCTGGATAAGATTAATAGGTGTGAACTTTCAATTTTTAACTTTCTAGTTGTTTTTACACTTTTATCACAACTGAACAATTATTAAATTTATCATATTTGATATTTTAATAAACAAAGTAAAAAAATCATTTCCATAATCAAATATTTCGGTTAACTAGTTAATCGATATATGATTTAATTGGTACACTATAAGATCGAGAGTTGAATAATATGAATTTACCAATTAACCAAAATAATTTTTAAGGATTAATCGATTTTTTCTATTTGTATAAACATGTCATTAAGAGTGGCCAAAATATGAACAATTCAAAAGTTAAGTTATTAAATTAATTTTTTTTAAACTCTAATGACCAAAATAGGAGTGAGAAGAAAGTTGAGTGATGATTGGTGCAATTTATCCATTTTTATTAATGAAAAACAAAAACTAATGCCAGCTTCTAACGGAAGGTATCAGGATGGACCATATTAAAAGCAAACTAAAAGTTTGGTGACTATATTCAAATTGAACTGAAAGTTTGGTGACTTTATCAAATATTTTTTTAAAGTATAGTGACCAAAATGAATCAACCCTAAAAGTTCGGTGACAATTTATGTAATTGACCCATATTTTAATATATATATATATATATATATATATATCAGCGGTTGAATTTTGTGTTCTTAATTTTAGGGGTTAGAAATCTAATTTAAGTACATAGGTTAGGGTTTATGTTTATTTGAATTTAGGGTTTATAATTGAAAACCTAAATCTCTAATATATTATCTTAAAAACCTAAATTATAACTTTTAAACCCTAAATTCTAACCTTAAACACTAAATTCTAAACCCTTAAACTTAAACTCTAAATTTAGAATGTTTGTGAAAATAAAAAGTTTACGCTACTAGTGTAGGAGAAATTTTCCCTATATATATTGAATATATTGTACTTATTAATTTGAAGAAATACAAAATTTGAGTCGAGTTTTTCAACTCTAAATGATATATGTATATCACATTTGAAAATAATATGAACATGTATAAAATATAATTATAGAAAACCTTTTAAATTGAGACCAAATAATATCATAACATTATAAATATTTTGTAATAAAATTTGAACAAAACTCAAACAACTTAACTCGACTTCACAAAGAAATCAAATAAATTTTGACAAAAACCAAATAGTACCCTTAAATTAAAAAAAAAGGTTTGATTACTAAAATGACTTATCAGAGGCAAAAATATTCATTCCAAAAACAAAGTATTTAAATCGTAAAAGGAATACTAAACAAAACAGTAAAGAATCCTAGGTTTAGTTTGCTTTTTATTTTCTAAGAAATTAAAAAAATATTAAAACAAGTTAGTTTAAAAAAATAAAAATATGAATATTAGAAACTAAAAATGAAAATAAGTAGATATTTTTTTCTTCTTTTTAGATAAATAAAACATTATTTATTAGAAAAATAAATAAATAATTTCAAATGAAAGATGATGGATCATAAGTGAATTTTATCCGAATTTAGAGCAGTAGAAAATATTCGAATTCAAATATTAAAATGTACCAATATCCAAATCCTTCATTCCTAATATTTAAAACACCAAACAAGAAACTGTGTATAGAACATTACATGGCAGGAAATTCACACCACAGACATGTTAGAATGTTTCAAAAACCACATTACTTTCTCCGTTTAACTTCATTGTTGTCTGTAAATGTCATCGATTCGCCGCCATTTTTCCGGTATCAGTTTCAGTTTACTAAACCGTGTAATGCTGCTGGATCGTATCAATGTCCAGCCCCTTCAGCTTCACAACCGACTCGACATGCCCTTTGAGCGTATGCAGCTCTCGAAGCCTATAAAACCGACATCCGAAATCCGTAACCATGACATAAAATGAATGCTTATAGCCTATAGTGTTAGTGTTAGTGAATAGGAATTATATGTTAATTTCTTACCTTGCAACCTCAGCTCGTCTCTTGGCCTGCTCCGCAATCACCGATAGCTCACGATAGCTGTTTTTCTCGTTGAAGAGATTTGAAGTTTCCGGTGGTTGAAGCCCGTGCAATGTTCTTTGAGCAAGCGCCCATTGAGCCTCCCTCTCTTCTTTGCCATAGTCTTTCTTGGTGGTGAATGCCGTCTGTTACAGAGGCCAGATTAGTACACACGGAAACGACTTAACGATATGCATAAATCGAGATATGTGTACCTTGTTTTCGAGAAGGTTGAGCCAAGCTTTTCCACTTAAGATGTAACGAATCGCAAACTTAATGAAATCCAATGGAACATAGAAAACTATACTGTAAAGCCAAATGACACCAGCCCATCCCCAGCCAATTCCTTTAATCCTTGCAAATCCCCAGTTAGCATATACAGCAATCAGAGATGCAACCTAACCAAAACAGAGGACAAGTTAATTCAATGTTTTATCGACTAGAAAACGAGTGTCGGGATAAATGTACGTGTTCTTACAAGCTGTGCAATAATGAAGGCAGTGACCAAAAGTAATCCAGGACGCTCGGCGTACGACCAGCTTCGTGATCTGGTCACGAAGATCAAGGCCTGGCTCACAATGCTTACTTGTAAGTACAACGCGCCCATCATCTCATGCTCTGAGCCCCTTAAAGACCTAACACTGAATTTCTCCTGCATTCGTCGAAACAAACTGTTACGAGACAAAACCGAAACTGAATATGAATTTCAAATCCCTTCAGCAAATATAAACTGCAAATTTGCAGAACTGCGTACCGAGAAGAAGTCAGTATCATGCATGACCCAGAAGAATATGACAGTCATCAGTGCCAAATAGCCTCCGAGCACGATTCCAGCAGCAAAAATTTCTTTCAGTTTCCAGCTATCAGGCAAGGGAGATGGCTTGACTCTGTCCTTCGATATTGTCATGATAGTTCCTGGAGTAATATTCGATTCGATCATTATCAATACTCAAATTCGAGCTGGTTAAAGCATGGAAAACAAGAAGAGCATGTGCAAGTTATGTAATAATCCACATACCATCGTTTAGAATGGCAATGATCAACACCATGAATGGCGAAAAATCGAACTTCCAGATGAGAGCAATAAACAGAAATCCAAACTACAAAATCAGAAACAAAAGATCACATAAATGAATCGATACATGTAGGATACGTATTCTATAACTAATTCATATAAAATCATTTTAAGTACTAACCACAATACGGATTGTGATCGAGACTGCATAGATCTGCAAAAGTAAAAATACAAGGTCATGCATTGCATAATATAGCATATAAATCTTTAGAAACATGTTTAAAGAGGAGATCAGTTTACAGTATAGTTCTTCATCCTCTGGAAAATAGCTCTGCTAGTTAACACTGCACTGACAATAACACTCAGCCCCGGTTCTGTGAGAACAATGTCGAAGCACTACGAGCAGCATCTGTAGCATCCGCCACTGCAATACCAATATCCGCCTTCTTTAAAGCAGGAGCATCGTTCACACCATCTCCGGTCATTCCACAAATATGCTTCCTCTCCTGCAACTTTTTCACAATTTCATATTTGTGCTCTGCAAGGCAAGTATCATAAGATGGTGTTAGGTTATTCAAGACCCCAAACACAAAAGAGGATTTCCCGTTTGCCAATAGCCAGGATGCAAAAGACAGTTACCTGGAAACACGCCAGCAAATCCATCAGCCTTCTCGATCAACTCTTCCACAGGAAGGGCTGCAATGTTTGCATCCTTGTCTTGACCTAGCAAAGAAGCAGATGGATACATGTTGGTTCCCATTCCGAGTCTGCGGCCAGTCTCCTTTGCGATTGCAAGTTGATCACCTTCACAAAAGTACAAAAATATAAGTACTAAATTGTGACAATGAATCAATTGATGAACACATTTAAAGGATTCAGTTACCAGTGATCATCTTGACATTCACACCAAGATGAAGAGCTTGGCGAATGGTTTCTGCACTGTCATGCCTTGGAGGATCGAACAGAGACAACAAACCAACAAATTGCCAGGGAGCACCCGCACTTTCTTTCGATTTTTCAGGCACTTGCTGGAAAGTGTAGGAAAATTGTCAAGGGTAAGGGGACTTTCTAAAATTGAAATAACATGATAGTGATTTTTGGATAAAAAACCTGTCGGGAAACAGCTAAAGAACGAAGCCCACGCTCGGCAAACTTGTCAATGATAGAATGAACCTTCTTCTTAAAATCTTCTTTTGCATTGCAAAGGGACAAGATCTGTTGACAGATAAGATAGGAATAAACGACACGAACTACATAAATTTCTGGGCATTGATGCATTGTCTATACCAACAGAGAACAAGGTTACCTGCTCAGGAGCACCTTTGCTAGCTCGATGCCAGTTGCCATTAGAATCAACGTAAGTTATAGCAGTTCTCTTATCCACAGGATTGAAAGGCAAGAAATGCACCTCTGTAATACTAGCTCTTGCCTATACGTACAACATACTGAACATAAATAATCCCCTTCGATTATGGAATCAAAATAGAGAAGAAAAAGCTATGTACCTCCCTAGGGTCGGCAAGGGTTCCAACAATGGCAGCATCAATGGCATCTTGATTTTCAATTCTAGAAGCCCTTGCAGCAAGCAACAAGACATGCTCCCTATCAACATCCTTTACAAACACCTCAATCAAGTTTTTATCAACAGTAAGCTTGTTGAGCGTCAATGTCCCTGTCTTATCACTACAAAGGACATCCATACCAGCCATTTCTTCAATGGCAGTCATACGCTTGGTGATAGCACCCTGCTGAGACAGTCTATGGGATCCAATGGCCATGGTCACAGACAAAACAGTCGGCATAGCAATGGGAATACCACCAATCAAAAGAACCAAGAGATTGTCAATTCCATCCCTGTACTTGCGGTGTTGAATTGGATACATGACTATGATCTCGACCAACATACCGACAGCAATTGAACAAATACAGAAGTTTCCAATAGCAGTGAGCACCTTTTGGAAGTGTCCTACTTGATTGGTGCTGTCCACAAGATGTGCAGCCTTCCCAAAGAATGTATGCACACCGGTTGCAATAACAACGGCTTCGATCTCACCCTGTTTGCAGGTTGAACCTGAGAAGATTTCTTGCCCTGGATGCTTCGTTACGGGAAGTGATTCTCCAGTTAAGGCAGATTGATCAACCTTTAACGGATCACCTTCGAGAAGACGGGCATCAGCCGGGATGATATCTCCCAATTTAATACTAATGATGTCTCCTGGAACCAGAATTGCTGCTTCTTGCTCACTCCATTTGCCATCCCTTAGCACCTGCATTTCACACCCATATAAATTCAAGATCAATTCGGTTTCAACATATTAATTTCGACGATAATGTATTATAATTACCTTAGTTTTGGGAGCAAGACCAGCCATAAGAGCAGCAGCTGCATTCCCAGCATTGTTTTCTTCAATGAAACTGATGGTAGAGTTAATGACTAGCAAACAAACGATACCAACAAAGTCTTGCCAATCCGGTGGCTTGCCCTCGCCGTTAGCCAAAGCAATGGCCATGATTGCAGCAGCTTCCATGACCCATGACAGAGGATTCCACATGAACCCCAAGAACTTGAGGATCTTGCTCTCCTGTACATTTTAAAAGTAAATGATCAAACATTATGATGAATGTTACTTAATATCGAAGAATTAAATCATGTGATATTGGTAAGAATAGTAATAAGACCTTTTTCTCTTCTAGCTTGTTGGGACCGAAAATCTGAAGCCTGCTGGCTCCCTCTTCTGAACTCAGTCCTTCTTTGGTACATTTCAACTGCTCAAACACTTCCTCGATCGGGATTTTTTCCTATATGCAAAGTAATTTCAATGACATTTAACAGTTATTTAATGCTTTATTTGAATCTTATATTTTTCCCACTATTTTTCAACGTTTGTTTTGAAGAAATAATTTAAAGAGTTAATATTTGATGTAAAGTCAGTAATTTTTTCTACAAACCTGTTTATTTTAGGCTTTAATACTTATCTTTTAAGATTAAATCCATAAATTCTAACCCTAAACTCTAAATATTAAATTAAACTCCTGACCTCTAAAATGAGTATGTCTGTTTAAACTAAAGTTTATAATAATATTGAATCAACTGTTTTTCCTAATTTAAAAAATATATACATAAAATTATTCAAATAATGATTAAAAATAAATTTTTATTAGAAAAAAAAATCATTTTGCAAAAATTATTTTCTCCGCAAAAATGAAGATTTATATTTCAATTTTTTTACGTTAATGAAAGAGGAAAATGGGTTTTTTTTAATGTCTACAGATATTCAAAGGGAAAAGTGGTAAAGAACCTTAAAATTCCCAATATAATAAAATAAAAATCTCGCTTTCAAATGAAAACAGAAAAACACTTTATTCATTACAATGAAAAGATCAAAACGTAGCCAACTCTGTCACTGTCATATCATCTCTTCGTTTTTAAGATTCTAAATCAGTTTTTTTTTCAGACATTACTTGTGGGCTTGTTTGGCTAAAGAGAAAATCAGAAAGAAAATTAAACATCATTTCAATCGTAATTCTGTTAGATCTATTCAAAAATTAACTTGCAATAAAATCTTCAACCTATTAAAACATTAATTAAACAAAATATGTCATTAATTTCAGAATAATTGAGAAGAAAAAACAGAAAGTTGTTTCTCCAGTTTAAACAGACACAGCACATCCGATGGCTACGTTTATTTGACTTTATTTTTTTTTTTTCTCTGAAGAAAACCTTTTATTATTTTGACCCTAACCTTTCAAATTTCAATATAAAAACATTAGATTTCTAGAAAATCAATATACTTGGATCTAATAATTTTAAGTAGCATGCATTCATATGGTTTAATTATCTTGTTAAAAAGTATTTAATTAAATAATAATATATAAAATCATATAATATGTTTAAAATTACATGAATATAACAGAAATATGATTGGTGCAGAGTTTTATTATTTAACAAATAATCAATTGACACCTAATCAATTTCGAGTTCAAATTATAAACAAAGATTGTATAATAATTAGATTATGGCAAAAAAAAAAAAATTATTATTATTATGTTTTGGTTAGAATTCAAGTGAATTTAAAATATATATTTTCACACATTCTCGGGAAAGTGACGAAGAAAATCCATTAAACTCCATTCTAAATCATTAAGAAGAAGAAAAGACGTTGACAAAATACAGAAGACGATTCATTTCAACAGTCGAAAACAGAAAACCATAAACATGCAAGGAAAGAAAAATAAGAAAGTGAAAAGAATTTTACCAGATCAACAGTCTCGTTCCTGATCTCTTCAAGGCTGATACCTTTATTGCTGGCCATAATTCAGTTTTCACGGCGATCACCACCACCGTCAACAGCGGCTCAGTTAAAAAGAGTGCTCTAACTCGAAAAAAGTGAAAACAATAGAACAGAGGAATCAAAAACTCGTAGAATTACGAAATAAATGAAGAGAGACCATTAAATGAGGTTTTCAGATTCCCGAGAAACAAACAGAAAAGAAGAGTTTTTCTTTTTCTTCTCTGCGTAAAACTGAAAGGCTAAGCTTTTTATATGCACTCAAAGGAGAGAAGCTTAGACTTTGTATAATTCTATTAAAATTAATATACTGATTTTTTAAAAAAAAAAGCCTTCCCTATTTAAACGTGTTGTAATTATATTAAAATTGCTAAATACTTAGATTTATATTAATTTTTTTAACAGTCTAAAGTTGATTATAAGGTAGTATCTGTTCATAAATTTTATATTAATTTTAATTATAAAAAAGTAGTTGTTCACTTGATTACTTATTGGATTCTATTATCTATAAATTTAAATATTTTAATTATTACGATAATTAAAATGTTACAACAATAATAACTTCGATCATAATTAAAGTCCGAATGAAAATAATAATGAAATTCATATATATTTTTTAGTTTCTGAATTTTTTTTAAGTATTGAAATTTGAATCTTGTTTTAATTTTATATATAAAAATAGAGCTGGTACATGAAGAATATAAGGGAAAATATAATTCATGTCACTTAATTATGAGCAAAAATCCCATGCCCTTGACCATGCCTCTTTTAATGCTTCACACTAAAAAAATATTTAAATTTTAAATTTTAAATTTTAAACTTTAATCTTAATTTTCACATTCTAAACTTTAAACCCTAAATTTTAAAAAATGCACTTTACTCCTAATTTCCTAAACCTTGACCACAACCCTTGACTTTAAACCCTAAACCTACTTTTTTAAAGTAAGGACACTAAAGGAGGCATAATTTGAGGGCAAACGATTTTCATCCCTTAATTATGTATTTACAATAAACATGTCAAGTTTTTATACAAGTATAAATTGAATTTCGATTGAAAAATTATTACAAGCTGAGCAACAATTGTTTAAATTTATAAAATCTGTATAGGTTTAGTATGATAATAATTTTAGTCACCAAAATTTATATATTCTACCAATTTAGTACTGGCAAGCAAGCAACAATTGAATAACTTATAAAACCTGGATTTTAATATTAAACTTTAAATTTTAAACCATAAATCATAACTTTAAATTGAACTTGATTGTAAAAAAAATTCATTGTTAGTATAATATTTTTTATATTATTTTGCAAATTACGTGCTGCCCCTTCCATGTTTCATTACCCACAGGATCATGCCTTCACCAGTCCACTTGATACGTGTATATCTTACACCACTATTACGCATTAGTTAAAGTTGACAATGTAAATATAGAATCATTTCAGGTTTGACACATGATTTTATGTAAAGAGTATAAATTGTTAAGAAATTATATCAAAAATATAAAAATATGTACTTATAAAATTTTAAGAGTATAAAATTAAATTATTAATAAAAGATATTACAAAAAAAAAAAAAAAATATATCTAAATTATAGAGGAATTTAAAATTTTTAAAATTGATTCTTTCACCAGTCCATGTTATTTCTCTATACATGAAAAAAGGTTGCTTAGGTGTAGTCGTTTTTATCCTAAAGTTGATTCTGTTACGGTTTGAGTAAATATAGGACCGATCGAGTTAATTTTTGGACTTGTTTAACAATACCTACTAATTAAATACTCTAATATTGACATCAAATATCCGGGTTCAAGTTTTGATAAACGATCATTGGCCATTTTTTCAACAACTAGTTGGTTTAGCAAAATAATACACTAAATCCCTTAAAATAAGTTTCAAGATCAATGGCGAAACTTGGTGAAAAAGTTTGAGGGGGACAACTTAAAATTTTAAAAAATGTAGGGATTCAAACTAAAATTTTTAAAATTTTGAGAAGCTTAATGAAAATTTTTTAAAATTAAGGAAAAGATTTAATTAAGAATATTCAAATTTTTGAAACTTAATATGGATTTTTTAAAAAAATTTTATAGGGGCAAATTAAAATTTTGAAAATTTGAAGGGATTAAATTTTAGTTTCTCAAATTTTGGGGGTCATGTCCCTACATGTGTTTCACCACAATTCAAGGTTCCAATATTAACATTGTAAATTAAACAATTAAATTAAAAAGATCATTCAAATAATAAATATTTACAATACTGATCTGAATTAATTAACAAATGAATTGAATAGCGGTGATTATACGCACACATAAAATGTTAGGTCTAATTTATACATTTGAATGCTATGCATGTAGGCGTTAATGGAGACATGTCAAGGTGTAGAGAAATAAACTGTTAGGCGGTTGCACATGGAATGATGTATAATGATAATTAGGTTTATGTATGGAAAAGGTCCCTATACTACTTTAAAATTTAAATTTTAGTCGTAATATTTTAATTTTGTGACATTGAGTCCTTGTACTATTGTTTATTTTATCGTTTTATCAGTTATAGAAAAGGAAAAATAACCTTTTTAGTCCTCTATGTTCAGATGTTTTATCAAGTTGTCACTTAAAATATTGTAAACATACATGATTGAAAAATTGTATCGTTTAATAAATAATTTTTGTTTATTTTTAAAGAACAAAGGTTAAATTGATAAAAAGGAATAAATAACATGGGACGCTTTACTTAAATATGGCAGTTGGTTTTTCTTCCAAAAAATATAGTACTTGTTAGATTATTTCTCAATTTATATTTTGAATTTTTATAGAATGACTTCAACTATTCAACATAATTTTTTAGATTAAAAATGTTGAATAGAAGAGGGTTAGGAAAACACCGCTCAAACGGATTGTAAGATTTTTAATCATGAAAATAGATTTTTACTGTTCAAAGTCGGATTGTAATGCATCCGACTTCACTTTTACCATAAAAACAACAATATTTTGGAAAATAATTTAGGTGGTATCATATTTTTTTAAAAAAATAAGACAATATTAGGGTTTTTCTCTAAATAACATGACTGTAAATTTATTTTATATTTTTTTATAGATGTCAAACCAGCTATTAACGAAAAAAATGAATAAAGTTAAGAAATGAACTAAGATTTTCAAATAAAAAATAGTGCAAATACTCAACATCAAAAAACTAAAGTGTGAGCACTAATTTTAAATTTTAAAATAGCACAGTGGCTCATGTCATATTTAAACTTACTAATAATAATAACTGAACTTTGATACGCCCTCGAATTGAGTAAAAAGGATCGTCTTACTTCAAAATTTTTTTTACAAAAAATTCAATAAAATATCATATATCGTGATAAAATATATATAAATATATTATTATAATAATAAATTGTTATTTAAAATAATAAATTTTTAGATAAAGTACATAAATGGTCATTAAACTATCTCTCAAAAAATAAAATGGTCATCAAACTTTCAAATGTTACATAATGGGCATTAAACTTTAATTTTTGTTAGAAAATTGCCACTAAACCGATGATTTTCGTTAATTGGGTGATATGACGTTTACAGAAATTTGAATAGTATAACATTTAATTCTCCATATTGACACATTTAATCAATTTATTCCTAATTTAACCCTCATTAATGATGTCTAAATTGATTGAATGTGTAAATATTTGAGGATTAAATATGTTATTATACAAATTTGCATTTCACATATCTCAGTTAACGACAGTCAATGGCCCAGTGACTATTTTGTAATAAAAACTAAAGTTTAATGATCATTTATGTCATTTTTGAAAGTTTAGTGAAAATTTTGTATTTTTTAGATATAGTTTTGTGACAATTTGTGTACATTACCCTAATTTTTTTTTTTGAAAAATGACATCTAGATTTTATCAACCAATTGTTTAGCTACACAAATCTAATTACATCGGATAATAAACCATCAACGAGTGGGGATCAATCTTTTTATGACCACCAACAAAATCAAATCATAAAACTAGCACCGTGAAGATCTCTATATGAGCATCAAACGACTGCTAAAGTATGCTAAAATTGTGCCAAATGATAAATAAATGAACCACAAAAGCCAATGAAAAGTGTGCCACAAAGGCAGAGGAAACATGTGTCTCAAGAGCATGAATTCTTATTAAAAATTGAAAAAATTAAGAAAAAAAACAAAGGCAGAATATAAAAAAGCAAAGAAAATAAAATGAACACCAATGATCGACAACTCAACATTAAAATTAATGCCACCGTCAATCAAGCAAAAAAAAATATAAAACAATAACTTTTAATCATTTTTCAACCAACTTAATAATCAATTAATCTGTGACATCAATTCAATCAGATATTTTTATATAAATAAAGATGATGACATTAATAAATGGACTATCAAAAGAAAAAGAAAGAAAACTAAAAGGGATAGATAATCTAATTGACTTTGGTTCTTGCTTTTATTTTATTTTTAAAATAATAGTTTTATTGACTTATATATATACACGATAAAAAAAAGTGTAAAATTTAGAAATTCTCGCCCTATGTAAACGGATCTTACCTTATAATTATTGTGAATTATTATATCACATACCTATTCATGTTTATATGTTTCCCACTAATATTAATATGAGGTGATAAAATAATTCGATTTTTTAAAATTAATAAATTGAATCCTTTGAACTTTACTTCAACTCAACTATATATACATTTAAAAAAATCAAGTTCAAACTCTCACGATAATCTTTATTTTATTTTTAACTTTAAATAAATCGGTAATTACTCCATACACAAGCAACTGTAAAAACTTTATTTTTACGAGGCTTAAATGAAAAATAGGTACCCAAAGTATGCATTTTTTTTTTTAAAATTTTTTAAAAATAAATTGAAGTTACAATTTTATTTGAATTGTTAATATGTGTTAAAATTTTTCAACCAATCAACTTGACACATGAAATTTGATATTTTTAAAGTAAAATACAGCTTTTTAAAATCCCAAAAATTTCAAAACTATCCCCAAATCCCTAAAATTATCCAAACCCCAAGTGTCACGAGCATACCCTTTTTTTGTTGCGGACCAAGGTGGTCATTTCTCATCCATAGGCCGAAGACACGCCAATTTCACGTTCGGTGTTTCAAATTAATTTGTCTATAAGGTGTATGGCGATTTGGGAGTTTGGGTAATTTTAGGATTTGAGGAATATTTTGTAAAAATTGTGAAAAAAATAAATTAAATATGCCACGTGTCAAGTATTGATTGGTCAATAATTTTTTAACACCCTTCAATGGTCATGCACCTAAAATTGCAACTATTGAAACTTTAGACACATAAAATTATAACGGTTTATTTTTACAAAAAAATACTTTAGACTATTCAAAAAAATTTAAGCTTTTTCAAATGCCTTAATTTTAGGGTTTAGGGATTTTGTTTAGGGTCTAGTGCTTAGGGGTTTAAGTGTACGAGTTTTGAATTTAGGGGTGTGGTTAGAATTTAGGATTTATATGTTAAAACACAAATCCCTAACCATATTATCCTAAACCTAAACCTTAAATTCTAATCTTAAACCTTAAATTCTAAACACATACACTTAAACACCTAAACTTAATCCCTAAACCCTAAAACTAAGGCACTAGACCCCTCACCCAACACCCGAACTGATATCTGACCAAATTTTTGGGTAAATTTCTACCTCTGACCCGATCGACACAAATATAAAAAATATATTTTTTATTTGACAAAATATGAAGCTAATTGAAAAAATAAAGGGGACATTAAAGCGATTTATCCCTAAATATACAAAAGAGAATGACAAAACAAGGAGCTAATAAAAAATATAGATAGAGATGTGGACATTACAACAATTATCCCTAAATATAATATAGAAAATACACTATTATCTCGAATCGGATCGAATATCCATTTACCCTAAATCCAAACTTGTCATGACCTCATTCTTCACAAAACTTGATCGAAACCGAATCATTTTTAAAAAAAAACAATCCTATAGAATCAAGTTGAATTTGAACCCATCTAATTCAGGTAAAATGATCATCATAAAAACTATTTTATTTTTATTTATAAAAAACATAATGTTTCTTATTGAAAAATAAAATTTAATTAAAGTGAGTTTTATATAAAATTTGTCCTACGCTCCAATCCAACCTAATTTGGACATTTTTTAAAATTATAACAAGAGTTTTTAATCATAAATGTAAATCAAACACATTTAGACATTTTCAATATAGATGACATAAAAAATAGTCATTTTAAATTATATAATGAATCAATTAAAAGACTCAAACAAAAGATAGATACGAATAGATCTGGATGCATCGACAAACAAACCATAAAAGAGGATCAAACTACTGAAAGATCATCGACAACCACAAATAAGAGCCAAGTGTCATGAGAAAACCATCCACAAATACAAACCATGTATCCAAATCAAATCTAAGATTCCAAAGTAGGAAAGATCAACAAGAGAACCAAATAAATGACATATTGATCAGTTGAGACAATGTCAAATCCAACCATGAAAAAAATAAAATAAAAAAGCGATCACACACACTTAATAAAGACTCAAAATGTCAAAAGATAAGGAAAAACGTGTTAAAAGGCAAAAAAAAAAACATGATTAATTTTAATTAAAACTAAAAATATAATATAATATAATAAAATAATAAAAAAATTATTGCATCACAACTAACATTAAAATTAATATCATCATCAAACAACTAAATAAGATAAAAAAGCAAAGTTGATGGTAGATAGAAAATCCTAGGCTTTTGAAACCTTACTACGCCGTCCAACCTAAATATTTAATATATCATTAAAAACTTACGTTATCATCAAGCTTTTGGATTGACATTTTATCTTGAATTTAAACTCAAAATAACATTTATCTATATCATTTTATATAAAAAATAAATCATTCACAACCACATGTCATGCATGACTCTAACATATTCCGAACGAATAAGTGAATATACAATTTATTATCTATCAAAAAGGGAAAAAATTAATTATTAGTTGATTTAAGTGATGAGAATGTCAAAGTAGGGATAAATATTTTGATCCGAGTAAATTTTTTTGAGTAAATCAAGTTGATAAGTCTTATTTTATAACTCAAATTTTATTTAAAATTTTTCGAGTCAAGTTGAGTTGTTTGAATTTCTGTTCAAATATAGCTATAAACTTTTATAAGGTTATGATACTGTTTAGTTCTAATTTAAACGACTTTCTATAACCCTATACAATGTACATATATATTTCTTCATATTTTTTTAAATGTAATATACATATATTAGGCAGAGTTGGGATACTAGACTCGAACTTGAAAAATAAACCATTAATTATTAAAAATTTGAGACTCAAAATAAACCATTAATTATTAAAAATTTGAGTTATTTGAGGCTCATTTTACAACTTAAATTTTATTGTAAAAAATTTCAAATCGAGTCGAAAAATTCGATATTTATAAAAACAAAGTCCTATGTGTAAATACTAATGTTATAAATGGAAAAATTTTGGGTTAAAAATAGTAACATAACTCAACATTATTTATCGAGAATGTCATTTAAAAATTTCTAAATTTAGAGACACCACTAAATTATATATTTTTTGAAAGGTTAAAAAATAATTGTATCGTTGTTTAAACTTAATTTTTTTTAATATTTTTTTGGACCATGACCCAATCAATTCTAGATATATTTCGCAGTTAATTAGAAGAATCATCTCATAATAAATCAATACACTATTTAATTATAATTAACCGATTAATAAATAAGTTCACAATGGAAAGGAAACTCTTGGCAAAATTTGGAGGATAATCCACCTCTAAATTAAATTTTGGAATATAGGGTACTCTCGCCTCTATTTTAGAAACTATGCCAAAAATTACAGCAACCGAGTGAGAACGCCTTGTGCAAATGATGTTGTCCTTTAAATATTCATTTCCTAAATAAAATTGAATCAAGTAAAGTTAATAGAATAGTGCACAACGCCATGTGTAAATGGTACATTCTTCCTTTGATTACTATAATTTTTAACCTAGTTTCTAAAATATAAGTAATAGCCTAATTTCTAAAATATAAATAAGAGTACTCTATATTTCAATAATTTGGAGCTAGATTATCCTCCAAATTTTACCGAAACTCTTCCCCAAACATTAAAAGTCCCTATATATTATTTTAATAAATTGTCTTTTCAATTTAATTAAATAATAAATAATAAGTGCTTTATTCTGACCCAAACCCTTAAAAGTTAGTCATTTCAAAACACTATGGGGCTAAAATTAAGCATGCCTTATTTGTCCATGTAAATGTTATTTTAATTAGTCAGTGATTATATTATTCTTCGGTCATTGATAAATAATTTGTTGGACAATACTCAACGTAGTTATCATAAAATATACAAATTAAATATTTTTTAAGCAAGAATATCCGTTTCAAATTTCCAATCAATTGTAGATCTATAGGGCAATTTTAACACATACTTCACAAGCAATGCATTTATCAAATTCAAAATATTCTACGATGTTTTGTTAGCAAAAATCCATCTTATTCAAATATTAATAAATTTATGGATTCTCTAGGTCCGAAAATTATAATGGAATGCCTAAAGGGTGGATGTATAGAACCTAAATAGATAGTACTTTTTCAACTCTCTCAAAACGGAATCTATTCCAAACATATATAATGGTTCTTGACGGTACAAATATCTAAATTTGATATTTTTAACTTTTTTTGCCTATACTCCCTATTTTTTTTTATAATGATATTTTGCATGGATCAGATATATCATGGCAAATTCTTGAAAAAATTTTCTTCGAATCTTTCGAACAAACAAAAAAAAAAAAAGAATCAAAATAAACTTACAATAATTGTACTTAGAGCAATTAACACCTAATAGATTAGGATTTTATTCAATTAGGAACGTATCCCATGGCATAAAGCTAGTCGTTTTTGCCCAAAAAACCGTAGCGGCACCATCTGTAAAATTTGTCCTTTTTAATGCATTTAATTGGCAGTTTGATGCATACAAGTATTTTTGTTGCAACCCGATCCGTGTTTTTAAAGTTTATAATTCCTTACTTTTTTTGAATCGAAATGCAAATAAAATAAATGAAAATAAATGTAATAGAAATATAAAAATAATATTAAATATTAATTTAAATATTAATATAATATATTATAAATAAAATATAATAATTAGCTTTTATGTTATAATTGTATTTAATTAATTTTATATATTTATTTACAAATTTTATGATAATGATATTATTTTTCATTCATATTATATTTTATTTATTTGAGTTAATTGCATCAAACGTCTCCAAAATTATAACTTTTATTTTAAATTAGTTTTTAAATTTTAAATATTCCAATTTAATCCTCAAACTACAACCCTCGTTCTAAATTAGTTTCAAAACTTTTGCACATTTTAATTTTATCCTCAAATTATTAGTATGTACTAATCATGTCCCTCGTTAATAAAACTGTTATAAAATTGTTAAATGTCACGTAAACTTTTATGTGTATTATGTAATAATATGACATGACATAAACGATAATTTGGGGATAAATTTGGAACGTTCATAAGTTTGAGGATCAATTTAGAATGTTGGTCGTAGTTTGAGGATAAATTTGGGACGTTCAAAAGTTTGGGGACCAATTTAGAATGAGTGTCGTAGTTTGGGGAAAAATTGAAACATTTAAAAGTTTATGGACTATTTTAGAATAGGGGTCATAGTTTGAGGATGTGTGAAGCAATTAACTCTATTTATTTTTATTTTTTGGTAATTCTATTCGAGTACAAGCAATATCTATGTTTAGTTTCAAATCGGGACACACACTTGCAGACTAAGCTACTCGAAACCGGATCATTAGGTATAACACACTGCACTTTATTTCCTTTTAACGGATTCGTATCATATTAATATATCTTATGTATTATAATTTCATTCTATGATTATATTCGTACAATTTTTTATACGATATTGTCTAAATTATCTATAACCCTTTATTCTCTAAATCGAAGGTTATCACATACTTTAATACGTTTGATCCCACGACCTCTTAAATATTATAACAACAACGATATGGTCCGAATTAAAACTTGATTAACTCATATCCATCCAAAAATTAAGCGTGAAATAACGTTGTATTTTATTGTTCCTTTCAAATGTCAATTATTTTCATTTATTTCTGCCCCAAGCATGGGTTGTGAGCTTGCACTCACGCTTGTTGCTGCTTAATTGTAAATTTAGATATTTTATTATTTTTAATAAACAAAGTCAACATATGATAAAGAAAATAGTGAACCCAACTGGGATTTATATAATAATAATAATAATAATTATTAATACATTTATTATATAATTATTGATGAGGTTCAATAATAGAACCCAAGGATTTGACTTCATGTTGCTGATATAATTTGATGTGTTATTTACTATACATTAATCCATCCATGTTTCATACGTTTTAAAAGTAAAAAAACAATTATTCTCAAGTTTTTTTATATATAAATCATATAAAATTTATTTTATATCATTTTTATTTTAAGTTTAAATTTTAAAATTTAAAACCATAAATTTTAAACTTTAAATTATAAAACTAAACTCTAGTGCATGGTCCAAAAAATCTAAATGAATTAAGTTAAATTCTTGCAAAAGAAAAATAAATAAAAAAATTAGTTCTAGACTAGCGTAAAAGTCACATACGGATGGTGGCGGAAGCCAGTGAGAGCCCTCAACCTTGTCTCCCCCAAAATTTTGAAAATCGATATTTATTCTTTTAAATTTTTTAAAATTTTATTTTAACCCTTCAGAAAATTTATAAACTCTTATTTTTTTTATATTTTTAAATATTTTTATTTAATCCCTAATCTCATTTTTTTAATTCTCAATAAGTCTCAAATTCTTTAAAAAAATCGGTTAGACTTAGTTTTTTTCAAAAATTTTAAATTAAATCCTTCAAAAATGAAAAATTTAAATTAGAGCTCTAAAATTTTTTTTAAAATTTTAAGTATGTTCCATCAAACTATGTTTCCAAGATACACATCTGGTAAAAGCACATGAGGAAAACAAAAATATTGTTGTACTTCAAGAGTTTGAGTCGTGTTAAACTCATTTTCATTAGAAAGTTAACCCATCACACACACAAAACAATAATTTATATTTTAAAATTGATGTCTCATTTTAAATAAATTGCACATAACCCCTTAAATTATTGAGTCGTCCTTATCTTAAACCCTAAATAAAATTCCTAAACCCTAAATATAATAAACTTACATAAACTTTAATGTGTCAAAATATTTTTTTATTATTTTTTCTGACAATGAAATTAGAAATTTGTAAAATGAAATGTGTACAATGAAAAATATATTATATTCTTAAAAAATTATGCTATTTTTTAAAATATTAATCACAATAATTATCAGGATAGGACACATAACTTTATGTTTAGAGAGGTGAACCTATAAAATTGTAGGAGGGGCGAATTATAAAATTTAGGGGGCAAAAATAAATTTTTAATAGAAAATACATAAAAATTTTTAAAAACTATTTAAATTATATAAAATTTTAAATTTTTTAGGGGGCAACTACCCCTCCAACCCCTCTAAGTCCATCTCTAATAATTATGAATCAATCCTAAATAAAAATGTGAAATGAATATACAAATAAAAAACTCAACATCCATAAATCAATCAATATATAAACCTTACAATAGAGTTGGCTGAAAATTAAAGGGTTAGGACTTAGGTTTATTTTATGGACCCTTTCTGTCACGATTGAGCCAGAGAACTTATTAGTCAACTTTTGTATAATTATTATTTTCAACTTATCATCATCAACATGAGCCCAACACATAACTGGCTATTTACTTATAAATTTTTATTAAGAAATCAACGAATGGTTCAAGAGAAAAAAAAAATAATATTTATTTTAAAAAATTTAGGTTTGAATATTTATGCATATAAAGTGTGTGCGTCGTTGTTAAAGGTTTAAGAAAAAATACAACATATACTATCATATAATAACAGCAATATATTTAAAAAATAAATTTCGAATCCAACAAGTAGTCACAATGGAAAAGCATATTATATTTATCTTAGAAAACCTGAGTTCAAATTGTTTTGTCTGCAATGTGTATGTACATTGTCAAAAATTTAATATTATGTATGAAAAAATAAATTGATTGAACGTTAGTTGATTAGTTTTTAAAAATAAATTTTTTTATAAATGGTAATTAATTATTATTTTAAAAACGAAAATTTTTTAAAAACCATCATTATTTATTAATTTTAGATTACCAATGCGAAATACAATTTGATCGATTCCCAAGCATATTAAATTTTAGTCCAAGTTGGAGTGTTGGACCATCCTTTTTTCAACATATTTTTTCTTCTTATAATAAAATCAATAGCAGTATAGCACAATAGTAAATCGAGTTTAGTTCAATTGGTTTTGTTGTTAGTGTAAAACATGAGAGAACATAAAATCGAATATGTTTAAATATTTAATATCTTTTGATTTAAAGATAATATTATTATTTAAAAACATTTTAAAAAATTAAAAAAAAAAACTTGCATTATTTACAATTTTAACAACATAATTGTACCAATGCGATTAAATACAGTTTTTGATCGATTCTCAAGCAGGTTATATTAAAATATTGACATTGTGAATAAAATTGGAGTTAAAAAAGGCTCACATAATAAACTTTTTTTTTCAACAGTTTTTTTCATCTAATAAATTGTATACCAATAATTATAAAAAATCAACAGCATAATAAAAATGTTACAATGATTAATTTTTTTTTTAATAGTTAGTTGGTTTTGTTATTAAATACTAATAAAGAACATTTGAACACAACAAAGATAATTTAGAAAATTTGTAATAGGATACTGCTATTGCGGTTTTTTATTATAATTTAAAAAGAAAAAACTGTTGACATTGAAAAATACTTTATATCTAACTTGAAATAATAAAATTATAATTCAACTCTAATTTAATCTCAAAATTTTAACAAAAAATCCAACTATACCTGATTTGTCTCAAAAAAAATAATAAAAGTATTAAATATAATATATAAAAATATAATAACTATATATGAATATATCAGCTCGGAGCAGGGCAAAAATTTCTATCATAAATTTCAAAACTGACTCGCTCAACTCAACTCTTTTCAAAACCTGACGACCGCCCTAACCTAAAATTAAAGAAGGAAAATTTCAGATGAGACACATCAGATCGGAATCAAGTTTTGGTAATTTTGACATCCACATAATTATATGTTAAGTCAAATTCATTTTGTTTAAAAATATTTTTTACTAATTATATGAATAATATAATATTTTGAAAATAAATATATATTTTAATTACAAATAATGAAATATTTTTTTATAAAATCAACTAGTTTTAATAAAAATAGAAAGTATCTCACAAAGAGAGTTTACAACCTAAACACATAATTTGGACATTTTTCTATAACTATTGGAATAAAAACTAGCCATTTGAGAATTGATATCATACTACAAGGACTATATAATAAAAAGGTTAAAAATCAATCAAAAAACTAGAACAAAAGATAGATACGGACGAACACACCGTAATTGACGATGAAGGATAAAACCATCAACACTAGCATTTAAAAATACATATAACCCTTATAACACGTTGATAAAATGATCATTATCACAACTCAATCGCGAACAAAAAACGATGATTGTGAACTCGTATTCAAATTCAGCCCGAAGGTCCAAAACAGAAAAGATCAAAGATAACAAATAAGTGTCATCTTAATCAATCGTGACATTGTCAAATCCAACCATGAGAAAGCATAAAATAAAAAAAATCAAACGACTGAGAATGAAAAAAATATGCCAAAAGACAAAGATAAACGTGTCACAAAGACAGAGGAAAACATATCACAAAGGCAAAGTTATTCTTATTAAAAATTTAAAAAAAAAAAACACAAAAATGATACATAATAAAAAAAAAAAATCGTCGGTTGACAACCAACATCAAACCAACATCAAATAATGAAAAATTTTAATTACCCAAATTACTTTTTTTTAATTAATTACCTTTCTATTACGTTTTTTGTTAATCTAATAATATTACTTTTTTTAATTTCTTTAAAGTAGATTGAGTGCTATTAATTATTTCGATCTTTTTAGTAGTCTAACGTTATGTGTAGTGATAATCACGACATATTTTCTTATCAAAAAGGTTGACGATTTAATAAGGTTAGATTATCTTTTATGGTAGTTTGTTGATAATATCATAACTATTAATGGTAACCTATTGATTGATTAATCTAGATCAAATACTACAAAGACTAATTTGTGGGGTGAACCTTTAACATTGTTTAAGTAATATAATATCTTATCTCACTAGACTAACTGATTGTTGATTATTGTATATTTTTTTTATTTTTAATGAAATTTAATTTCTTGCTCTTATTAAAAACATATAAATATATAAAAACTTTTTAAATTAATTTAAAAAGAAACATATATGTATCAAACATATACAAAATCGAACAAAAATGGACCTAAAACATATATTTCTTGGAGACATGGAAATTTATGACGTAATGCCAAAAAATGCCATTAACTTTTGACTGAATAGTTATTTTAGTTTTTAGTTTTTTTAAACTAATTTAACTCTTAACATTTTATTTTGGGTTAAAATAGTCCTTCTGCGGATAAAAAATGTTAGTCAACTGACGATAAACAATTTGAAATGATATGACAAACTTACATAGTAGTGCATGCCGCGATAACAATGTCATATAAACAAATATGCTGACTTTACATAATAATACATCAGTCAAAATATTTTTTTTTCTTCTGATAAATCATTTTGTTAAGTTGATTAAAGTTGTTTATTGTCAGTTTAACTAACAATTTTCATCCGAATATAAAATATTTTGACCAAAAATAAAATATTAAAATTAAATTAATTAAAAAAATAAGATCCAACAATTATCTGATCAAACGTTAGGACATTGTTTTGGCTTTACGCGTAAATCTATACGTACATCACCTTTGATAGTTTCTTCACATCGAACTGTTATAATACCCTAAACACAATACACAGGCCAATGTGTATGCACCAACCTTTTCTTCTCCAAGGCGAAAACCCCTTCATTTCTAAAGCTCACGTAAAGTCATTAATGGAGGCCACCATCTTTCCCGACAAACCAGTATTGTTTCCCCTGTCCCAACAAAGAACCTGAGGCAACACCCTTTTCTGCGCAACGATTGGCCCTCTTTTTCTCCTTGGATTCCACTTCAAAAACTTCATCAGAAAGTTCATTCCAAGAAACCCAATCACGTTTCACGTTCTGGAGATTGGGTAAGAGCTCTTTTGTTGTTTCAGTGTTTAGTTTCGTGCATTGGGTCTGATGATTTTCAACTCCAGGTAATTGCATTGAAACTGTTTGATTTTATTCCTGAAAGGAAAATGCGCTTGATGTGTGAGCTTATACTGTTATACGACTGTTCTGCATTGACTAAAGGCAGCCTCCATGTTTGAGATAATGAAGGAGATATGCCTTTTTTTTCCACTTTTAATCATTTATAATGTGATGTTTGATGTTTATGGGAAGATGGGTCGGTCTTGGAATAAGATTTTAGGACTTTTGAATGATGAGAATCAAAAGATTTTTGTTGTTTTTTTTGAATTTTTTTCTATTTTTTTAGGGATGGACAAATGAGGGCAACAAAAAATTTATCAAAGTCCCTTACAAAAAAATTTTAAATTTAAAAAACACAAAAAATAAATAATTAAGAGGTTTTTTTAACCCTAGACATTTTTTATGTATTTTAGGACTTTTGAATGATCATGAGAATCAAAAGTCTTGACAACCCAACAAGTGGTCTCTGTGAAAAAACGGATGGTATTTTAGGAGTTCGGGTTTAATCCTCAAATATAAAAAATATCTCTGTCCTGTAATCATCTTTAAACTATTTAAAAAAAAAGTTGAGCTCAATGAGTTTATTTATACTACTTTGTTATCAGGTTTGGGGTGAAAAGGAAGGTTGAATGAAACAAAAGTGTTCTTTGGTGGATTGAGGTTTCCTCCAACAAAAATTGTGAAAAAAATCCTATAACCTGAAATCAAATCCAAATTAAAAAAACAATAAAAAGGTGGTTATTTAATTCGAAAAGTTCGTTTTTGTATTTTTTTTAAAGAATCTTATTTTAAATATCAATTTTTCATTTATCATTCAACCGCCGTAAATGTCTCTTAAGGTATAATATAAATCTATAAATTCATTATTTGAATTTTTATATTTATCCATAGAAAATATACCTCAAAATTTTTAATTTATTATATTTTTTTCAACAAAATGTCGAAAAATAAAAATAAATCGGATATCTTTATTTTGCTTAAGCATCAATATCCAAGACATGTAACATCTCCCGAAATACTAGTGTGGATGTTGAATGAGTGTAAAAATATTAACTATATACATGCATCTGATACTTACAAGTGCTGTTGAAAATTTTATCGCGAGGAAATTAGAATGTAGGCAGGGGATGTACTCAATGAAAATCGGTAAGGGCCACGTTCTTTAAAAAAAAATAAAATTTAAAAAGTTTTATATTAGGATAGTGATAAAATTATATTTTAATTTTTTAAAATATATTATTTATTTTTTACCTTTTAAATTTAAACATTTTTAAATAATATTTTTAATAAATAACGTTAAATTCGATTATCTCAGTTTGTCCAAAAATATGTAAGAAAAGGCCCATGACAATGCTATGCTTGATTCGTGAAAGTGGGCTTACACCCTACGTCGTCACCTACAAAAATTTGATGGAATATTGGGGCTAATTTAAATTACTCAAGTTACCATCAAATAAATCAATTTAGTTTTTATATTAATAAAAAATTAAATAATTGACAATCAATTGATTTAATATGATAAGACATTAAATACCTTAAGTATGATAGAAATTTGTGTCCTAATGCTGTGAATGAAGCAATTGATTGGAAGGGTCGCTCCTATAATGAACATCTTGCAGTATTTGCAGGGATGGACTTAGAGGGGGTAGTCGTCCCCTAAAATTTTAAAATTCTTATATGATTTAAAATTTTCTTAAAAATTCTCTATGTATTTTCGATTGAAAATTTAAATTCGACATCTTAAAATTTTATAAGTTATCCTAAAATTATATAGGTTATATAAGATAAAAATCAACGTCCATTCTTGTATTTAATCAGAATTAATTAATATTTGATTTGTTTTAAAGAAAATAAGATCAAATTTTAACGGAATTAATATTTATTGTTTAAAAACATCATATTTTAACAGAATTGACATTTATTGTTTTGATGATCTGGAAATGAAATATTTAGTTTGAAATTGAATTTTGTACGAAAATAATTAATGTCCTTTAAAGAATAAATTTTAACTCAATTAAAATTTAGTCTTATTTAATTCTTTTACTAGTTTGTATCAATCTCTATAATAAAATAACTAATCAAATACGTTTAAACAAAAATCTTTTCGATTAATTTATTCAGCTTTTAAGACGCTATTAATTTTAAGTTCGACTATTAAATTTTAAAATAATCAATATTTACGATTGATTCATTCACCTTTAATAACACAATGACACATGTCATCATTTAATTAATAAAAATAAATAAATAGAAGTAGCCTCAAACCTAAGATTTGAATTAGATCCCTAGGACCAAAGCTTGCATGCCCAATACACTTCAACTAAAGTAATGGTTTTTTATATGGTTTACAATAAAATGTTTTAGGGTAAAAGTGGTACTGAAATTAATTATATTTATTTTAACTAATGTTATAATTTAAACTAATATTACAAATATTTTTAAAATACACTAGTTAGTGTTATAATAATTGATTAATGTATTTTAATCAATGTTATATATATATATATATATATATATATTAATTAGTGTTATAATATTAAGGGTAAATTCCCTGGGTGACCACTTAATTATTGAGTCTAACATGTTTTGACCACTAAACTAAAAAAATTTAAAATTAGACCACCTAATTATTTAATTGGACCTATTTGACCACCAACCGTTAAAATCTAACGGAAAAGTGACGTGGTTGTTAATGTAAATTTGTATAACTACACATTTGATCTATGTTAGTTACCTATTCTATCAATTTAGTCCCTGTTAGCGGCAAAACGCACTCGGGGAATCTCATTTCTTTTTCGTATATATAAAGAGAGAATGGAGTCAGAGAAAAGGAAACATAGTTTTGATTATCAACTCGGCAAGTTTTTTCCCAGTTTGGAATCTCATTTCTCAGAGAAACAGAGGGAAACATGTAGGTGTTGTTCAATTTTATTTGTATTTTCATGTTCAATTATTGGCTTGCCTTTAACTGGTTTCTCAAATCATGTGCAGGTACAGACTACAGACAGGGTTATTGTTTTGTAATAAAACTAATCCAAAGCTTATGAGATTGTCGCTTTCCTTGCTTCTCTCCGCCTGGCAACAAATTCTAAGTCACATGTTTTTCGATTTGGCTTACAACGTCAGTCTCAGTTCTAAAGATGGAGAGGTGATCTTGAGGGTAAACAGTTTCAAGAGAACGGATTCAGACACCATAACCAATTCAGCTTCTGTGTCGGATGAGATTCAAAGGAAAAATTCCTTAACATTGAAAACAATCAAACCTGATGATGATAATATTATAGTGCTCGAGAAAACGTTTTCGTTCAAGAAATTGGTTCAAGAATAAAGAAAGACGTCGGGTTCTGGTGTTTCGAATGGGTTACTGAATAAGCCAATTCCCACGCTTTCACTGCCAGAACCGTCGGTTTTGTTTTCACCAAGACCCGCCAGTGGCAAAATGCCCTAGGGGATTTAGTGCGTTTTGCCACTAAAATATTTAGGGTAAACTCACCACTCAATTATAGAGTCTGACTTATTTTGACCCTTAAATTATAAAAATTCAAAATTTGACCATCCAACTATTTAAATGAGCCTATTTTGACCATCGACCATTAAAATCTAACATAGAGGTGATGTGATAGTTAAAGTAAAATTTATATAATTACACATTTGGTCTTTATTAATTACCTATTATATCAATTTGGCTTTAATTTTAATTTAATTAAATAAAATTAATTAATCAATTAGATAACGACACGTGTCATCGCCCGATTGGATGAATTTATTTTAATTTATTTAATATATCTATTTTCCTCTAAAAAGTAATAAGATCTCAGTGAGGTTTTAACTTGAGAACTCCAAAAAGAGCCAAGTGCCTAGGCCTTTACCACTACATTCTATATATATCTTATAATAAGGGAAAAAAGAAGTACAAATGTTTGAGAGGGATTCAATCAAACATGGATAACATGAGATGTGTAAAAACACACATATGACTAAAGCCAAGTCTTTTTTTCACATTTATTTTAATAACTTCGTAAATGTATATAATATTAAATCGAGTTATTTAATTTAATTAATAATTTTAATTTTTTTTTATTAAATATCTTAATTCAATGATTATATATATTATATTAAAACACATAATTTAGATAACTAATAAATTTAATTCATTTTTTGATCCGATATATGTTGATAATTTTCTTAAAAAATATTTTATAAACTATATGTTTCTTTAAGAAAATAGGTCATTGTTGGTAAAATTGTTCGGATAATATAAATATATATATTCATTTTAAATCTTTCTTTAACTATACTTTAAATATAATTAAAATGTTTTCATTTTTAATTTAATTATTTGAATTGATTTAGTGATATGCGTGTTTTTATATATCCCATGTGACCCATGTTCGAGCCTCCTCTCAAATATTTTTACTTATTTTTTCCCTAACATTTACTTCATTATACGATATATATAAAATGGTATAGTTTTTTATCACTAAAGAGTAGTTGGCGTGGTGGTAAAGGCTTTGTTTTTCCCTTGGAGGTCCTAAGTTCAAACCCCATTAAGACCATGTTTCATTCTCTTTAATTTTTCTTTAACCACTCACCACCTGATTGAAGAAAAAGAAAATAGATATGTATTAAACATTTAATAAATTAAAAATTAGAGTAAATTCATCTAATCAGGACTATTTGATTGGTTGATTAATTTTTATTTAATAAATTAAAATTAAGACCAAATTGATATAATAAGAATTAACATGGACCAAATGTATAATTATACAAATTTTATTTAATTGTCACGTCACATCTCTATTAGATTTTAACGGCTGACGGTTAAAATATGTCCATTTAAACAGTTGAGTGATCGAATTTTGAATTTTTATAATTTGGTGGTCAAAATAGGTCACACCCAATAGTTGGGTGGTCACCCAAGTAGCTTATCCAAATATATATTTCATTGTGTATTTTGTATCACAAATGACTACTTGATTGAGTGACAAACTTGTACCATTTAATCCTAAGGGACTTAGGTTTGATCCCCATTAAAGCTAAAAGTTTCCTTTCTTTTATGTTCCTCATCTAATAACATAATGACACGTGTTAGTATCTAATTAATTAATTAAATTAGAATTAGGATTAAATTGATAGAATATGTAATTAATAGGGATCAAATGTGTAATTATACACATTTTCATTAACAACTACGTCACCCTTCTGTTAGACTTTAACGACCGATGGTTAAAACAAGTCCAAATAAATAGTTTGGTGATCAAATTTAAATTTTTGTAGTTCGGCGGTTAAAACAGATCAGACGCAATAGTTGGTGGTCACCCAAGTAGTTTACCCTATTATTAATATATTGATTATAACATTAATTATTTTAAAAAAACACTTGTAAAATTAAATAAAATTTTAACATTAATTGATTTTATATGTTATCTTATAAATATATTTTCTAATTAGTATTATAATTTTAATTAATATGTTTTATAAAATTATTTTCTAATACTAATTACATTTATAATATTTATTAAATAAATATAATTAAATTTAACTAGGTATGTAAACAAACCAAATGTTCAATGAATCATTCGGCGAAAAGTTCGTTTATTTATTAAACGAACGAACATGAACAAGATTTTCTGTTCGTTTAATTAAATGAACGAACATGAAAAAACAACTCGTTCGTTCATTTACGTTCGTGAACACTTCAGTAATCCGTTCATTTATGTTCGTTTAAATTTATTTACATATATCAATTTATATTTATTATTTTCATAACAAAAGAATTATATTTTCAAAAAATTAAATTTATTCACACATGTTCGTTCGTTTATATTCGTTTAAATTTATTCACATATGTCATTTTACGTTCGTTCGTAAATTGTTTGTGTTCGTTTATCATTTTAACCAACGAACATGAACGGACACGAACAAGCTACATTCTTTAACAAACGAACACAAACAATAAAATATGTTTGTTTAGTTGTTTGTGTTTATTCATTTGATCGGTTAAAATTAAACAAACAAATATAAACATACTCTCGTTGGATTTGTTTATATGCCTAAATTTAACGTCAATTTAACCATAAAATATTTTATTATCAATCATATAATGAAAACTTCACTTTAATGCAATGTTTGAGCGTGGGTTTTTGGCCTAAGGTGCCTTGGTTTAAATATAAAGTTTGAGGCAATTTTTTTACTAATATACAGTAAGTAAAACTCGGTTATTAATGATAAACTAACATCGCTTAAGCAACTCACAAATTTTTTTTGCTTGGATGACTAAAATGATAGAAAAAAACTTTGATACATAAGCCGTGTATACTTTAGTTTATACGTGTCTTTTAGTTTTAAGGGTTAGAATTTTAATTTAGGGTTCAAGGGTATAGGTTGTAGGGTTTAAAATTTAAGGTTAGTGTTTAGAATTTAGGATTTAGAGTGTGGGGCTTAGTTTTTTAGGGTTAAAATTAAAAATTTAGGATTTAGTTTTTTATAATGTAAAGCCTGTGTATCAAAGTTTTACCCAAATTGATATAGCGCTTTAAGGGTAGGTTGATCATTTGGGTAGTTCGTTGGTATCACATGACAATTCCGGTAAGAGGACAAAGATGATTGCTACCAATTGCCATTTTTTTCAAAAAAAAAACTCAGTCCATGATCATAAAACTATAACCCTAATCTAATTGTTATTTTATCCTATACCCCAAATCACTCAACAAGTGTTTTTAATTTAAAAGAAAAATATCTGGAAGGTACATATAATTCATATATTGTACCTTCCATTTGAAGTGTCACATGAGGTGAGGACGCGCTCAATAAATTGCACCTTTCAAAAAATGTTGGACTAGATGTTTTTGGCCTATGTGACTAAAATGTGTGTCATTTTCATAAGTAATTCAGAGTGAAAAACAAAAAAAAAAACATTATTATCTAGACATATTTTCAATTACGTGATTGAAATAGATATATTTTTGTAAATAATCTAGAATTAATAACAATTCTTTAAATGATTAAACACTATTATTTTGATAAATTAGCCAAATTCATAGTCTACACATCCATATAATCATATCGGTTTAAAACAAATAATTATAAACTCCATAGAGATTATAAGTAAAAATTGATAAAGAAAAAATAGGAATCAAAATCAATTGATTGATTGAACGTTTAATTTATTTAACGTCCCAAAACTTTTGATTATTTCATTTTAACTACCCACGCAGAACTGTCCCATAGATTATTCTACCTACTTGGTTTGGTAGGTCCAACCTATCTAAAAAAAGTATTATTATATAAAAAACCATTTTTAAATAATTATTTACAAAAATCATCCCAATCAATATTATTTAAAAAAATTACCCCCAAATTATCCGAATTCGCTTTTTAAAAAAATACTCCATGTTATCATTTAACGCATAAGCTAACAATTAGGTTAACAAAAAGATTTGATTCATATAATATTGATATTTTGAATATATAACATATTTTAGAGATTGAAATGTGTAATTAACCCATCGGGTATGGGTTAGAAAATGATTTTTTTAACATGTCATATTCGAGCTGTCATGCAATATGTATAATCATATTTAATCAACGTATTTTAAATACACTGATCCATGTTATCATTTAACACATAAAGTTACCGATCGGTTTGACGGCATGATTTGATTGATATAATCCTGATGATTCGAAGAGTAATTATTCCATGCATAAGTGTTTGTGTAAATTTTGTTTTTATAAGTATCTTAGTTTAAAGGTTTAAGGTCTAGTATTTAAGAATTTAAGTGTACAAGTTTTGAATTTAGGGTTATTGTTAAAATTTAGGGTTTTTAGGTTGAAACCCAGATCCCTACTTATATTACCCTAAATATAAACTATGAACTTGAAACTCTAAAAATCTAATTCTAAACCATAATTTCTGATGTAAAAACCTCATAAATTCTAAACACATACACTTAAACCCATAAACATTAGGCCTTAAATCAATTCCCTAAACCCCAAAACTAAAGCACATGTGAAAATTTTTCGTTTCCACCGCTGGTGTATCAGATATTTTCCTTAATTTGAATATTCAATTAGAAAGTTTCAAAGATTGAAGATCAATTTAGAATATGGGCCATAGTTTAGGGGTTGAAATAGTAATTAACCCATCGGGTCAACCCGACCCAGTATGATACAAAAAGCTAAATAAAAGAAGGCGGTGACAGATGAATGCACAAAACTATACGTACAACCTTTCTCTTTTCTCTCCCATTTTCCCTTCCCTTTTACTTTGGCCTTTAGCTTACAAAAATTTTCACCAAAAAAAGCATTGTTTCACCACTCAAAATATCTCCGAAATCCCCTTTCCAGCATCCCCAAATTCTCTATTATCTTCCCTTTCATTCCCCCCCTCCTTTTTTTCCTTCACCAGCTTCCATGGGGAATCCACCTGGTTTGAACCCTTCTTAGATACACACACATATATATATATATACATGGAGTGGGACAGTAATTCCGATCTGAGTGGTGACGAAGACGACGGCTTTGTCTTCAACGACGGCGACCCACTTCCTTTCCCTGTCCAAAACTTGCTTCAAACGGCTCCCTGTGGCTTTGTCGTCACCGATGCCATCGAACCCGACCACCCCATCGTTTATGTCAACGCTGTCTTCGAGATGGTTACTGGGTATCGCGCTGAGGAGGTTATTGGCCGCAATTGGTTAGTTCTTTTATTGCTTTTCTGTTTTTGTTTTTGCCTTGGTTAGGTTGGTTTAGAAATTAGAATTGTTACTTGGTTTTTCCCCCTCCATATATTACTTGAGATTTGGAATTATGGTTGGTTTATTTTTTTTTTTTTCTGGGTAGTGTATGAAATGTGAACAGATTACAATGTGTTTTAGGTCTCTGGGTCATGGAATTTAATGGATAATGAAAACCCTTATTGAATTATTATCTTCTTTTTTGTTTAATTACCATCCTTCAAGGGGATTTTAGCTGTGCGGTGAAGATTGTTGAGTATGTTCAAGATAGGAAGTGTTAATTTTCCTTTTAGCATTTCAGAGAAGCAGAATTTACTTTTAATTTGGGAGGTTAAGATAAATGTTTAATGCACACTATGTCCAAATTGTGTGCCTGTTGCATATGGGGATATGGTTTTCTTCATTTTGCTTTTAGTACATATGTCCAACATTGAACACATCCATGTGATCTCACATGGAATCAATAATAATGTACCTCATATCTAAGCATGTATCTATCCCGAACCGACATAAAATTAATGGTGGTGTTTCATAGAATGTTTAAAAACACACAAAAATTAATGTGAAGTATTCTGCAATGAAGAGTGTGAATTAATGTATCTAAACATTAGCCATAGTTCACCGGAACGTTTTGTAGTTTTAGTCAGAGAGGGAAGGGTTAAGGGTTTGTCCCTTGTGATATATTACATTGCGAGGAATCCTAGATGCTGTCAGAGTAAAGGTTTGTCAACAGAATGAGATGTTGGTTTAGTTCTAGTAGAGAGGGCTGGCATATGATAGAAACCGAATCTTTAACTTGATTGGATCTTTCTTTTTTGGATGGGTGCATGTGTGTTTTTAGCTTGTCAGTAGGATTATGCTTGAGAAGTGTGATCCAAAAATTTTTTTTTTTTGGCAGATGGGTCTGTATGGTTGATTTATAAGTAGCTTTATTTTAATGATACTTTGATTAGGGATTGGAATTGGGATGCTGGTGATATTTTTTTATTCATCTATATATTGGTTTTGAACTTCTTGATTGTGTTGGGCTTTCAAGCTCCAAATTCATCCTACATGTTGATAGTAAAGGTTGCTGTGCAAGAGGGCATCTTTCGTTTTTATATTGTCATTGTTTGTAAAGAAACTACCCCTTGATGTTATGGAATCATAATGGAGTGTTCTTGTATTAGATAACCATTCTCTTAGTGGGAAGCATTCCTGAATCGTACCAATCAGAAAGAAAAAAATTAAATGTTCAATGTTTCTGATATCTGTAAACTAAATCTCAAATGTATTGACTAAATATTGAGCTTTACCCCCTCACCCCAAACAAACAGAAGAAAGAAAGAAAAACTAAAGTGTTCCTTCTGAATTCAGTACATTCTAGGAAATTCAGGTTGCATCATAAAGTTTGTATGCAACGAAACGTTGAAAACATCTTGGTAGTCTTAGATTAGACTCGGTTTGTATGTGCTTCAAAACTATCTTGGTAGTATCATATGAGACTCATATTCATGCTTGCTTGAGGAATCATATTGATGTGGTGATATATATATATATATATTTGGTCAACCTCTCATCATTGACATGGTGTGGTGTGGATCTCATACAAAAGCCTTCTGGTGAACTAGAGTTTTGCTTTGGTTTTGGGCTGTCAAAGAGAAACTGCTTAGGGATTGATATTGAAAGCTCAAAATGGCTGTAATTTATATTCACTCCTACTTGATTTCGCTTTCCTACTTTTCTGCCTGGGAACTGATGGGTTTCTGGAGAATTTTTATAAAAAATGAAATGTAAATCCTTAATTTAAAGATATTTTTATAGTTGGGCGATGAGTTTTAGAGATGCTGCACATCTCTTGACAAGGAGAACTTTCCCTTTTCCTTGTTGATGCTGTCAGCAAGTATCTGAGCCTATTATTATTGAATCTTTATTTTGTTTTTACATATCTTAGCTACTGCTGGGTTAAATATATTTTTAAAATGTGTCGGTTCTAGGCTGAAATTGGATGGACTTAATGAACCAATCGACTTCTGGTTAATTTCTACTTTCTTTGTAGATGCTAAAGCCTCCAAAGTTGCATATCTGTTTTTGCTGATAATTTTGTGCTTATTGGTCAAAACTACACAATTGTACAAGGGTGGGGTTAATAGTAATATCTGTATAATTTGTTGTAACTCTGCTTATAGGTCTTTTAAAAGTTCTTTTTATCCTTCTTTTTACATTGTTTCAGAGCATAATTTTAATTGAAAGCTCATACCCCTTACTGCCCCCTCTTCTTTTTCATTATTGCCAGCTTACTCCTCTTCTCATAAACTGCCTTAGTTACTATGGATCATTGTGAAATTTTTTGTTTATTGTTCCTGCTTACTTCAGTTATGCTCCTTAGTCCTTACCATCCTAAAATTTCTTGTAGAAAGAAAAAAAAAAATTTAATGTCCATCTGTGACTAGTTCTGTGTTGTTCTGATATTTGTGTGATTTTGTTTCAGCAGTTTCTTACAGTATAGAGGGCCATTTGCAAAAAGACGACATCCTTTGGTAGACTCGGCAGTAGTTTCAGAAATACGGAGATGCCTTGAGGAGGGCATTGAATTCCAAGGCGAGTTGTTGAACTTTAAAAAGGATGGGACTCCTTTGATGAACAAACTGCGTCTTACTCCTATATACGGAGATGATGCGATAATCACTCATGTTATTGGGATCCAGTTCTTCACAGAAGTGAACATTGATCTAGGTCCAATGCCTGGATCCTCAATAAAGCAATCTATGAAGCCATCCAACCATTCTCATTCTGGTTTTTCTGCCTTTCAGCCTGTAGTAGTTGGGGACCGAAATGTCTACCGTGGGTTTTGTGGGATACTGCAATTGAGTGATGAGGTATTGTCTCTCAAGATACTTTCACGACTGACTCCAAGAGATATGGCATCTGTTGGTTCTGTCTGTAGGCGACTAAATGACCTGACAAAAAATGAGGACCTTTGGCGGATGGTCTGTCAAAATGCATGGGGTAGAGAAACTACACGTGTTTTAGAGACAGTTCCTGGTGCAAAGAGACTTGGGTGGGGTAGGCTGGCAAGGGAATTGACCACTCTTGAAGCAGCTGCATGGAGGAAGCTTACTGTTGGAGGGGCTGTTGAACCTTCAAGGTGCAACTTTAGTGCATGTGCTGTCGGGAATCGAGTTGTACTTTTTGGTGGTGAAGGAGTAAATATGCAACCGATGAATGACACCTTTGTGCTGGATCTAAATTCCAGCAACCCGGAGTGGCAACATGTCCAAGTGAGCTGTCCTCCACCTGGTCGTTGGGGTCATACACTTTCTTGTGTGAATGGGTCTCATCTGGTGGTATTTGGTGGCTGTGGAAGGCAGGGTCTGCTCAATGATGTTTTTGTGCTAGATTTGGATGCAAAGCCTCCGACCTGGCGAGAGATCTCGGGATTGGCTCCTCCACTTCCTAGATCATGGCACAGTTCCTGCACCCTTGATGGAACCAAGCTCATAGTTTCCGGTGGTTGTGCAGATTCGGGAGTACTTCTTAGTGACACTTTCCTGCTTGATCTTTCAATGGAGAAACCTGTATGGAGAGAGATACCAGTAGCATGGACCCCACCTTCACGTCTGGGCCACACACTGTCAGTATATGGTGGTCGGAAAATATTGATGTTTGGAGGTCTTGCTAAGAGTGGTCCTCTACGGTTTCGTTCTAGTGATGTGTTCACAATGGATTTAAGTGAGGAGGAACCATGTTGGAGATGTGTAACTGGGAGTGGGATGCCTGGTGCTGGAAATCCAGGGGGAATAGCTCCACCTCCAAGACTTGATCATGTTGCCGTGAGCCTTCCCGGTGGAAGAATTCTCATCTTCGGTGGGTCTGTTGCCGGTCTTCACTCTGCTTCCCAACTTTATCTCCTGGACCCAACCGATGAAAAACCAACATGGAGGATACTGAATGTGCCTGGGCTGCCACCTAGGTTTGCTTGGGGACATAGTACTTGTGTTGTTGGCGGGACAAGGGCTATTGTACTTGGTGGTCAAACAGGCGAGGAGTGGATGCTAACCGAGCTCCATGAACTATCACTGGCAAGTAACGTTGCCTGATTACTTGCAGTCGTGGATAAAAATGATTCTGCAGATGCATATAGTTCCATGTTATAAACGAGTCTCGGCTTAAAAAAACGAGAGACTCAGCAAGATGAGATAGAATTCTGAGAACAAACAGGACTGGTGAACATCCTTGGAAAATAACAATCCTGACAACCATTCTTCTGGTCGTGTGAAGCATGTTCATGTACCGAGGTTGTTCTGGTCCGGCAGGCTGGCTCTGGGCAAAACTGGGGAAGGAGTGGCTTGAAACATGTTTGGCTTTTTTTTTGTAAGGTTTGGTATGAACCGTCTAACAATGCTCACAATGGTCTTTATTCTTGCTTCTCAGGATGCTAGTATTTGATACAGACAGACTGAAACAAGCTAGGCTATATATACACTAATATATATGTATGTATATATGTATTTGTAGGCTCTGTAATTAAAGAAAAGGATGTTGCATGTTTATAGTAACCTGTTGCTTTAATCTTTTATTTTGTGAAACCATCATTGGTGATGTGAAGTTCTAGGATAACTCTGAAAACACTTCTTATCCACTTTGTTCTGGAATCTGATTGGTATTGGTTTTGGTTTTCAAAACATTAATTATGTATTTTAGGTTTAATTCTGAACCACATCCCTCTACTTTATAAAAATTAAAAAATTAGTCCTTAACTTTAATTTGTCAAAATTCAATATGTATATTTGACGAAACCGTTGTTTTTTGTTAATTTATTTTCTATAAATTGATTTTTTATTTGTTTTATAAATTACTGAAATGTTGATATCTATAGTTAATAATTTATGAGAAAAAATATTTTAGTTTAATTATTGAAATTTGTTAGTTTTTATAAGTGTCTTAGTTTTAAAGGTTAGGGTTTAATTTTTAGGGTAATAAGGTTAGGAATTTAGGTTTTAACTTATAAACTTTAAATTTTAACTCTAAATTTTAATCACACCCCCTAAATTCAAAACTCATTTAGAACTTAAATTATAATAAATGAAACACATTGTTTAAAACTAAAAAATTTGAATATTTTCCATAAAATGATAAAGTTTAATTATTTTAACTGGTTAGATTAACTTTTCATTTTTTATAAATTGCGAAGATCACATATTCTATTAAATTAAAGATTGAGTATAAGAATCAACAATGGTTTGGTATAATGGCTAAGAACATTATTCTTTAAGGAAGATAATTTATGTTTAATTTTATAAAAATATTGTTAGGAGAGAAAATAACGAAGTCTAAATATTAACCATAAATTAATTTAATTAGTTTGATTTTTTAGTTTAATTATCAGTATTAAACCTATTGGATGACTAATTCGAATCAGGTAATTTGGATGCCTAATTAATTTTAATTTTTTTTTTAATTTGACTGAATAATCAAATATGAACAACTAACTTTTTAGTTATTATAAAACGGGAGGATTAAATACATAATTAAACCAAATATTTTAAACAGTAAAAAGTACAATAAATGAAAAAGACAAGGATTAAAACAGCATCTGTTGGGTTTCGTGACATTGACACTCTGTTCTTCTCAGCTTTACTTTTTCTCTTTCTCTTCACACTTCCACTCTTCCTTTATCAAAATGCCGATCAAAAGAGATCCGTCGGTTCCGCCGCCGACGATCGGAAAGATCGGCCCTTACACCGTCTTCATCACCCCTCCTTCCACCCCTTCTCCCACTGAACCTCCTGCTTTCCATTCCCCCACCAAGGCGCCGACGCATCTTCTCCCACTCCTCCTCCCGTCCAACCGCCGCCCCAACAGTTCGACAAGTCTCTTCTCGCTTCTGAGTCCTATTCCGATGGCTCCTTTCTGGGTTTCTTCAAAAACGCTGCCTTTAAACTCCAAAACGGTATTTGTACTTTTTTTTTCTCCTCCTTTTCACTTTTTTAAATTAGAAAGAATTTTCTGGGTTTAAATCATAAAAATAATTCACTTTTTTCTCTTTCATTTTGCATGTTTAGAACATAAACGAAATGGGTTTATCCATGGGAGCTTAAGAAACAGCTCAATTATGTTCAGACTTGGTTCATTTTGTTGAACAATGAACAAAAGAATCACTGTTTTTTTCCTTTTTTTGCAGCTCATTCAAGCTTGGATGACCATTTAGCTCGCTGGTTTGGTTTAAATCAATCGAAGTATCAATGGGCATTGGACGATTATTATGAGAGCAAGGGATTGGTAAGTGTTTATACATTATTCATCTTTTGATGATTTGATTCATTTTCTCGGGAAAAAAGTTTTGTTTAAATTCTTTGATGATGCGTTTTCTCGGGAAAATTTTGAAGTTTCCAGTTCCAGATCATAACTTTTAAGCTCCTTTTGGTTTGGTATTTTTGCTACGTTTGGTGAAATCAAAGTACTGCTGAAGCTACTTGTGAATGTAGCTTATAAGCAATTGCTTCTTTTGTTATAAACAATGATGTTGCTTGCATTATAATACTAGCATACACATAGCATTTGACTCGCTCGGACTCGTATCTGTATCTGACACTGCTACTCAAACTGAAGTGACATAGTTTCAAAGTACTACTTGGATCGGTATATGATTTTTACTCATCCGCTTAATGTCTATAGGTGATTAAGTCTATTGCAGTGCATTGCTTTTCGTTATATATGCAGGAGATGTGCCACGGACTTCACATCGATGTTTTGATGTGAAAAGCTGTTCGTGTTATTGTTTTCACCATGTTAAGTTTACTTCTCATCATTTCTGTAACAGCTTCATGATGCTTAGGGTATCTACATCATTTAACATTTAAAACCATTTTTATTGCAGGAGAAGGAAGGTGTAAAAGTAAAAGATATATCAAGCAAAATACAGAGTGTGTAGCATACTTGTCCTGGTAACTAAAAAAAATTCAGACATTGTTATCTCAAACTTGTTTGTATTTGTAATGTGTATGTTTCGAATTTTAATTTGCCGTGGATTTTTCTGTTAACACAGAACTTGCACTGAGTGAGGATGGTTGATGCAGCGGAAAGACATCCGGATTTGCAAAGGGAACTTAGTTGAATTCTCGGGATCGGAACGGGTTGTATGTGATTCTCTTCCTTCTGCTAAAGTAGCTAACTGAGCTTGTTTTTGTGTATTAGGGTTGGAATTGTGTAATCTCCTTTTACTAAAGTCAATCTCTTGGCATTGAGATTGCTGTAAACTGTGGAGGACATACTCTCTTATGTGGTGTTAATTAAAAGCATTATTTTTCTGCCCAAGTTTCTCATTCATTCATGTATCAGTATATATGCATAAGATCAATCGAGACGATAATCGTATTGCATTTTATTTTATTTGGACTGAGATGACTGGGAATGCGAACAAAAGGGAGAACGGACACACATTATGAGATCACACACCAGAAAGCATGCAGTCCTGCAACAGTCTTGCATGCATTCCTCCGGTGGTGTTAGAATAATGTCCCAAAACCAAAATAACCGACCAAACCCAAATTTAATTAAATCCAATACCAAGAATGATGATATATATTCATATTGTATATATATGAAGTGGAAAACCATTGGAACAACTTAAAACCTTAGTGAAAGAGCCATCGAGTGTTATAATAACAAAGGTACATGATCATAACAGTCAAAAGCAGCAAATGGCTAAACGTAAAATATCATTTTGACGGTCTAAATGAAAAATGCTGTGGGTCTAAAGAATTATTGTTGACATCAACCTTGATCTGGTCTGCAATTGGAATCGAGCCACATTCATGTCAATGCCAAAGCTTCATGCAAAAGCCTGCCGGTACGACGGGCAATCCCTTGCTCGAGATACAATCTGAGAATGTGTCCACGAGCTGCTCCGCGAGAGATGCTGGATCTGTGATGAAGATATCGACAAAGACCTTCACGATCCTCACCTCCTGTGGGGTTGCTCTCAAGCTGTACCAGGTAAGGAATTTCTGCCTGAAGTTCTTCTCAATATGTCCCTTGCATTCTAACCATCTGATCACCTTCACGTAATGCTCAAAATCCGTATCTGAGAGACCGTTTTCCATACATTCTTCATCTTGCCTTTCTCCGGTTTTCTTCTTTGAGGTGCTTCCATCTTGGGGATCTTCTCCTTTCCTGGTCACATTCTCAACGTCTTTGTTGCTGGATTTTGATCTCCCACTTCTACCTTGTCCGGTTTTAATTATTTCCATTCTGCAGGGAGTAATGGGCAATCCAGCTTCCGAGCATCCGACAAATGGCAAACGCTTGTTACCAGTCTCAACCAGGGCATCAGAGTCATTATCGGTGCTTGTCTCCTCGGTAATCTGGTCCTCCGATGTGTTCTTTTTCTCAGCATTTAGTGGCTCAACATCAAGTATAGGACCAACTATCTCCATCTCGCGTTCCTCATCCAACATCGGAACTGCTTCCGCTGGAATTCCATCTTCACCAAGGACAGTGCAGTTGATGGCACCTTTCAATGGATTCATGGAAACAATTTTATCCGTGTCCTTGGAATATATATCATAATTGTCTGCCCGGTCATCATTTTGATCACTGTATGGAATAATGTTATTAGTTTCATCCTCCACCGAAGACGGATTCGAAAGGCTGCCACAATTGGTTGCTGGGCTTTGACTTCTTTCCATCATCGGGCAGCTAGGGACTTCATTCCCACTACAGCTTGTTGAAATCGGAACTTCCCATGGACCGAACTCTCTTGTACCATTAAATGACACGACTTTGAAAAGATATTCCGTAGCTGGAGTCAGCCCCATGACAACAAACCTTGTGTTTGGCACAAACATGGTACAAGTTGATTTAACAGGGTAATCCCGACCACAAGCCTTCCGATGCCATAAGGTGTAACCGATAATACTGCTCTGTAAAGGTTCTTCCGAACCCACAATCACAGTAACAGAAGTTGGACTAACATCTTCAAAACGTACAGTTGCTGGAGAAATAGAACATGAACTTGCTGAAAAAGGACGAGATGATACATAAATCAATAAAACAAAATCCATAGAAATTTATTTTGACAATTTGAAATTAAAGAAAGATAAACACCATTAGCACTTCATCCGAGATTACAGAAACACGTTCAAGAGATTACAGAAACACATTCAAGTGTGTTACAAGCTAGACATTACCTGGTACTGAATGATTTGGTGAAAAATGTGAGCTACTATCAAAAAGCATTTTGTCCAGTGATTCCACTGCAGAAGAACAGAATTTCTGAACTTCGGGTCCCGAAGAAAGCCTGTTGACGATACCCCTACCTATCTTCACGGGCACACCAGTTAATGGACCGACCTCAGCTTCAAGCTTCTTAACGGCTTCATCAACAATCTCTGAAAGCTTACGGTATTTTTCAGTCCTATTAAGAAGTTTTTGGCCTAAAGCGACCCGATAACAAAGAATGTCCACCCTCCTCGTATCTTTTGCAGCCATCATTTGTTTTCTCCAGCACCTAAATGAATAAATGAACTCATTCATTAGACTGTATATTGACATTAATAGTAAACACACAAGTATATATACACTAGTAGTGGATAATTCATATGTATATATATATATATAGTTCCTTTTTATGGGGTGAGAGAGAGAGAGAGAACATTGAGTATTTACCCAAGCAAATCATTTACTTTCCCACATGCTACACAATAATAGCTCCCATCAAGAACACTGTGTTGTTTATCTTTTCCAATGCCGGACTTTTCGTGTTTTAAAGCGCATTCGAGATGACACGACATGCCACAAGAATTTCCAGGGAAAGGAGGCTCCGAACTGCAAATTAACCATAGACTAGGATCCTTGTTATCATCGAACTTGTAACAGATGCAGCAGGAACACCTTTTGCAAAATGCATCATCTTTTCTCAAGGTAGCTTTGCAAGCCGAGTTTTTGCAATAAACAGCGTTGATCATGTCATTTCCACCATTACCAATGCCGGGATCATTCACGGGAACGGGCAGTCGGGAAGGATAATCAGCTTTCCTCTGCCTTTTGGCCGTTCTCTGGCCATCCGTTGGGTATGAATGTGATTCGGGATCTGTTACACCTTCATGATCCCCTGAATTCTTTTCAGCTACAATTTTCAAAAGGTTTTCAATAATTTTCAGCTTAGTCAAACCAGTATATTTCCTTTCCTTCCCCATCTCGGCACATAGGACCTGTAAAATCTCCTGACGGCTCCACGATTGTAGCATTTCAGAGGCTCTACTTGTCCTCTTTGATAGTTCATATACGAGCTCTCTTTTTTCATCCATGCTCAATTTACTACATTTTGACGGATCGAGTGCAACTCCTAAAGTCCAAGGAAACATAAAATTGCAAGTTACCAAGTGGAAGCATGAGAAAGTCCAAGAGGAATAACAGATCCTTATCCTAATATCAACTTGGCAAAATGTCGGGAACATTAAACAAGAAATTTGTCTATTCAGACAAGTAAAAAGGAAAACAACATTAACATGAGAGGAAACAGTTAAAACCCCTCATAAAACCGAAAATCAACAATATACATAAGGTATATCTTTCTCCAACTAGGAAATAACAATGTCACTGTTCATCCCATGCACTTGACATGCAACGACAAGAAACCAAAAAGATTAGCAAACTACAAACAATTAGAAAGAAAGAGAATAAAACTCCAAAACTTGCCCGTTACTGAATCACTGTTACAACCAATTATGAAAGTCATTCAAGAATGTCTAAGGACTTTATTAATCGAAGTAAAACGGGAAAACTCATAATTGACATGCAATAACTAAGGACGTTCCGAACTACACCGAACTCCATGGATGTTTACATCGCAATTGAACATAATTGGACAGAAAAAAACACATCATAGCCAGTTCAAGTAAGGGATGAACACAATGCCATTTGACTTTTTAAAACCTAAGGTCATTCATACATACATATACACACAGAGAAAAGGGTATGGGTCAATGACTCTCCAAGGATCGTCCAAATACATGGGAAAAATTACCCCCCAAAAGAAAAATACAAGATAAAATTACATCCCCAACACACACAAACATGTCCAAGAGTATAACATATTATACATCTATATATTGCATTGATATAATAATATGCACATAAAAGCACCGCTTGCATCATCCATAGTGAAAGCAAATAACAGTCAGATTGTAAGAAATTTATATATCAGGATAATGAAAGTCAAAACCCAAAGGACAAGCTATGTTGCATTGATACAGATACCGATAAGGAAACTGGGACAAAAAACAAAAAATAGGGGAGAAAAATTTCAGGTAAAATTGTACCCAATATGACCCCAGTAGAATACGGTACATGGTACGGCTTTCAACTGAAGTGCCGAACAAGATGATCCCAGATATCCACCAAAGAAATGGTTCAGCTGAAAACTATGTTTAAAGTCAAAATCTTTACTGGTGTGCAGGCAAACCCAATAACTCCAGAAAAAAAAATCAAAAGCGCTTGAAACAATTTGACCAACATGCAAAAGATCTAACCTTTAAGACCTTCAATAAACTAAAAATCAAGAGCAAAACACAATATTCAATCCCAGATTTATTACATATCATTAAGAAAAATCCAAACAGGAAAGAAAAAATACCTTCAAAAGAGGAATCCATGGCAATCAGAGAGTACTCAACACAAAACCCACATTACCATCAAAACCCCAACTTTCTGAAACCTGAAAAAAAAAAAAAAAGGGGGAGAAACTTTCAATTAAAGAAAACCACTATAATTAGAATCAAAAATAGTATAAAAAAAAAAGTAAATTTCTACCAACAAAAGAGGCTTGAAATTCAGCAGCCACAGCAAAAGAATCCATGACTGGAAAAACTTTGGGGTTGGTTGATTGTATAAAAGCCTCTCTTTTATCTATTCCTTCACCCTTCTTTTCTACTTATTAATAATATTTCTGCAAAAATAAAAGCAATAAAAAATAGAAAAAGATAATATTTTATAATAATTATTACAGTATTAAATGATTCCAATGTTTTCGTTGGGCTGGGTTTACTTTTTATATTTTAGTGTTTTATTATTAGGTAAAGTACATCAATAGTTAAACTATGAAAAATAATTGTTTTAATCACTAAATTTTTATAATTTATAAAATAATCATTAAAATTTATCGAATTATTATAAAATAATTTTTAGACATTATAAAATAGTGTACAAGTTTAATTATTTTAATGATATTTTATAATAGTTTGATAAAAGTTTACAATCATTTTATAATATCTTACTAAATTTAATGATTATTTTATAATAATTTAATAATTTTAACTATTGTTTTATAATTTATAAAATTTAATGACTAAAACAATTATTTTTGGACTAAATTATGTCTTTTTGTTGTAATAGGTGCTTAAAGTATTTTTAACTGAAATAAGTGTTTAAAGTTTTATTTTTGTCTTGTCTTAAACTCAATTGGGTGAGGCACCTACTTTGGCAAAAAAAAAATTGAGTACTTATTTCAATAAAAAAATTAAACACCTATTACAAAAATATAATTTGAACACTTATTTTATAGTTTAGTTTTTTATATATATAATTTAGTAACTACTTACGTAGCATACCCTAATTTAAAAATTTTAAAACCTATTATAAAAAAGACATAATTTAAATATTTATTTTAAAGTTATACATTTGCCTTTAATTTTTTAATTTTTTTTATGAATTAACTTAAATTTTTATAATATTTATGATACCCTAAAATTTTATTTTATTATTTCACCCTCAAATATCTTTTAGATCAGGATATTCGAGGGGATGAGTGGAAGACATCCTTTACGATGTAAAACAAAAAAATCAAGTAAAAATTTATTCGATATATTGATAATATAATTTTTTTACTTCAATATTTTCATGTATTATAATTGTGTTTTAGATATTAAATATTTGTGTAAATTTCAATATATTATCCATTTATATTACAGTAAAAATATATTACATGTCACCTAATTATAAGTTTGACAATAAATAAATTATTTTTTAAAATATAATAATTTAGTCGTTTAATTAAAATTACATGCCATTAAAATTGAAACATACAACTTGGTATAATAATAATTTTACTTCCTAAAAATTATACATTCTATTAGTTTGACCATAATTCAAAATAATTTAATAAATTTAACCATTCATATTTAAAAATTTAATTAGTGAAATGATTATGTCTACTAGTAAATAACGTTCATGTCATAATGAGTTTGTTTCATTAGTCTATCTATTGTTCAGTAGTGAAGTTATTGTGCCCGTTAGGCTATCACAATTGTCGATTTCGAGCTCAGAGACAATAGTATGGTGTGCAACAAGTGGTTGAAGGGTGCGTCAAAAGGGTGCAATGTCGAATTTTTTAAAGATGAAGGGTTAAATTTATTCAATTATGTTTGAATTAAAACCAAACTGATAGAAAGTATAAGTTTTAAGACTTAAATTGTTATTATATCATACAATAGTTTTAAATTTAAAACAAAATAACGTGTTTGCTACATTTTTTAATAGAGTGACTAATTTGTTACTTTGAAAAATAGCATGTTTATTATCAAATCTATATAGGGATGGTTATGGGTCGGATTTTTTGTCAATTCGCACCCGACTCGAAAATTTAACATCTCCATCCTAATTTGTTACTTGACCTAAATTTATATCATATATAAATATTATTCAAAATATTAATAATTTCTATAGTTAAAGAAAAATAGTAAATTAAAATAAGAATTCTAAAAATGATAGTTAATGTTGTAGAACTGAAAAACAAAATCGATTGATTTTAAGATTTTAAATTCGAGTCAATCATATAAAATATCATATGTGAATTCAAATTTATTAATATGAAGTTCGTCAAGGGTAAATTATGTTTAGATTTAATTTGATTTAAATATATTAAGCAATAATCATAATTCAAAAATCCAGGGTAACTTGGTTCAATGAGGGAGACCAGAATACTAAGTTCTATCATCTACATAGATGCAGCAACAAAATTGTTTCTATCGAATGCCACAATTCAGTGATTGTTGATCAGAAGCTGATCGCTAATGCCTTTGAGGATCTATTCCGTGATATCTACAATAAGTCTCACACGAATTCTGTAAGATGCTTTGATTGTGACTTTAATCAATTAAGTAGCAGCTCGTCAGCTTTTCTCGAATCTCCGTTTCCCGGCCCGATGGCCTCACTCTTGATTTTTATAAGACATTCTGGCCGTCTATTAAAGGTGCTGTGTTGGATTTTTATAGGGGCGTAGTAAAAGATAAGTATTTCAATCATTCTTTCATCACCTTGATTCCAAAGTGTGCGTGCCCAAAATCAATGGAAGACTATAGGCCTATTTCCTTAGTGAATAGCTTATACAAAATTCTTTATCTAGAAGATTATCCCGCTGCATCAATGAAGTTATAGGAGACAAACCAGTTTGCATTCATATCAGGCAAACAAATTTTAGATTGTGTGCTAATCGCGAACGAGGTTATTGATGAATTGAGGCGGAAAAAACGGGAAGCAATTGTATTCAAAGCAGATTTCAAGAGAGCCTACGACACGGTGGAATGGTCGTTTCTTGATCTTATCCTTCAAAAAATGGGCTTTGGGGTGAGATAGAGGAGGTGGATTTCCATGTGCGTTTCCTCTTCGGTTCTTATTAACGGGGTGCCCTCTAATTTTTTTTTTCAAATAGTAGAGGGTTGAGGCAAGGCTGTCCATTGTCTCCTCTTCTATTCAACATCATCGTGAGGCTCTAAGTGCTCTAATTCATAAAGCTGTATCTTTGGAGACCTTCAAGGGGGTTGTTGTGGGCGATAACGGTTTTTCTATATCACACTTGTAATTCGCCGATGACCTCATTATCTTTGCTAGGGCACGAGGAGAATGTGAAGAATATTAGAAGAATTCTCCGTATTTTCGAAGTGGCTTCGGGGCTGCACTTGAACTTGAAGAAAACTAGTTTGTTTGGTTTGAAAGTGGATGACAACTGTATCGGTGAGTGGGCTAGCTTGGTTCGTTGTAGCAAAGGTTCATTTCCTGCCTCTTACTTGGGTTTCCCGTTGGGGTCCGAGCGTAATTCTGTTGCAATGTGGAACCCCATTGTAGATAAATTTTTGGCCAGATTTGAAGGTTGGAAAGGGAAGCTATTATCCCTTGCTGGACGCATCACTCTGGTTAAGTCAGTGTTGTGTAGCCTTCCTATTTACTTTCTTGGATTGTTCCAAATGCCAGTGTTCGTAGCCGAGCTTCTCAATAAACACACCCCGAACTTCATATGGCGTTCTAATTCGGGGAGACCTATACATTGGATTAAATGGAGTAACCTTGTAAGACCTAAAGAGTTCAGTGGTTTGGGCTTTTTCGATTTAAAGTTGAGGAATCGTGCGTTGCTAAATAAGTGAGTTTGGAGGTTTAGCAACGAACCCAAGAGGTGGCGTAAAGTCATTGATGCAAAATATTGCTTCCCTCGTAATAGTTTGATTCCATGTAGCCGTCCAAATAGAAAGCTCTTATGGGTGTGGAAGAACATCACTAATTCCTTGTCTAACTAAAAACTTACGATGCGTCTTCGGTGATGGCAAAGCAATCAAGTTTTGAGAAGATTTTTGGACTGAGGTTCCCTCTCTTAAGGCTGTGTTCCCTAGAGTTTATAGTACTGCTGTTAAGAAGTTCGGTACAGTTTGAGAGTTTGGCTCAAAAACATCGGGTTCGTGGATTTGAAAATTAGATTTAAGAGGGGAATTGTTTGTTTGGGAAACAGAACTTTGGGATGAATTCCTGAGCATTCTGGACCGAACTTCAAAGGGTTATTATATTACGGATTGTCTGAAATGGAGTGGTGCTTCGAGTGGATGCTATAAGGCCAAGGATTACTGTGTTGCTCTCTCTGTTGATGGTTTGACCGCTGATATTGTATGGAAACTGGTTTGGCAGAATCTCCCCCCAAGGTGGAGGTTTTCCTATGGAAAGCTGTCCAAAATAGAATTCCAACTTTAGAAGAACTTGCCAAGCGTGGTATCCCCGGTTTAGGTTTTTGCTTGTGTGTTTTTTGCGCAAAGGCACCTCATTTATTCTGCCATTGCGAGGTTATATGGATATTGTGGCAGAAATGGTGCAATTCGTGGACTATATTTCTTACTATGCCACGTTGCTTTAAAGAGTTTCTTATGTGTGGAACAATCAACCTTTGAACTCTTCGGTAAAACCAGTATGGTGTATTGCATTCTTTGGCTTTGTTTGGTTATTCTGGTTGTGTAGAAATGAGGTTCTTTACACAACAATAAAGTTTTTAGCGTAGAGAACCTTCACGACATTGCATAGGTGAGAATTGGGTTTTGGTGTAAAACCAAATGGCCATCATCAATACCGTCCACGGTGCTTACTGTGAAGCCATCTAGACCTCCCGTAGGTTCTTGGGCTGCTCCCCTGTTAGGTTCCTATAAATTTAATGTTGTTGCTTCTGTAAAAGGAAGCTATGGGATAGGGGGTATCAGTGGCATCTTAAGGGATTCTAGGAGCAGGCAGTTGGGTTTATTCTATAAATGTATTGGTTTGACAGATCCAACCGGGGCTGAACTTGCCGCCATCGTTGAAGCTTGTCAATTTTTTGTCGGTTCGAAGTGAAATTTGCCTTCACCTTTGATCATTGAAACTGATAGTTCCTTGGCGGTAAAGTGGATCAATCACGTTGGAACTTTCCCGGCTGTTTTTGCTGATTCAATTTTGAGGTGCAGGGCATTCTGCTCAAATCCTCTGTTTCGCCTATAAACTTGTCCAAGAAAGTGTTAATAGCAGCACTGAGTTGATCTCGTTTCTGGACTAATTTAAGCAGCAAGTTGATGCTTGTGTAGCTCTAATTGAGTCTTCTTGGACTAATTTTTAATGCTTAAGATTACCATTTTAATGGCATTTACCCAATTTTAATTATTTCAAAAATCAAAATCAAAATATAATAATTAAATTTGTAAGCAAAATATGTCTATATATATATTTTAAAATACTTCACACCCACATATATAAATTGTATCAAATATCTCAAAATTTAATTATATAAAATTTATAATTTTCCCTCCTAATTGTCTCAAATATATACGAGACAAGACTCCCTCCAAAACCCTCAAAAGGCTTTTTCAATGGCGAACTTCGAAGCTCCATCATTCTCTCTCGGACTCGATCTCGATATCGACGCCGATTTGGAGCCCCGGTTACCGGCCGACGACCAGACCGGACCTATCTTAGCCCCGAATCCTTCTGCGAGCTTCAACACCCTCGATGACAATGCTGAAGCCCTCGAGTCTCAACAAGTTATGGACTCGGATCCGGATACTCGACCCGACCCTCCTCGTGTCTTAAAGAGGTTGCGTCGGGCCGCCGATGAGTTTTCGGCAACGAAGAAAGAATCGGAAAAGACTGTGCCTTGGAATAATGGGGACGAGGAGATTGAAGAGTTCTCTTCTTCACGGGATACAAATGGTAAATCCTTTTAAAATTTATTTAGCTGATTTGGATGATATGTTGATTAATTTAAAGCGGGTTCTCCTTTTCAACTTTCGTTTGAATCTAAATTTTCTGGGTTTCATATTTGTTTTGAATTTATTACGTGATCTATAATGGGAAATTTTGAAGTCCAATAGGGCTTAAATTTGGAAGGGAAAGTGGGAATTTTCGTTCTTGGAGATCAAATAGATGTAATGTAAATTAAAAAATTGAGGTAAAAGAAAGATTATTTTATACAGATATGTGTTCAAATATGATATCTTTGAATATGAATGTTAGTATGGGTGTGAAAGAGCATTGCAGCTGGAGCATTAGTAGCTAAGTTGATCTTACTCCAATCACATTATAGCAAATTGTACTCGGTTCATCTGATAATGAGAATTAGATGATGTTTAAGCTATCGCTTTAACTAGGGTATAGTCTGTCGAACTATAAATATGATTTTAGTCAAGTAATTTTAAAGCTATGTTACTTGTGCTGGGGTGATTGTTGTATGCAGATATGTGTTCGATAAGAGCATTCAAGCCTTTGAAGTTTTTTTTTTTATATATTTGGAAGATTATACTCGCATATCCATGTCTGAATGTATGCCACTATTTATTTTGGGTTCCTACCTTTGTTTTAAATCAGTAATTTGTGCATGTGTTCCCTGCTTCTGTACATGGACTGTTGCCTGAGTTTATAAAGTTTATCTTTGTTGGCAGATGTGGATTCTTCAACAAAGTATCATTCTGTATGTAGCAGTTCCAAGGTTCCATTGAAGAGATTCGGGCTTTTAACCAGTCAATCATCTAGCCGATCAAGTTCAAGGAAAAAGGAAGAAGAATTGGTCGCCCCAGCTTCTGCAAATTTAAAGGCCGGACATGATGGGTTGGCATTTCCAAAGTTAACTATCAGTCCTCTTCGAAGATTCCAATTGCTTGACTCCGATTCTGATGATCCCTCAGACCACGAGGATATAGGGAAACGAGCTCAAAAAATTCATCCGCTGTCTAAGGAACAAAAATCTGTAGCCAGTGATGAAAAGATAAAGACATCCTTTAGTACACCTCAGAATGAGGATTTGTGGAAAGATTTCTCTATAATGAATAGTTCTCGTATTCAAACACCTGCATTCGATGAGATATGTAAAGAATATTTTCAATCTTTGAATGATAAGAATGCTTCTCAGAAACTTGGGAACAACAAGAGTGTTTCTCAGAAACTCGAGAGCCAAAAGGTGGAGAAACTACAGGATTTAGATGGCCCCTTGCCTCCAGCACATTGCTACTTTTTCCATGCCGATCAAAGGATCCAGAAATTAGTCTGTAGTCGCTTACCCTTCTTTACCCCCTTGAGCATGGTCAACAGCAGACAACATCAACAACCTAATGTCTCAGTTATGGATTTTACGTGAGTAGCTTTTATATGCATTGTTTTCTCTATATCAAACTTCACATTGTTTACTATGCTTTATATAACATCACTGCAGGAGTCAATTCAGCAAAGGAGAATCATCAAAAAACAGAGGAGCTCGAAAAGCTAGTGTCAAGGATGGCTCAACAAGTAGAAGAAACAAATCAAAGAAACCAAATGCTGAAAATGGTGCATTTGAAGGATGTGTAAATCCGAAAAGCAGTGGAGCTATTCCGAAGAATGCTGGGAAGAGAAGAGTTCATGCTAGCGGCGGTCAATCTGCTGGCCACTGGTATACATCACCTGAGGGGAGGAAGGTATATTGAAACTCTTACCACTTCATTTTTTATTGAACTATTTCCAACACATCAATGCATAACTATAAATGGGTAGTCCATGCATTTCCTAATACCAGTCATTTTTAATTCTACTTTGGAAATTTGCTACCATTTTCTTTTCTGTTGTTGTAAATAGTATGGATGAATTTACTGCAGTAGTTTGGTTTTGATAAATGTAAATCTTATTATAATCTTCTCTTATGCTGCAGGTTTATGTTAACAGGACCGGTCAGGAATTGTCGGGTCAAATGGCCTATAGGCATTATCGGAAGGTAACATATCAAAACAGTTTTACTTTTCTGAAATTTAAGCCCCTAGGCTGCCCTTAGCTGAACTCTACCATCAAGTAGGCCAAGGCCTATTTAGGCTTTGGTGATGATCTAAAGAGGTGTATCTTGAAGTTTATGCAACGATTAAAAAGGTTGAACTCTAGGCCAACCTCTAGTTTTTGGTTCAACTGATTAGTTCATTTCAATGAGCTTTCTAATATTGCTTTTAATGTTAAAGAAATATTAACCATAGTGAATAATTAACAAAGCTATATATATCTGGCATAATTGTAGTTCTAAACCGGATTTTATTGCTTAAATCCGTTTTTTGCCGATTAATTTAATGAGCAGTTTCATTTAGTAGGCCAGATTGGTTAAACAGCCGATTCTTGGTCCAATGAGATGTTTTGATTCATTTAACAACTTCGGTATCCTAGTTAACTCCACTTTTGTTGGTAACAGGAGAGTGGAGGCGGCTTTAGGAAGTCGAAAAAGAAAAGCAATGCGAAGAAGAAGAGATGATGAAGACCATTAATTGTTTTCATTCCCAATCTACTTTCCTTTTTTTATTGTGTAAATGTTTAACATACTAACATGTTTTTCATTTGTGTTTTCTACTTGGTTTCTTGTTTGTCCCTTCAATGATATGGTGATGCGGTTCTATATGTTACCTTTCTCTACAATTCAATCTAATTAGAAAATACCCCATTCTTATATTCTGTTTAGCATTGATTTTGAAAAGTACTTTTGAGTATGAAAAAACTTTTGGACCGCACTTAAAAGTGTAAACGCGGAAGCTGGATTTTCTAGCTTTTGCGTTTGGGATGCTGTTTGCGGTGTTTCATAGACAACCATGTGCCCTGCACGTAATTAATCTTGGTCAATGCACTGCATGCAGACTAATATATATACCAGATTAATATATATACCAGTCATGTGCACTGCATGCAAGTTGGTGCAAATAGTTTTTAATTAAAAATTTTATTAATTGCTTAATAATATTTAAAGTTTTTTATATTTTATATATCAAAATGTTACTAATGAGTTATTATAAAATAATTTTTCATTATAATTTAAGTCAATTTATTATGTAGTATAATATTAATGAATTTTAAAATAATTTTAAAAGATTTATTGTTTACTTTACGGGAAAATATTTCATGCACTGACGGTAAAAATGAAAAGTTTTCATAAGTGCTTTTAGTTTTAGGGTTTAGAATTTAGGAGTTTTATTGTAATGATTTAGAATTTAGAGTTTATGGTTAGAGTTCAAGGTTTACAGTTTAGATTTTAGAGTAATATAATTAAGGATTTAAGTTTTAATCTATAAACTTTAAAATCTAACCACACTACCTAAATTCAAAACTCTTATACTTAAACCCTAAACAGAAAACAAAGACGTTCATAGAAACTTTTTGTTTCCACCGCTTGTATATAGAATAAATACCCTTTACTTTGCAAGTCTAAAATAAAATGTTATAAGAGTTAACTTTACTTATTTTCTTTTTTGAAAAATTAAGTAAAATAAGTCAACTCACCGATGTATAGACTTTAGCTGTATACATGACTTGGTTGACATTTTTTGGTTCCATGAATTGGTGGTTGGTTGACTTGAAGCTGGTTATAAACATGTAGGAAATCTAAATATGTACTCTCACCTTAACGTTCCTTTGACACTTGCATTTGTTGTTTGTTTCTTGAGAAAAAAATGGGACTCTTTTGCCTGGTATTGGTGTTCATGTTGCATCTTTCATGGTGTTTCTCTTCCTCTGTTCCTCCTCCATCCTCTCATTTATGTCTCCCACACCAGAGAGCTGCTTTGCTCCAATTTAAGAACTCCATTTTTCTAACTGAGTTTTGTGGAGATGATTACTTTTATGATTACCCCAAGACAGAGACTTGGAACAAAAGAAGCATCGATTGTTGTTCGTGGGAGGGAGTCGAATGCGACAATCTCACGGGTCATGTAATCGGCATCGATCTTAGTCACAGTTGCATTACCGGTCCTCTCTTTGAAAGTGCAAACGACAGCCTCTTTCGTCTTCACAGCCTTCGATCGCTCGACCTGAACTTCAACGAACTCAATGGCTCGCTTACCGGCCTGTTTCATTTGCATGGGCTCCAACGTCTCAACCTTGCTTACAACAGTTTTTATGGTGCTATCCCATCAGAGTTATTTAGTGAGTTGCTGAGTTTAACCCATCTTAATCTCTCTTTTTCTGGCTTCTCTGGCTTAATCCCGAATCAAATAAGCCTTTTGTCAAGTTCGGTTTCGATCGATCTTTCCTCTTATTCTTCTCCCAACTTTACATTAGATGGCCGAGGTTTCGACATGCTTGCTAGAAACTTGACCAAATTAAGAAACCTTGTGCTTGACTCTGTAGATATGTCTGATGTTGCACTTACTTCCCTTCTAAACTTGTCTCCATCACTAGAACATTTGAGTCTCTTTCATTGTGATTTACATGGGGAATTTCCGAATCAAGTTTTTCAGCTTCCGAACCTCAAACATATCGATTTAGGTGCGAATCAAAACCTCAGAGGTCATCTCCCCAAGACAAACTGGAGTAGTGGCCTTGAGTTGTTGGACCTTTCCAATTGTGGTGGTTTTAGAGGGTCAATTCCACCATCATTGGGAAATCTCACTCGAATCGTTTCCATAGATTTATCCGGAAATTGGTTTGAAGGACAGATTCCAGATGTTTTTGGAAACCTCAGAAAATTACATTCTTTGAGATTTTCTCGCTGCAACTTGAGTGGTCCTCTTCCAATAACCATGTTCAACCTCCCACAAATGACCTTTCTGAATTTGTCATATAATCACTTGGAAGGCCCCTTGCCAAATCATGCCAGTGAGCTTCAATTGCCATCTCTGCTACAATTAGACCTCAATCATAACGAACTAGCCGGTCCCATAGACCGAATTCAAATGCCTCGGTCTGTACAATATGTTGATTTGAGTTCTAATGACTTTGATGGTCCACTTCCCCATTCTATTTTTGATCTTGTCAACCTTACTTACCTTTGTTTGTCATCAAACAATTTGAGTGGTGTCATCAAGTCCGATATGCTTTCGAAACTCAGAAGTCTTGAGTTTCTTGATCTTTCGAATAATAGTTTATTATCATTAAGCACAAGTGGTAATGATGTGAACTATTCCTTCCCTCAGCTTCAAACTGTTCTATTATCTGGCTGTAGCATAAGGCAGTTTCCGTATTTCTTTCGAACATCCTATTTGGAGGTTTTAGATCTTTCCTATAACATGATTTCTGGCCGAATTTCCAAATGGGAGGCTCAAGGGTGGGAAGAACTGAGCATGTTGAACCTTTCTCGTAATTTTCTGACTACTTTTGAGCAATTTCCAGGAAAGAGGTTGCAAATTCTCGACCTTCGTTCCAACTTGCTTCAAGGGCCAATTCTCTCAACTTTGTTGAATCTTCAAATTCAAGATCCACTGCAGTTCCATGTGTTGTTAATTTCGGAGAATAAATTGACAGGAAATATCCCTTCTATTTGCAATTGGACTTCACTTCAAATTTTGGACTTGTCCAAAAACAGTTTGAGTGGAACTATTCCTGAATGTCTTGGAAATTTCAGCTATAATCTCATGGTGATAGATTTGCAGATGAACAACTTGATTGGCAAGATCCCTGACTCTTTTCGGAATAACGAGTTGAGCCACCTTTTCCTCAATGACAATCGATTGGAAGGATTAGTACCACCATCTTTGGCTAATTCTACTAAATTGGAAGTCTTAAACTTGGGAAACAACAAGTTAACTGATAGGTTTCCCCATTGGTTAGCTTCTCTTCCAAGTCTGCAAATTCTTGTTTTGAGATCTAATAGATTTTATGGATCATTGCCTCAATCCATAACTTCATCTAACTTCTCCTCATTGCGAATGATTGATCTCTCTAGAAATGAGTTTACTGGCTCCTTGCCCACTAAACTCTTCCAAAATTGGAGAGCAATGAAAGAGAAATCTAAAGAGAGACCTTCAAATGTATCAATTCTCGAATACAAATACGACAGCGGTGAATACATGGCTCGGTATTACCAAACATCTGTGAATGTAACAACGAAAAGATTGGAGATTGAATTGAAGAAGATCTCAGCCATTTTTGTATCCATGGACTTGTCAAACAACCAATTCCAAGGACTAATTCCTGAGGAATTTGGACAACTTCATTCCCTGCAAATGCTCAACTTCTCTCACAACAGCTTCACTGGTCCTATCCCAGCGTCGTTCGGAAATTTGGTATCACTTGAATCATTAGATCTTTCATCAAACAAGTTCAGTGGCATGATTCCTTCTCAAATGACGAAGCTGACATTTCTTGCAGTGTTGAATCTTTCAGAAAACAATCTTGTTGGACCAATTCCCCATGGGAATCAATTTGGTACCTTTGATAATGATTCCTACAGCGGTAACTTGGGATTGTGTGGCTTACCATTGTCCAAGCAATGCAACAACCATGGGGAGGCCGAACCAGCAGCACCGTCGGTGGCAGAACAGGAGGATTCTCAAGTACCCAAATTCTGGCAAGTGGTAATGATGGGGTATGGAAGTGGAGTGGTGCTAGGACTGAGCCTTGGTTACATTGTGTTCACAACAGGAAGACCATGGTGGTTTGTTAGGATGGTCGAGACACATTTGCAATACAGATTCACAAATTGGATTCGAAGAAAGAAACCAAGAAGAAACTAGCTATGGGTCCAGCATGGTGCCAAGGTGAGCAATGGAACTAACAAGTATTTCAGAAGTTTCATCTTGGTAATCTAATATTTAAGCTCTAATACATTAGTTTCTTTTATAATTTATCATAGTGGAATTGAAACTTTCAACTGAATTCGATGTGAAGATTCAGCTTATTCAGTCTCCTTGGAAGCAATTTGAATAAACCGGGGAGGTGGTATTAATTTAGCAGATGGCTGTATTTATTTGTCGAGGATCCGATGATACGAGTGCTGTAATCTGAATATGTTTAAGTATTGACATACTCATACCTACTCCTTGCTGAAGCTGCATCAATCTTGTCATGAAGTCGTTTCAAGTGGCCAAGGCATTCTGGATAACAGGTTTTCTTTAGGCTAACTGTATTTTGTTGAAAAAATTGTGAGAAATTGGTAACTTTGAGCCATATTTTCTATGGTAAAGGTGGATATTCGAATGATGAATTTGTTAAATCATATTCTACTCTGTGAGACCTTTACAACATTATCTCATATGCTCAAAACGGTTGAGTGATGAATGAGAAATTGCTGTTCAAAGTAATGAAAAAATAAAAACCCCTTATACACATGAATGGGGTAACCAACTTGGATGGTTCTAAATACCCCAACCCACTCGGTAATTATTGAATGACTTGAATGAAAATTGTGCATTGTGCGCAGAGGGATGTGAATTGAACCCATTTTGATTGGCGCGCACCCTCGCGATGTGGGCGATGTGAAAGTCCGAACCGATCGGGCCCTTCGTGGATCCTATGGATATTTTACCTACTTCAAATTAATTTTTTTCTTTTAAATGACATCTTTTTGAATATTTTAAATTTAATAGGATAATTTTGACTTTCCATTAAATTTAAATATTAAAAAGGTAATACTTGCTCCGTTTGGATATGGTAATTAACAGATATTTTCCCAATTTTAATCGGTCAAAGGATTAAAGGCCACTAACACGAATATTTTTATTTTCATAATTCTCCTCCCTCACTTCACTATGAATACCATGCCTCTCTTTATATTTAAAACACATTCAAAATTATTTTCTCCCTTGTGTTTTCGGTGATAGGCTAAGTCCGGACGACTGGCAAACTCAAACACAACGGAGTGGTCAAAATCTGTCTCAAGAAAACTGCATAGCTGTAAGCATCAACACACTTCCAACTCTGTTTTCACTTGAATCAAGAGTTTGCTTATCTTTGCTTTTGTAGTTTCGAAAATTTAATTTTATTTAAACAATATTTTTTTATCGTCTCGCATTCTAACAATTGTGCAACATATTTTACGGGACTTGTTCTGCGTTTTATTAGTTGCGGTATTTCTCGATGCCGATTTCACTGTTCGATATTTTACGCAGAATATCAATTACATACACACTTCAAGCTAGGCTTATAGGGATCCAAAGTGCTGGCCTGTTACTTTGATACATCTTTCTTCGGATGTTAATATGGATGGTTATGTAGATTCAATGATTCACCATCCTGATGTTGCATCTGCACATAAACAAAGAATAAGGTGGGTGTATCGACATGGTAACCATCGAACTATTCTACGAAGAAAACTATGTTTTGTGCAGAGTGATTCTTAAGTTGTTTTCAGACATGGGTTCTCGACAAACCATTCTCAACAATCGGAGACAGGTTGTGCCATGATGTTGCTCAGGTTGTAAGATGCAAAACTAAATCTACCTCAAAGGTTGAACTTCGTGTACTATATGCGGCTTCTGTTGCTCGGTATCTCGAGTGTTGCTGAATGCATGCAGGTTTGCTGATTAATAACCTTTCAAGCACAGTCATGACATGAAAGGCATCCTTTCAACATTACCGATCCTTTACATGTCAGTTTTTAGAGCCACTAAAGGCATCATCTCAAAAACTGATAACTGGAGTTTGATGGTAATTCCAAAATGGCCAAGGTTAACTTGAATCTGGCCTGTAGTCTGAAGAAATTTGGTTGTCTCAGAGTCACCAACGTTGATCTAAAAAACAAAGCACTTCTTGACAAATGGTAGTGGCACTATGCAAATGAACCATTCGAACCGGCCTAAGATTATTTGGAGGCTTAAATTTGCTCCAAATATCGGATCCAGGCCGACCGAATAATCCATCTTACCATTTAAAAATGATAAAATAGTAAAGATCCAGGCTTAGACCAGAGGCACCTTTCATGATCCATTGTCACCTCCAGTCTGTTGGCCAAATGGAAATTGCATTGCACCAAACTTGTATTTTATGCTAAGACGTAAGTCCTGTAAGAAAAATCCCAATCAGAAGCTTCCAAATCTGTCCCCCTTTGGTCTTTACAACTTTCCCTACTTTAAATATTGATTATCGATTATAGAATAACATAATCAAAACGTTCCTTTGTTTTGTTGATTTCTTGTTGAGAAATTATGGAAACTCTTTGTTGTATGGTATTGGTGTTAATGTTGCAGCTTTCATGGAGTTTGTCTTCCTCCGTTCCTCCTCTGCCCTCCCCTTTATGTCTCCCGGACCAGAGAGATGCTTTGCTCCAGTTTAAAGACACCGTTTCGATTAACCGCCGGCAATATTGTGAGTACCCCAGGACAGAGTCTTGGAACAAAAGCATTGATTGTTGTTCCTGGGAGGGAGTCGAATGCGACAAGCTCACCGGTCTTGTAATTGGCATGGATCTTAGTCACAGTTGCCTTAAGGGTTCTCTCCTTCCAAACAACAGCCTCTTTCAGCTTCACAGCCTTCGGTGGCTTGACCTCAGCTCCAATGAACTCGATGGCTCTCTTCTTGAGAACACCAGCAGCAGGCTGTTTCACTTGCATCGACTCCAACGGCTCAATCTTGGTTACAACTATTTCGGTGGCATTATCTCATCCGAGTTGTTTACTCAGCTGGTGAGTTTAACCCACCTTAATCTCTCTGGTTCAAGGTTCTCTGGTTTGATCCCCTATAACATCGGTCTCTTTTCGAATTTGGTTTCGCTTGATCTTTACTCTGATGCTTATCAGAGCTTGAGATTTGATGCTCAAGGTTTCGAGATGCTTGCAAGAAACTTTTGTGCTTGACTTTGTAGACATGTCTGATGTTCCACTTACTTCCTTTCTAAACTTGACTTCGTTGCTCGAACGTTGGAGTCTCATAAATTGTCAATTACATGGGGAATTCCCATCTCAACTTTTTCGGCTTCCGAATCTCAAACATATCGATTTAGGTTTGAATTACAACCTCACAGGCTATCTTCCTATGGCAAACTGGCACTTGAGGTGTTGCACCTTTCCAATTGTGGTTTTAGAGGGTCAATTCCAGCATCATTTGGAAATCTCACTCGAATCGTTTCCATAGATTTATCTGAAAATCGGCTTTCGGGACAGATTCCTGATGTTTTTGGGAACCTTAATAGATTAACTTCTTTGAGATTTTCTTCATGCAGTTTGAATGGTCCACTTCCAATAACTTTGCTCAACCTCACAGAATTTACCCTTCTGGATCTGTCACATAATCACTTGGAAGGTTCCTTGCCAACTTGGTGTTTTACTAATCTGTCATCTCTGCTAGATTTAAACCTCAGTTATAACAAACTTTCCGGTCCGATGGATCGAATTCAGATGCCTAGCATGTTGATTTGAGTTCGAATGACTTGTATGGTCCTCTACATGATTCTATTTTTGATCTTGTGAATCTCACTTCACTTCATCTGTCATCAAACAACTTGACTGGTGTCATCAAGTTGGATATGCTTTCGAAGCTAACAAGTCTTGAAGTCCTTGAACTTTCGAATAATAGTTTACTATCATTAAGAACGAGCGGCAATGATGCGAATTGTTCCTTCCCTTTGCTGGAAATCGTGCTATTCTCTTCTTGTAGCATAAGGCAGTTCCCGAATTTCTTTTGAACATCAGATTTGGAGGTTTTAGATCTTTCCAATAACATGATTTCTGGTGGAGTTGCAAATGGGAGGCTCAAGGGTGGGAAGAACTACTAGTGTTGAACCTTTCTTATAACTCTCTGACCAATTTGGAGCAATTTCCGGGAAAGAGATTGGAACTTATCGACCTTTGTTCCAACCTGCTCGAAGGGCCGATTCTCTCAACTTGCTTGAATCTTCAAATTCCAAATCCTCAGTTGTTGGAAGTGTTGGTAATTTCAGAGTATAAATTGAAAGGGAATATCCCTCCTATTTGCAATTGGAGTTCACTTACAGTTCTTGACTTGTCCAAAAATAGCTTGAGTGGAACTATTCCGGAATGTCTCGGAAATTTCAGCGGTTCCCTCGAGTTCATGGATTTGAGAATGAATAACTTGTATGGCAACATCCCGGATTCTTTTGTGAATAATACATTGATCTATCTTCTCCTCAATGACAATCAATTGGAAGGATTAGTACCACCCTCATTGGCCAACTCTACCTCATTGGGAGTTTTAAATTTAGGCCACAACAAGTTAACTGATAGGTTTCCGGATTGGTTAGCTTCACTTCCAAGTCTGCAAGTTCTTATCTTGAGATCGAACAGATTTTCGGATCATTGCCTGATTCCTTAGCATCATCTAACTACTCTGCATTGCAAATAGTTGATCTCTCCGGAAATGAGTTCTCCGGCCCCTTGCCAAAAACATTATTTCGGAATTTAAGGGCAATGACAATTGTACCTAAAGAAAGGCCTTCATACTCGTTCTTCTACGGTTTCGGCACCGGCAATGTTCATCTTATATATAAGAATGTGTATTATTACCAAATTTCTGTGAATGTAACAACAAAGAGATTGGAGATTGAATTGACAAAGACTGTAGACATTTTCGTATCTATGGACCTATCAAACAACCAATTCTGTGGAGAAATTCCCGAAGAAGCCGGACAACTTATTTCTCTGCAGATGCTCAACTTCTCTCACAACAACTTCACCGGTCCTATCCTAGCATCGTTCGGGAATTTGGTAGCACTTGAATCATTAGATCTCTCATCGAACAAGCTCGGTGGCGGGATTCCTTCTCAAATGACAAAGTTGACATTTCTTGAAGTGTTGAATCTTTCGGAAAGCGATCTTGTTGGACTAATTCCACATGGGAACCAATTCGATACCTTTGATAATGATTGCTACATCGGTAGCTTGGGATTGTGTGGCTTACCATTGTCCAAGCAATGCATCAACCATGGTGAGGCCGAACCAACTACGCCATCGGCGGCAGAACATAAGGATTCTCAAGTACCCTATTTCTGGCAAGTGGTAATGATGGGGTATGGAAGTGGAGTGGTGCTAGGACTGAGCCTCGGTTACATTGTGTTCACAAAGGAAGACCATCGTGATTTGTTAGAATGGTCGAGAGAGATTTACAATACAAATTCACAAACTGGATCGGAAGAAACAAACCAAAAAGAAACTGGCTACCGGTCCAACATAGTGCCAAGGTGAGCATTGGAACTAACAAGTATTTCAAATGTTTACGTTATTTGCAATTTTTCCAGCTTTGATTGATCATCATGAGCAGAATCTGAGTTGTTGAACATTTCATACAACTTTCTTACCACTTTGGAGCAAATTTTTCCAGGAAAGAAGTTGAACATTCTCGGACATCATTACGATGTGCTTCGACGGACAATTCTCTCGACATGCTCGAATCCTCGAGCTCCAAATCTCTCGTTGTTCCATGAGTGTTCTTAGTTTCATAGAATAAATTGACAGTAACTATCCCTTCTTCTATTTGCAATTGGATTACACTTTGGTTCTGAACCTGTCCAAAAAGAGCTTGATCTAAAAAAACCAAGCTATTTGGACCGACCTAAGGTCATTTGGAGGCTTAAAGTTGGTCCGAAGTTCGGGTACTGGTTGATTCGAATAATCCATTTGATTTTTTCAAAAACGATAGAGGTTTAAGGGTGCATTTTAAGTCTCTTGTACTTTTAAAAATATTAATTAAATTTTTGAATTTTTTTCACACCCAATTAAACATTTGTAGAGAAATTGAATCAATAAGCCTTCGAACGATAGATTAAATTAATTAAATTTTTTGATTGTTTTTATCAATAAATCTTAACATTTTTAATATTATTGTCACGTAAAAAAATAAAATTTTGACTATGTGACATATACATATTTAAAAAACATTTTAAACAATTTTTAAAAGTTTTAAGAAATTTTTAAATAAAATATTTTTTTAAATGTCAAACGATAACATTGTGACACGAAATATAATAACAGCTGATAAAAAATTGATAAATTTAATAACTAAAGAAATAAATCGATGAAATTTCAAACATAAATACTTAATTGAATGTGAAATGAATGTAAATATTTAATTAATTTAAAAAAAAAGACTTTAGGTGCTTTAAGCCACCTAAACTAATGATAAAATTGTAAAGTCAAATCTTAGACTAGATGTCAATTGCATTGCACCAAACTTATATTCTATGGTAAGCCATGGTTAGTGAAATTGCATCCCCTAGTAATTCAATCTAGGTCTTCCTGACAGAGTTTTTGACTTTTGACTCATAAAATTATAATTTTATCTTGGACATTTAAAGTCATTTAATAATGGATTTAGACTTTCAAAAAAATTATGGATTTAATAATAAATTTAACAGTGATTCTAGTGAAAAATATTATATTTATCTAAAAGACTTAAATTCGAACACTTTTTAAGGTGTGTGTTTTATTAAAGTATTAAGAAAAAATATGAACAAATATTATTTTGTAAATACGAAAAATTAAAAAAAATTAAATTATTTCAAACTAGGACCAAATTAATAAATTGTATAAGTTTTTAGGACTAAATTGTTAGTATACCAAAAAACATCATTAATCTCGTCTAATATTTAACGACCAAAACATATTTGTAATAATATTTTATAGATTTTATTCAATACACTAGCAGAGAAAATAAAAGTTTCTACAAGTGCTTTAATTTTAGGGTTTAGGGATTTAGTTTAGAGTGTAGGGTTTATGAGTTTAGGTGTAGCAGTTTAAAATTTAGGGGTAATAGTTAGAATTTAAGGGTTAGAGTTAGGATTTAGGGTTTAGATGTTAGGGTTTAGGTTTTAGGATAATATATTGAAGATTTAAGTTTTAATCTATAAACCCTAAGTTATAATCCTAAACACTAAATTCTATTCACAGCCCCTAAATTTTAAACTGCTATACCTAAACCCTACATCTTAAATTGACTCTCTAAACCCTAAAAGTAAGACATTAGTAGAAACTTTTAGTTTCTACCGCCAGTAAATCAAATAATTATCTATATTTTAATTGAGCGTCATGTTTATAACTTTTAAAAGAAAAATGGCATGTTTATTATCAAGTTCATAACTCTTTTGGTTTAACCACCCTATTTGTTTCATTTACAACGTCAAGATTAAAATTATTGACTTTGTTTAAAAAATTTAGTGTCTCATCTTACTAGACCAGCTGATTATTGGTATTATCAAATCCATAATTAAGTGACCAGAAATACGGTTTACCCTAAATATTTCTATTATATATTTATAATAAATAAAACTTTAAAACTGTAACGATTTAATATATAATTTTTTAAATAATCATTTATATGGGCAAAATTAGTTGGATATTGAATTATTTTTTATTCGACCTCATCAAAAATTAAAAAAAACATGAAGGCAAGATTCTTTCAATTCGACCTCATAAAAAAATAATAAAAAATAGGTGAAGGCAAATGGCTTTCTATCCGACCTCATGAAATGTGAATTTAAACATGCAGGTCTGCCACGCCTGCTCCTTTTACGGATTCTGCCACCGGCCTTTTGATTTTTTTTTAATCCAAACATGAGGTCAGATAGAAATCAAACGGACCTTTGTTTTTTGAGGTCGGAATGAAAGCAATCCGTCCTCTACATTTTTTATTTTTTAATTAATTCCATGAGGTTGGGTAGAAATCAAGATGCCCTTATGTTTTTTATTTTTATTTTTAATGAGGTCGGGTTGCTTTTTATCCTACCTTAAAAATTACGGTAGAAAATACTATAAATTTGAAAATAATCTAAAGTTGCTATAGATTTTGAATTTTTTGGGTACAATTTTCCAACCAATTTTGCCATTTATATGCGTATAAAAATATTTAAAATTAAGGAGTAATCCATTATGAATAAAATTTTAAGGGTAATTATGCCATGCACCGGCAGTGAAAACATTTTGTTTCCACAAGCGCCCTAATTTTAGGGGTTATGGATTTAATTTAGGGTTTATAGTTTAGGGGTTTAGGTTTATGTGCTTAGAATTTAGGATATGTGGTTTGAATTTATAGATTATGGTTAGAATTTAGGGGTTATAGGTAAAAACCTAAATCATCTACCATATTACTCTAAACCTAAACCCTAACCTCTAAACTTTGTACCCTAAATTATAACAACAAACTAAATTCTAAACCCCTAAACTAGATTCTTAACCCCTAAAATTAAGACGCTTGTGAAAATTCAATGCCGATGTATCATATATTTTGCCCAATTTTTAATAAAAAATGTGTAAAAAAATACACAATCCTTACAAACATCTCGCTTGTCTAAGGCCTTATATCCCTTAAACAAGATTTATGGGCAGGTGTGGTACAACATGTCTAGGGTGCAGCTAAAAGACGATCAGTTTTAAAATTTGTCCTTAAAATGAAAATATTAGATTTTTTTGATAACATTTTGGTTGTTTTTTTTTAAATGTTTTTGCAAGTAATAAGTATCGATATTTAATTCTTTAATAAATTTACAGTTTGGAACAAAATATCGAAATTAACAAAATAAATATCGATACTTATAAAAAAAATATAAAAATCATCTGAAAATGTTATTAAAAAGTCTAACAATTTTAGTTTGATGATTAGTTTTGAAATGTATCGTTTTTTAGTCGTATTTTAGACATGTCGCATGTTAGACTCGCTTAAAATTTAAATTCGTGAATAAAATAACTGAGTTGAGTATAGAATCCGATTTAGATTAGTTAATTAATAGGTTGAATAGTTGATTATATTTTAGGGTTATTTTGGCCGGTAAGAAGCACGTGAGATTTCTACCCCAGATAAAGCCGATGATCGATGGGTGGAATCTTGTTATATGTTTGTTGCCGGGCTGCTGATTTTCCCACCAACCAAACATAAAAGCAAGCAAGAAAAGGCCAAAGTGCAAGCACTAGAGCCTAGAGGCAGAGCTCAAGTCTAACGAAGATGGGACTTATCAAGTCAGCCATGGCCGACGCCCTTCTAACCTCCATGTGGATCTTTAGCATGCCCTTTCTCAGGATTTTCACCCTCCAGATATCCGCTTCCCTCGGCGTTCAAGCCCTCCCTCTGGCCGCCTTCTTCATCACCACCATCTTGGTCACCCTCATGATGTTCATCTTCACCTTGATCGGCAACGCTCTCGGCGGCGCCAGCTTCAATCCCACCGCCTCCCTCGCCTTCTACGCCGCCGGTCTCAAGAAAGACATGTCCCCCCTTGCGATTGCCGTGCGTTTTCCGGCGCAGGCCGCCGGTGGAGTGGTGGGTGTGAAGGCGATTCTGGGGATTCTCCCGAGGGAATTAACGGAAACCATGAAAGGACCTTCTTTGAAAGTTGATTTGCAGACTGGGTTTTTGGCTGAAGGGCTGTTGACTTTCGGACTGTGTCTTGCTCTTTTGGTGATTCTGTTTAGGGGTCCTAAGAACCCTTTGGTGAAGCTCTTGTTAATGGCGGCGACAACCGTGGGATGCGTCGGGACGGGGGCGAAGTACACCGGACCATCCATGAACCCTGCCAATGCATTTGGGTGGGCATATGTGAACAATTGGCACAATTCATGGGAACTTTATTATGTTTACTGGTTAGGTCCTTTGACAGGGGCAACTGTGGCTGCTTGGATTTTCAGATTCTTGCTTTCTCCTTCACCAGCATCAAACAAGGAGAAAAAGGCTTGATTTTTATGTAAAATTGTCTCTTTTTTCCCAATAAAAACACATCCTTTTTTCCATTTCCCTTGCTTTGAGCTTATTCATGATATTGGGATTGTCTTGTTCTTGATTGTGGTTTAGATGATACACATTTGCAACTGTGTCTAACAGTGTTTCTGCTCCATTTCCGTGGCTTTCAAAATGCTTGGAATCTCTCTATCAAGAAAAGAATCTATGTTGTTTGCAGTTCCATGATGCTAGAGAATCAAAATGCCGAATCTGGACAGGCTGAAAATCTATTTTGTTTGCAATTCCATACTCTTACGATGGATAGTATTGATCTTTCCTTACTCAACTTGAGATTTGATGGCCAAGGCTTTGACATGCTCGCAAGAAACTTAACCAGATTAACAACCCTTGTGCTCGACTCCGTAGATATGTCCGATGTTTCACTTCAGTCCTTTCTAAACTTCAGTTCATCACTTGAACGTTTGAGTCTCGGTGATTGTGGATTACATGGGGGAATTCCCAACTCAACCTTTTCAGTTTCCGAACCTCAAACATATAGATTTAGGTTGGAATTAAAATCTCACAGGGTATCTCCCTAAGACCAACTGGAGTAGTGGCCTTAAATCGTTGGACCTTTTCGATTGTCGTTTCAGAGGTTCAATTCCAACATCATTTGGAAACCTCACTGAACTCGTTTCCATAGATTTGTTTGGAAATTGGTTCGAAGGACAGATTCCAGATGTTTTTGGAAACCTCAACAAATTAACTTCATTGGATTTCGCTTCATGCAATTTGAGTGGTCCACTTCCGAAAACCATGTTCAACCTCACGGAAATTACCGTTCTGGTTTTGTTGCATAATCACTTGGAACGTCCCTTTCCGAATCATGTTCGTGGTGAAGCACCTTCTTGGCTGTTTACTATGCCATCTCTGCTGCATTTATACCTCGGCCATAACAAACTAGCCGGCCCCATGGACCAAATTCAGCTGCCCAGTTCTGTCCAACATGTTGATTTGAGTTCTAATGACTTTGATGGTCCACTACCCGGTTCTATTTTCAATCTTATCAACCTCACTTCACTTCGTTTGTCATCAAACAACTTGAGTGGTGTCATCGAGTTGGATATGCTTCCGAAACTCACAAATCTTGAATTTCTTGATCTTTCCAATAATAGTTTCCTATCATTAAGCATAAGCGACAATGATGTGAACTATTCCTTCCCTCAACTTGAATTGGTGTTACTCTCTTCTTGTAGCATAAGACAATTCCCGAACTTCTTTCGAATATCCGAGTTGCGGGTTTTAGATCTTTCCAACAATATGATTTCTGGTGGTATTTCCAAATGGGAGGCTCAAGGGTGGGAAGAACTGCAAGTGTTGAACCTTTCTCATAACTTTCTAACCACTTTGGAGCAAATTCCAGGAAAATATTTGGAAATTCTCGACCTTCGTTCCAACTTGCTTCAAGGTCCAATTCTCTCCACTTGCTTGAAACTTCAAACTCCGGATCCACAAGGGTTGCAAGTTTTATTAATTTCGGAGAATAAATTGACAGGAAACATCCCTTCTTCTATTTGCAGTTTGACTTCTCTTCTAATTCTGGACCTGTCCAGCAACAGTTTGAGTGGAACTATTCCTGAATGTCTTGGAAATTTCAGCTATTATCTCCAGTTGATAGATTTGCAGATGAACAACTTGTTTGGCAAGATCCCCGACTCTTTCGGGAATAACGAGTTGAGCCATCTTTTCCTCAACGACAATCGATTCGAAGGATTAGTTCCACAATCTCTGGCTAGTTCTACTTCATTGCAAGTCTTAAATTTAGGGAACAAGTTAACTGGAAAGTTTCCTTATAGGTTAGCTTCACTTCCGAGTCTGCAACTTCTTATCTTGAGATCTAATAGATTTCATGGATCACTGCCTCATTCCATTGCTTTATCCGACTTCTCCTCGTTGCGGATGATTGATCTCTCAGGAAATCGATTTACTGGCCCCTTGTCCACTAGACTTCCAAAATTTGAGAGCAATGAGAGAAACCTAAAAGGAGACATTTGGATCTATCATTTTCCGAATATGATGGTAGTATATATACTACTGAGTATTACCAAACTTCGGTTAATGTAACAACGAAAGGACTGGAGATTGAATTGATGAAGACTGCAGCCCTTTTCGTATCCATGGACTTGTCAAACAACAAATTTCATGGACAAATTCCTGAGGAAGTCGGACAACTTATTTCTCTGCAAATGCTTAACATGTCTCACAGCAACTTCACCGGTCCTATCCCGGCGTCGTTTGGAAATTTGATAGCCCTTGAATCATTAGATCTTTCTTCAAACATGCTTGGCGGTAGGATTCCTTCTCAAATGACAAAGCTGACATTTCTTGAAGTGTTGAATCTTTCGGAAAACCAACTCATTGGACCAATTCCCTATGGGTTTCAATTTGATACCTTCGATAATGATTCCTACGGCGGTATCTTGGGATTGTGTGGCTTACCATTGTCCAAGCAATGTGTCAACCGTGGGGAGACTGAACCACCTGCACCATCGGTGGTGGAACATAAGGGTTCCAAAGTACCCTTGTTTTGGCAAGTTGTAATGATGAGGTACGGAAGCGGAGTGGTGCTAGGACTGAGCCTCGGTTACATTGTGTTCACAACCGGGTGACCATGGTGGTTTGTAAAAATGGTTGAAAGAGATTTACAATACAAATTCACCAACTGGATCCAAAGAAAGAGGCCAAGAAGAAACTAGCTATGGGTCTTACTTTTGTAATGAGTTTGAACTATGTCTCAAAAGCCAATTGTTATATTTGGACAAGGTCTTGTCTTGCAATGTCACAACTAAATTATGACCAATGTTGCACCTCAAGTGTGCAGTGTGAGCTGTAAACTTCTCGATGTTTCTTACGCGTTCGATCTTATATTCTCGGTGGCCCTGCTTCTTGTTGTCTAGATCCTGACGAGAAGCCTTCCGTGTTATTACATGCTTACATTTCCTGAAATCCATCAAACAAGGATTATTATAATTGTTCCAACAAGCCGAACTCGAACCCGAAACAAAGAAAGCATCTTTACATGTTTAGATCCTCTGTCATGCTTTTAATCTCACTTGACCACGAGAGTGGGTCAGTGTTCTTAGGTAAAGAGTCTTGTGGCTGAGTTTACTCGGTCAGACACTGCTTAGCTTTGTAGCACTCATTCATTATCTGAAAAACTGGAACCAATCGCAATCAGTTCGAACTTGAGTAAGTATAACATTTATAATGTGTAAATCACTAATATCATACTGCTTCTCTATCCTCTTTTGGCAGAGAGTTCGTCGACATTCGTAAATCTGCAATGCACTTCAGTAGATCTCTTGAAGCCCGTGTTCTTGCTTCTTCGTCTTTATATCGAATATCAACCGGATCCACCAACTATAACAAAGAAAAGTAGCACAATTAGCCACAGCAGAGTGAACTATCACGAACACTACATGAAAAAGTTACACGAATTACAAACATATCAAAACCCTAAACCATAAATATGACACAACATTATATGATGGTGATACAAACTTACTGAAGCACTTAATGGTTTAGACTGGACATCGCTACCGTCTTCACTGCCATTCGTTACCTGTCGGGCATCCTTTGTGCTCATCTCGGAATCATATACGGGCTCTTCAATCAGATGAAAGCAAAAATCTATCAGAAACTATACATCAATAAGATGTTCGAAGAGAACGCGAACTCCTAATTACCATAGCTAACACAACAGAGACGATGCCATGATACAGTGGATCTCTGTTAGTACAAACCTCGTAATCTCTAACCCAAAAAAACTGGCCGAGCATTGCACATTGAAGAGCGCATCCTCGTGCCTCACACTCACTTGCATTTATCGTCCGACCAGGTTCTCTCCTATATAAAGCAGAGCTAACTGTCTTGTTATAGCTGGTATCAACAAGCTCAACAGCATGGATTTTCTCCACAGTTAACCCTGCATCAACTATAGCTTTTGCACAAGGAATGTTAATCCTCTCCGGCAAACCGGAAGCCAACTTCTCGAATTCCTCCCTCTTAATGAAACCTTTGGCATCCTTTTCATCCATCAGCCACTGGATATTTAGAGGCGCCTCTGCATTTTGCACTCAAAACCTTCTTCAGTTTCTCACAGGCTGCCCTTAACCGGAACGAAGCCCGGATGTTAGAGTGCACATCTATATTATATTGCTCTTCGAATCCCTTCCACCGAGGCTGCTATCGAAAGCATGTGATACTATCCTCGTATGCCCGACCTCAAACTACACAATTGAGACCTGGGTATCACAATGGCCAATATCCACAATGGCAACATATGTTGGAGCAGCAATGGAGAAATCCGTTTTGTAAATCCCATAACCTAGCGCAGTCGCAGTACAGTCATGAATCAATCTCCGAGGCTTCAACCCGGCAATTGTAGCAGCATCCAAGTACGGACGTCATTGCAAGTCGGTGAAGTTCGAAGGAATCCCGATGAACACAATCCAAAACAGGAAGTCCCAAATTCGCTGTCATATATTTCAGATATGCAAACAGCATGGGAAGCATTGTTAAAGCAACCGTTGATGAATATTGAATAATATTTAGTGATTTGTTGATATTTTATAATTTGATCACGCTCTGTTAAATCGAACTAATGACATTACATAATATTTACCCTCAACATGCTCAATATACAAAATTAACCAACCATCTTCTGGTTAAAGTTCTCAGTTGACACTATTATCTCTCTTAAGTTGTGGGATCAAAACCTTGTAAGAACAAATTTCCTCTTGTAGCGACTATTTTTTCTGGCCGCTACGAAAAATAAAAATCGTGTTTGGGGTAGTTCCCGCTTTTATTGAAAGTTACTTAAAAGGAGAATTTGTTAAAACTCGTATTTTTAAAATAAGGTTTAGAGTCGCCACCGGTTATTCAAAAGGATATACCAGAAACCGTAAAACAAAACTAAAGATTTTAAAATTTTGGGTTCGGGAGTCGATTACGGATGGGGAAGGGTTAGCACCCTCACCGTCCAAAATTAGTACCTAATGGGTTCGTATTGTAATTATTAAGAAAAATAAAAATTTAATTTAATTTAATTTAATTTTAATTCTTAAGAATGCATGTATGCATGACAATACAAAATTAAACAACCTAACTCGAAATCCTGATACCAAAAGAGATGACGCCCAAAAATTTGGGACGACACTCCTACTAGGATATCGAGACCTCGAGTACTAAAATAAATAAAACGATAAATTAGACATGGTGATTAATCATGCATAGACCAATATACAAACATAAGAAAGCAACAACATAAATAAAAAAAGAAGATAACAAATAAATACACAACATAATTGTGAAAGAAATAACATTACAATGTTACCCAAACTATACACTGTAATATGTGAAATATATGCCTATGAAAATGACCTATTGTGATATACATATACTATATATACTAATATACATGAACATATATATATGTATACTAAGTGCAAGACGTAAAAAAGCATATCATATATATATATATATAGGCATATACATATATATACGACCACATAAAGCAATAACAAGAACAGAATGATCAAAATATATCGAGCAAATCAATAATTAATTGAGCACAAATATACAAAATAAATGACTAAAATTAAATATATGTAAACACAGTGCTGAAATTAAGTAATACATGCTTGAATAGGGGTTAGAAGGGAATTTGACCATTAAAAATCTGATTAACACTAAAACAAGGACTACATTAAAATTTTTGAAAAATTTCAAGGGACTGGATGTGTGATTAAGAAGGGCAAAAGGACCACGATGGCGATTATTTTAAGGCGGAGAGGTTTATAGAGTAATTAACCCATTTTGTTTTAAATCGGGTATATATGACACTTTCAAACCGAAAATATAACCTTTTTCCCCTTTATTTTTTATCTGCTCCCAAAAATCTCAAAATCCTCTAAGGATTTGGGATGAACACCACCGTGTTCATCCTGAATTTGGGATGAACCCGCGGTTTTCCGCTGCGCCAACCGTCGTGCCCTGTCGTTGGCCTCCGTTCGCCGACTAACACCAAAATAAACCCTAAAAACCATTTTTCGAGCCCTCTTTCTTTATTAAAATCCCAAATACACTATTGTTTCGGTGAATGAACACCCAAATCCCTCGTATATAAAAGAAATAAACCATCTTAGGCCCCCTTTTACCTCACGGTTCACCCTTATCGGTCCTAAAGGCTGAGGGATTATCACTAGGAGGCGGCTCGTCCATCATCGGAAGCCCTAGGACGGCCGAGAGACGACTCGGCAGAAAAGTAAACTCTCAACCCTTTATTCTAGTATTTTTGTTTACATGCAAAGAGGAAGAGAAATAATACCTCTGAAAGTTCTTGTTTTCTTTTTTTGTATTTTATTGCTTCCCAAAAACTGATTACATGCGAATTTGTTACATGATATATATCATATTTTTTTATTTACAGGATCAAGCAAATTTAATGCTTTCACTGTGGCTGAGATATCAATATGATATTCCCTTGTATTTTTTATTGTTTTTCGGATTGGGAGGGATCTGGTGGCAGCGAATTTTTAGGCGACGAAAAGGGCCATTGATGATGACACGCGGCGGCCATCAGTGAAAGAGAGAGGAAAGCGTTTATCGGTCAGATTTAATCTGAGCTGTCGGATCAATTTTGATCCAACGGTTGCGATCTCATATGGAGATGAACGGTCTGGATAGCCTCAGAGCAATGACGTGGCAGCTTCAGATGGCGACACGTGGTGCGTGAAAGCGGGGGAGTCTCGGGCTTGCAATCCACGCGCGCGTGGAAGAAGAACTGTTGGCGCGTGTAGTATCTGAAGGGACAATGAGCTTCATCTGGACCGTTAGATCATATTTGATCCAACCGTCACAAGGTTACTGTGCAAAAATAAATAAATAAAGGGTTCATCAGATTAGAATTTTTTGTTAAATGTTGGGCCAAAACAGGCCTTTATAATCAAAATCTAAGTTATCTAAGTTATGTAAATAGACTGGACACTAATTAATGAGTTATTATATTATCAGATTCATTTTATTTAATTAATTTTATTTATTTTTTTTCCAAATAACATTGATAATAATAATATTAAACAACAATAATATTAAAATACTAATAATTATAAAATCTAGACAAAAATAAGTGATTACACTTCTTTCTCTTTTCCTCTTTTCTTAAATAAAAATTATTCAAAAATAATAATTAACAATAATTATATAAAAATACTTTGATACATAAATTTATTTGTACAAATTTTTTATTTTAAAATTTAAATAATAATTTAAGGTTCAAGAATTTATATTGTAAAATTTAAATTTAAATTAAAAAATTTAGAGTATAAAATTTAAGGTGTAAAATTTAAAGCATAAAATTAAGATCAAGAATTTAAAATTTAAAATTTATAATTTAAATAAAAAGAATTGTATAATTTTTTTACACGAGTTATTGTAACTTTCTTAGTGTTGGTGTAATTTGAGTAACACAAATCATTACCATACTACATAAATTATTACAATTCTCGTAATATTTTGTGTAATTAGAAACATATAAAAAAATTAGAAGAACCAATACGTGATTTCAAATTGAAAAATATTTACATGCTTGCCTTGGATTCACATCACTAGTCCAAATATGTTTGCAATATTGAAAAAAAAACACAAAAAAGTAATTAAAACATGATATAATTCTAAATAAACATTTAAAAGTACCAATCCATACAACTAGTATGATATAAATATCTCTATACTCTATAGAGATATATATTATAATAAAAAACTCCATTAACCAACCACCATAATATATATAATGAAAAGGGTAAACAAGGAACAGGACTCTCCAAAAACCAACCACCACAAATTCTACAACAGATGAAAAACTCACAAACCTTCAAACATGTCACAGACCAAACCACCACCGCCTAAAAGTGCCCTGGAACAAGCTGAAACCAGTTCCGATTGATGGTTAAAGCAACCGCAACTCACTACAAAGGTACAATGAAACAAAATAAATTAGGCACAATTGTACATCATGTCAAAGAAATGGTAATGTCACTTGTTGAATGAATGGCAGATGTTGTCTACACTTTTACCTGCTGTGGTTGTTGGTAAGCCCCTGGCTGCTGGTAATTTCCGTATCCAGGATAGCCCCCATAGTACATGTTAGGATCCTGGGGAGGAGGTGCATATCCATAGGCTTCGTATCCTTGCGGATATCCATAATATCCACCATTCCACTGTGCTTGATCTGGTTGAATCTGAAACACAGATAGGCTCCCGTCTTAGTTTGCAGAAATATATGTAGCACAGTTTTAATTACGAAAGAACTGCAGTTTAAACACAAAACCTGTTTGGTTGAAGGACTTCGTCCCCATGAAAGTCGAACATTTCTTCCTCCAAAACTGGTACCATTCAGAACTTGCAAAGCTTGCTCTGCACTAGCCCTGAAGTACATATTGCTGAATATCTTAATACTATGCAATAATATTTCACATTCCAAAATCCATGAAAGTAATTAAATTTTACCTGTTAGCATATTGAACAAAACCACAATTCTTGTTAGCAGGAATTTTTACATGAACTACCTCACCAAGCTGGCTAAATATTTGTTTTAATTGGTCTTCTGAAACACTAGGATCCAAACCACCAACAAATATCTGAGGATTTAAGGATGTAAGGTTTCAGTTGCCCATAACATGAAACAGTGTAGATTGAAATTTAAACATAAGCTACCCACAGTGGTATTATTTGGATCATTCTCGCCAGGATTTCCTTGAGCATTCTGGTAAGTAGCTGCAATTCACAAACACGTTTAAGCAACCATAGCATGGGATGATGATAATGGATCGTGAAATAAAGTGCAAAGGCAAGTATGTACCATCCCTGAAACTTATGTTTTCATATTGCTATAATAAATCAAAACGAATTCAAGAAGAAAAAACTAATTCAGTGAGCAGCAGTTCAAACCCATTCCCTCCATGGCACATAATAGAACAAAAATGCAACCCACCAGATCCTTTGGTTACATCAAGACTTACGATCACCAGGCAAAAACAAAAGTATAAATTACAAGAATTCAATAATAGCTGAGAAAGAAAACATTAATTACATTAAACTCGAGGAACGACTAAAGTTTCTCTTATAACCTTAAGGTGAAAGGGGATGAGGAAATGAAATCAGAGAGTCGTCTTTTCTCCTTAACTGGGACGAAGTATTACTCTCTTCCTTATATTATTTTCTTTCACCCAATTCTCAAAAGGGAGCGACAAAGGGTGTTCTGGTGCTTAAATTGAAAGTTAACTTCAACAACTTTCAACTAGGTAGAACCTACCTTCTAAACTAATTCCAATAATGTTTTAATATTCTCTGCATTCACATAAATCTAGAGTATGAGTAGCCAAAAAATGGCAAGATGAAGCAAATATTAAGAACCAACGAAATTTTTCTGAACTTGAAATAATGTACAATCTCAATGACAAGTGGAAAATAAAATGTCATCAAGAGGCAATTGGTATTGTAGATTCATGAGCAGCTGCTCCATTATTTAGGCTTAGGCAACATAGAAGGATGATTGAATTACTTCCATAAAGATTAAATCCAGCAACTCAATAAAGGACTTTAACTACAAATTCTTGGTTTCTTTCTGGACTCAATTTGTCCACAGGTGCAACGGAACAATAGAATGAGGGAAGTGAAGTTGCTAAAATTTTAAAAAGCAGCACAAATTGAAATGCAAAAGAACAAAACTTGCGCCAAGGTTCCTTAGTGAAATGGTGCATGATAACATGCATGGCAACTTTACAGATGGTTGCTTCACCTAGTTTTGAGCATTACACCTCGACTTTAAAAGAAACAAAAGGACTGTGTAAACGTATACAAGTACTTAAAGGTAACTGATCCACGCTGAAAAAGCTTCAGACTTGTAAAAGAAAGTAAAACAAGAGAGAAAGGAAACATGTTGGAAAATGAAACAAATTGAAACTTGACTGGAAACTTAACAACTGGAAAATTAATTTGCGAACTTAGGACAAATACTGCTAGGAGAAAATGAAGTTTACAACATAAACAAATTAACTGACCTAAAATGAGGCCACGCATTAAAGTGGAATCATTTCAGCTGATATCACTTCCAGGCCCCCCAAAATGAGAGCCTCTCGGTGTCCTGCTTTAAGACAACATGAGTTTTATATAAGTTTTTGCCTGTTTTAATATAATTAAATGTGCCCAACTTTACATAGGTAAACTGGAATGCAACTAATTTCTGTAAATTCCACCAACCTTCAAGAGCATAACTAAAAGAACTCGAATTCTAAGGAAACTGAAACAACTGCGCCTTAGAAAAGTAAAAGCCCCAAGAAAAAAATTAACCAACTATCATTCAACTTGGCATGTCAAAGTACTCTAGTCTATCATAATTGTAGCCAACAAAACCTATACACAAGCAAAATCTTACGAAAATCAAGATGAAGACTGAAAATTAGACAAACCACAAGGGAGTACCTTTCTGATACTGCTGACCAGTGACAGGCTTTTTATTAGAAGCTGGTCCAATTCGCATAGCCCTGGTTGAACAATACATCCCATTCATTTCGGTCATGGCACGAATTTGTTCAGCTTCATCACCAAACCTCACAAATCCATAACCTTTTGAACGACCTGTAGTCCTATCATTAACCACTTTTGCACCCTTAACAGAAGGGTAAACAGCCTTAAAAGTCTCTTGTAACATGTAATCTGAAACATCTGAAGCTAAATCCCCAACAAAGATTGTGTAATCAGGACCCTCATCTTGCCTCTTTTCCCCAGATCCAGGTGATGCCCAATTCAGCCTAAAATTCTGCTCGGCACTTGGCATTGGCACACCGTTATAGGACTGCAAAACCCACTCAGCTGAGGCTCGCGACACAAACTCAATAAACCCATATCCTTCTGGTAAAGTTGTTTGCTTATTTCTAATCACCTTAGCCGAAACCACCTAAAAAACCAAAAGATTAAGTTCTGTTGAATTGTAACTTCTACAGTAAAAAAAATCTTTACCTAAAACAAAAGAAAGAAATTCATTCAATTACAGAAAGGAATTATTTTTTCTGAATTATTAAAAATTAAAAGCATTAACTTCTACAAATAATATTAGACCATAGCATGCGTGTTCCTCCTATATAAATACGGTTTTTTTAAAATTATTTGCTATGTATTTGGGACTTTTTTATTTTTAATAATATAACTAACAAATCAATTACCTCTCCAGTTTGACCAAAGATACTGATGAGGTAATTCTCATCCATCCACGGCTGAAGATCACCGATCCAGAGAGATCGAACCTCACCGGACCCGGCAGCAGCAGAACCGGCGGAGTACTGCTGCATCTGAGTTGGCGGAGGAACGGTTTGCGGAGTCCAACCAGAAAGTGGAGGAACCGGCTGACCAACCGGCTGCTGTTGTTGAGACATCATCATCCATGGCTGCGACTGCGACTGCGACTGCGACTGCTGTTGGTACTGATGGATTTGAGACTGGTCGGCTGCCATGGATGGCGGCCGAGCCACACCTCCAGCTGTAGGTTGTTGCATCATGTTCGATAAAACAAAGGGAGGATATCTGGGAGATTTCGAAGAGAAGACGAAACCCTAAATTAATTTTGATTTGGTAATCGAAGTTTTATAAGGAGGGCCGGTTGCTTTAAAAAGAGGCGATTCTCTCTTGTTTTAGGTTAAATTACACCTAAGGTCAATTAAAGATTTTATAACAAACATATCGCATCTTTTCTAAAAGTTATAAAATGTCACTCACTTAACATTTTGTTATAATACGTTACTTTGTCATTAAAATAAAAATATATATTTAATGTGAATTATTATAATCATATTTTTAGTTCTTAAAAGTTATATATTTTATTATTTATGTCTTAATTCGAAATAATTTAATAAATTTAACTTTTTGTACTTAAAAATTTTATCAATTTAATCTTTTTATATTGTCAAACTAAATAAGTTCATCGAATCAAAGTAATAGTTGAATAACTATATTTACCATAAAGTAACAGTAACAAGTTCTTGTTAAATTGTTATTATATCATGGAAGTAACAAGAAAATAATATAACATTTATGAAAGAATAATAAATATTAAAATGATAAAATTTATAAATATAAAGTGTTAAATTTAATCAATTATTTTGAACTATGATCAAATTGATAGATTATATAAGTTTTAAGGACTAAAATTATTATTATTATACTAGATCACACTATTATTTTCGTTTGATATTTAACTGTGAATGACTTGTTTGTAACTTTTAGAAGAAAAATAATATTTTGTTATAAACTTGTAATTAGGTGGCATTAGGTGTAGTTTATTCATTATTTTAATTATTCTTGGTTAAATTACACCATTAGTCACTTAATAATTATAGTTTTTTATTATGGTCACCAAACTATTTTCCTGCAAACTTACTCATTAACGTTACATTTTTCTGTTTTAATTATTAATTGTTGACAATGATGTGACATAGTATAATAATAATTTTATCTTTTAGAAAATACACATTCTATCTATTTATCCTAATTCAAAATAATTTCTAAAAAATAAAATTATAGTATTTAAAAATTCTACCTATTAAAATAATTTCAATAAATTTAACTTAATTTTTAAAAATAGTATCAGTTTAATATTATTTTTTTTCTCCCCAATTTTTTTACTAAACACGACACTCGACAGTTTTGTCAAAATCATCAATACTAGAGACGATTTTAACAATTACCGTAGAAATCACCCTAATTCCTTAAAATAATTTTAGCATAATGCCAAAAAATGCATTAACGATTGATTGAATAGTTACTTTGGCTCTTTTTTTAAAGCAATTTAGCCCTCAATATTTTATTTTGAGTCAAAATAGCCCCTTTGTTAACGAAAACTATTGTCAACTAGCGATAAGCAACTTGAAATGACTTGGTAGAATAACACGTCAGAAGAAAAATATTTTATATTTTATACAATTTTTCAAAATTATTTTTGACTTATATGTCATTTTATAAAGTCAACATATTTGTCTATATGACACTGCTATCGTGGCGTGCAATGCCATGTAAGTTTGACACGTCATTTCAAGTCATTTATTATTAGTTTAATAACAGTTTTTATCTGCAGATGGGCCATTTTGACTCAAAATAAAACGTTAGAGGCTAAATTATTTAAAAAAAAAATAAGGGCCAAAATAACAATTCAATTAAACAATAGGAACATTATTTTGTATTATGCTAATAATTTTTTTAAAAAATCACTTTTTCCTATTTTTCTATTTTACAATTAATCCTTAATTCAACCCTTTATGTGAGCTATATCATTGTATATGTTTATGGGTTGGGCCAAGCTATGGCCTTACAAGTTTTTTCTTTTTTTTTCCACGCCAGATATGGTTGTACTTATACTGAATCGAATTGAAATCTATAGTATTATTTGAAATAGATATATTATTTTTCTATATCAGTTAATCTATCACTTAAACAATATTTAAAGTTTAAAATTTGACATTGTAAATGGAACAAATTAAATTGAGAGTCATTCACATAATGAATCTATATAACACTCAATCTAAATTAGTCGGTCAACAGATGATATACATGTGATTATACCGAATTGAGAAATAGTTCACTTACACTATGTAAAACTCAATTGGTATTACACTAATTTATGATCATTGGATGAGATTTAAAGTTAAAAATGAGAATATTTTTAAGGGGAAAACGAGAAGAGTGTTTAATCTTATCTATTCATTTCATTCATCCAATAAATTATAAATTAGTGTAAAATTAATTGAGTTTTACATAATATAAGTAGACCTTAACCCGAATAATTGAGTTTTACATAGTTGAGCATGCCAAACCGAAAAACCGAAAAATGAACCAAAGTGTTTAAACGATTTATGGTTCACAAGTTTAAAAATCGTAGTTAATCGAACTGAATCGAGTTTAAATTTTTATTTAATTTATAATTAACTATAAATATTTTATAATATAAAAATAGGTATTTTATACTTAAAAATAGTGAAATAACTTAAAACATTATATATGAATTATTAATTATTTTTATTTACTTGAAAATTATTTTTTAAGAAATATTTATGAAAATTACTTTGAAACATTGCCAAATAATGTTTAAAAAATATCTAATAAAGTAATTTTGGTCAAAATAAAATATGAAATTTTAAATCTAAGGTTGATGTGGAAAAACCAATAGTTGAAGCTAATTGAACCGAAAATCGACGGTTATTATTATTTTTACTAAACCGATCTCTATATACCCTTAGGTGTAAATGAATTCTAACCATACTAAATTAGTTATAATAATTATTTTTATAATAATAATATTTGTTTGAAGTATGTGTATAACAAAAACTTAAATGTAAAATTCCAACAACCCAATTTAAGCCACTTATATTAAACTTCGACTATTATTAAGTTGAGTCAAATTAAATCCGAAATAAATAAAAACTCACAAATGTCTACTACTTTAGGATTCTCAAAATCCTTATTGATCCAACAATAAAAGGTGCATGTTATGCTTCAATAAAAAAAAGTTTAACTAACATAATTATTTTAGTACGACGAAGTCAGAAAATTTAGATTATAATCAATAATTTAAAAGATAATATTAAATTTAAATTACGGTGTCAAAATTAATATATATATATATAATAATAATATTTTTTAATATTTTAGTGATCGAGATACGATCATCTCCTTAGACATGAAACAACTTTAAAATTACTGGCAGCTTCTATCTCTACATAGGATAATAGAACGTGAAAGATTAATCATTGAACTTGTTCTTGTGGACACTTGGGAAAAAAAAAAAAAAAAATCAAGAAATTTGTTTGTCAACTATGGATGTAAATGAACCGAGCTTGAACAAACAAGGTTTTCTTCGTGTTCATTTGTTTAATTTTGAAAGTGCTCGTGTTCGTTTATATATATGCTCGTAAACATGTTCGTTTTTATGTTCATCAAAATGGTAAAATTACACCACTAGTCTTGAAGCTCCTTAAGCTTCGCATTTTAAAAGCATAAAGCCAGAAAATACCCCCAATGTTTGACTGAATAATCACTTTGGCCCCTATTTCTTTTTAGGGCAATTCAACTCTCAACGTTTCATTTTGGGTCAAAATAACCCCTCTACGGATGAATACTTTCAGTCAACTGACGACAAATGACTTGAAATGACATGACAAACTCATATAGCAGTGTACGTTGACATGACAAAATCATATAGACAAATATGTTGGCTTAAAAAATGTTACATTGGTCAAAAATAATTTTATAACATTATATAAAATATAAAATATTTTTTTCTGCCTACTTATCATTCTGTCAAATCATTTTAAACTGTTTACCGTCAGTTTTCTAACAATTTTCATCCGTAGAGAAGTCATTTTGACCTAAAATAAAACGCTGAGGGTTGAATTGTTCCAAGAAAAAGAATACGGGTCAAAGTAAATATTCAGTCAAACATTGAAAGTATTTTTTTGACTTTATGCCTATTGTAAACTCTAAAGTTCCTCCATGTGTAGTTCGTGAACATAAACGAACCGAACACATCTTTATTCGTGTTTGTTCATTTATAAAACGAATATAAAAAATTTATATATACACATTTACTTAATAAACGAACATAAATAATACAAATGGTTCACAAACAGTTCGTTAATTGACACCAAAATCCCTTTAAATGACTCCATCAATAAAAGTAATATCTATAATATTTAATCGGAATCGATGGATATAGATAAAATACTAATAATTATTAAAAAAAAATGCCTAAGAGAACAACTCTCCGATTTACTAGCAATCAATAAACTGTTCACACCCGTAGTCGAGTACGGCTTTTAAAATAATAACAGAGAGTAAAAAAAGGAAAACAGAATTCCACGTATGAAACGAACGAGAATTACCCGCGCAATTGCTTCGCTCTCACACTTACACTGAGAAGAAGATCGCTCTTTTTCCCATTGCCGGATCTCTTGGAATTTAAATGCATCTTTTTTAATTCTTATATATTTCAGATATTCCTCTTCTGAAATCTGATTTTGATTGATTAATTTCGGCCATGAGTACTTTAAGCAAGATCAAATCCGTTGATTTCTACAGGTTCATATTAATATCTCTCGTTTCTCAATTTCGATTCAACGCATTCTTTTGTTCTTTCCTTTTTTGTTAGGTCTTTATGATCATTGTTGTGAATAATTTATGTTAGGATTCTTTATGGATTTAAGCATGACAATAAGAATGAGTGAATCTCTGTTGATCTGTTTAGGTTGAGCATTTTATTTTATCTATGTGTTGGAAAACGGAAACAGTGATCTGTTAGCTTCGTATGATTATCCGTTTGAATAAATTCGACGATTTCTTGTTTGGTTGCTAGGGCTTTGATAGTAGTGTGGCGAGTGAGCTAAAATTGTAGTTTAAGGATACTGAGGTTAAGACTATGGTTGTCATAGAAAACTTAAATTTCAACTTTAAAATAGTGTAAATTGTGCAATGAAATAAAATCTAGCTTCGAATTTGAAATTTTTGTTTTTATGCCTTTCGAATATATAATCATATTGAATTTTAACTAATTTACACATGCATTTCATATGGTAATCTAAATCTAAAATTCTATTTCACGTTCCCAGTAATAGCATAAGTCATCTGCTGAAATTCTTCTTCTTTTTTGGGTGGGGGTGGGGGTATGTGTATGGTTAGGTAAATGTTAGTGTCATGGCAATATGATTTTTATCAATTATTCTTTTCTTTCTCTGCAGGAAAATCCCTAGAGATTTGACAGAGGCATCGATATTGGGTGCATGGTTATCCATAGTAGCTGCAGTGTCTATGATCTTTTTATTTGGAATGGTAGGTAGCCTTTCTATTAACTTCGATTTGATTTGACCTGATTGAGGTGTAGATTGATTTTTCATCCAAACAGCATTTATCTGACTTTTCTTTTATCTTAGTAGTCGTATACCATTAGCCTTCATTTCTCTGATAATACTTACAGGATTCATTGTAGTTTAAGAATGAAGCTACTACCTTGCAATGAAAGCTGCGTTCCCATTCACCCATTATAATCCGTGGCATACATTTTGCAGGAATTGAATAATTATTTAACTGTCAGCACCTCGACATCTATTATTGTTGACAATAGTTCTGATGGGGACTTTTTACGCATTGATTTTAACATCAGGTGCATTTATTTTCTGTACCATTGTTATCATTTGATGTTCTCATTAGGGTGTAAACCCTTTACTCAGTTGAAGTTTAAGTTTTATGTGGCTGTGTCTTAGCATACAATCTTGATCTTTGACCTTGAAGTAAGAGTTGTTATTGGTTTTTTCTGTTCTTTTCTTTTCAATTTCCTTTACAGATGCATCATCTTTATCTCATTTATTAAAGACAATAGGAATAAGTTCAGTTAATCTTTGTCCTGTAAAAGTTAGCCTTGAACTGGCATCATGTTGCCTGTCATAGTTTTTCTCTGCTCATGTTTAAAATGTACGTATATAGTATATGTGAATGTGCATTTACATGGATGATTCTCTGCATGGATTGTGATAATAGCTGTTTGTTACTAATATATACAAGGTCCAAGTGAACTTCATGTCAAATTAGAAGCAGCGGCCTTTTCACTTTGTAGCACATGTGGTTATAGGACAGTGCGCTGGGTCGTAGTATCTGGAAATGTATAGAATTTCAGATGTCAAGAACATGATCTCATGTTTGGTCTCAATTTAACTTAGCAGGAAAAGACGTGGTAGTAATATTCTTGCTTGATAGCTAATGAACTGTAAGATTACATTATATAGTGGTGCGTAGGGTACTTTATGCTGCATCAGATTTCTGGACAGATTTTTGTAAGCCTGGGCTTTATGTTGCTAAATGTCCATCTACAATCAGTTAAACATTAACCATACACGTTTCAATAAGCTTACATCAGTTTTCTTCAAAACTCATAGGTTGCTACATTTTCAGTGATCCTAATATGTGTGTCTTTAATTTCTTCAATATCCTTTAACGTTGTTCAAGCTTTATTTTTAATGATAAATAATTATGTTGGCTGATGATTCCTATTGATCTCCAGTTTTCCAGCGCTCTCATGTGAATTTGCATCAGTTGACGTGAGTGATGTCTTGGGAACTGTAAGTATCTAAAATAATGTGTTTAATCTGCTTAATTTTATTGAAAAGGAAAACTTATGCTTCGGTTTTTCATTAAATCTTATAAGAGATGGATCTTCCCTTGCTCTAAAATGTTTTACTAGCTGGAAGCTTTAGTAATGCACTCCAAAGTTCAAATGACTGGCATAGAGTTTGTCGGGAAATTTTTGGCATAGCTATATCCTTGTTCGGTATATTTCTCCAAAACTTATGTCATATAATATTTTCATGCTAAAGAATTTGAAACGTTCCACATGTCTAGGCCTGAGTATTGTGTTAATATTTTCCTGTCAATATTTATATCCACAATCCATTTTTCAAGTCACCTGAGTGTTTTTCCTCTATGGCATTTTAACATGTAAATCTCTGGTCCAAATGACTAAATATGTGCATTATGTTTACAGAACAGGTTGAATATAACAAAAACAATTCGAAAGTTCACTATCGATCCGGATTTAAGGCGAACAGGTGCCGAGTATAATTCTGTACCTGTTCCAGATGTCATTCAGCATGGAGAGGAAGTTGATGATGAAGCTGTTGTGGGTTCCGAATCATTGAATGGTGATAACTTTGACAGACTTGCGCATGAGTAAGTTGAATGCAAAAATTGCAAGCCGTTTAATTTACCAGTTACATTCCCGCTTTGGTGCTTTTTCTGTTAAATGCCACTCTTGGTGATACCTCTATTTACTTGTTTTGAATGGTCTTTCTTGCAGGTATCCAATTTTGGTCGTCAATTTTTTTGCTCCTTGGTGCTATTGGAGTACTCGCCTGGTAATCTACTACTAGCATGCATGATCTTTGTCTTGAAGTATTTCCTGAAAGCGTTACTGTTAGCTCTTCAGTTGTGCAAAGGAATCATCCATAACTAATGTTATATAATATGCTGATATAGTTGCCAAATCTTCTGTTTTAAGTAACTAATTTTGTGACTATGTACTTTTATACTATGGCCATCTATATTGGTTTTTCTTTTTGGGGACAAGTAAGAGAATCCAAAGGTTTGTGTTTTGTAGAGATTTATTCTTGTTCCTTTTTCGAATTGTTTTATATTGAGCTTGAAGCTGTTACTTTTTAGCACTTTTAGCTTGGTGTCTTCTGAGCTGATCAGTTGCCTTACTACGTTCCTTTGGTTTCAGAGACCATCGTGGGAGAAAGCTGCAAAGATAATTAGAGAAAGGTCAGAGTACACATCGTTTTCTCCCCGTGGAATCAATGTGTAAATAGTTTCTTGATTTAGGAATGAATTTTGCACCCTTGTGATTTTCACAGATATAATCCAGAAACGGATGGACGTATTCTTTTGGCAAAGGTTGATTGCACCCTAGATTTTGAGTTGTGTTCGAGGTATTTCTTTGTTCGACACTTTATCGTTTTAGAATACGGCTATATGCCATTATTTGACCACTAACAATATTGTTACATTTCATCTCTCTTTGATATTGCAGATACATATCAAACTTTATCACTTGAAATATTTAAACAATGCTGTCTTGCTTCTAAATTCTAATATAGAATTACTTCAAATGTTGCATATTCTTCATAACTTTGCTACAAGTTAAATCATTTCTCTTTTATCTCTTTCTTTCATTGTTTTTTAATTACTGTTGCACTCCTTGTTCTATGTTCTTTTCCTTACAGGCATCACATTCAAGGGTATCCATCCATTCGCATCTTTCGTAAAGGCACTGATTTGAGGTAAAAGAAAACATTATATTCGGACATGTGAAGCTTGTATCTATCTTATGTTTTCAGACGTGTTTTTAACCTGCCATGTTCTTTTGACATCGAACTAGAAGATGATTTTCATTTCTTCTAGGCTGTTTAATGCTGCTGAATCGTCTGTATGCAGATTTTCCTTTCTGTCTGACTTGTATGTATTTCAGGGAGGACAACGGCCAACACTCTCACGAATATTATTACGGAGATCGCGATACAGAAGCATTGGTTAAGGTACACTTCAAATTAGTTTTAAAATGGCCATTCACATGTACAAATCATCTTTTAAATCATGTTAGATAAAGGTGCCTGCATGACCCAATGCGATTGTCTGTTTCTCCCAGGCAATGGAAGAATTGGTTTCACCTATTCCACTGAAGAACCAGAAGTTGGCTTTAGCACCATTGACAGGAGGATGTAGAATCGAAGGATACGTGCGTGTAAAGAAGGTGATAATTACGAATCATTTACGTTTACTCTCGAGATAAAGTGATAAACGGACGTTGTTAGTTATGTTATTCCTTCAATCTCTAAGTGTGCAAATGCTGAATTGTTTTTCCTTTACACCTTATACCGAAAAGTACTAAATTTGTCTTGCACTTTGCAGATTCCAGGCAACCTTGTCATTTCTGCTCGCTCAGGAGCCCATTCTTTTGATTCTTCTCTAATGAACATGTCTCATGTCATAACCCATCTTTCCTTTGGCAAAACAATTTCACCCCAAGTACTGAGTGATGTGAAGCGACTAATACCTTATCTCGGTAGAAGCCACGACAAGTTGAACGGCCGATCATTCATTAATCACCGGGACCTAGATGCAAATGTTACTGTAAGTTCATTATTTCATTTGATATTTTATGTTCAATGGTATGTTTTTCCTTTCAAGCGCCGTTGTGTCGACCACGAATGTTCTTTCATCTGCCTTCTACTCAAAGTAATTAATTGCCTGAGGAAGATATGTTTAGACCTTGATTGACAATGACACCATTGAAAGTTACGGTATTTTTGGTAGAGACTAGAGACTATGGCAAACCTTTTGAAAGGGTATAAAATAGGGTGAATTCGATCGAATCAAGTTAAAAAAAATTAATTAATCAAGATGACGGTTATAAACTTTATTTGATTTTTTTTAGTTGAGTCAAGTTTATAAAATTCGAGTGAGTTGTTTGTCCCTCAATTCGAACTTAAAAATCGATACACTAATTGCTAAATATTCGGACTTATTCGAGTCTCATTTTTTAACTCAAACGTTATTTGAAATTTTTCGAGTCGAGTCAAGTAAAGTTTTTTGGCTTCATTGTATATTGAAAAATTTACTTTTTTTAGGTCGAGTGAGTTTTGCTAACCTATGATATAAAATCTAGAAGATAGGCCCCGGAAACTTGAAGAACCCATTTAAACTTACAAGCTTCATATTTCTTGTTTTGTTTTTTTTTTTTTTTTTCAGATTGAGCATTACCTTCAAGTAGTGAAAACAGAGGTGGTTACAAGGATATATTCTCGGGAAAGTTCATTACTGGAGGATTACGAGTACACAGCGCACAGCAGTCTGTCGCAAAGCGTAGACATACCTGTTGCGAAATTTCATTTCGAGTTATCTCCGATGCAGGTTACTCTGCAAACTGCTTAATTACATTTACTCAAGTTTCACCTTCAATCCTTCTTGTTTTTCATAAATTGAACCTTTTTCCCCTCTTCCTTTTCCTTTTTTTCCTCTCAGGTTCTAATAATCGAAAACCCGAAATCATTTTCACACTTTCTCACCAATCTCTGCGCTATTATTGGAGGCGTTTTCACGGTTAGTACCTTACTTTTTTGTTTAGGGATGTAAAGGAGAATTGGTCATCATTATAGAGTCTAATAAAACTTTAAATTTATCTAAATCATAATTGAATTCGAATATTTAATGCTCGATTCAAATAAATCATAAGCCTAAGTAAATTTTTATATTTTTAGTTAATATTGAAAAATCTCTTTTGAACATGAACTCGAATTTGAGTTTTAGATTTTAGGATAAGTAAAGGTGGCAATAGAATGAGACATGGTCACATGGATTACTTCATTCGCTTCTGTCCTTGTGAATATACGTTGAAAATGTCCATGTCCATATCCATATCCATATCCATATCCATCTATAAGCGGTTGACACTCCAACTCTTTTTTAAAAATTATACTTTTTATATAATTTGTATATAAAAAATAATAAAAAATAATTGACACTTCTTTATAATTAGAATGATATTCCTTTATAAATAACTAATTCATCTTAAATACTGTTAAAAATGACACCCCTTAAATAAATTTATGACTCTACCCTTGTCCATGCCTCCCCACATTGAACCTATTGAGTGATTTCAATAATGAAAGATAATTATGTTCATCTTAAGCGATTCAAGTTCGAATAGTAAATATCAAATACTATCGTATTAACAAATAATTATCATAATTGAGTATTTAAGTATTGTCGTCTTACGGCATAAGTATGCTTGAGAGAGTTTGGTGTTTTTATTCGAATTTTGATAAGTTTGAGTCAAATTTGAATTTTAATTGAAGCTAGAATTTGTTTATTGTTTAAGCTTAACTTGACTCGACTACATTTCTAATTTCGTCATTGACGGTCATTTTTCTTTTCTTTAATCTCTTCCGCGGATTGCAGGTTGCTGGGATTTTGGATTCAATTTTTTACAACACAATAAGGCTGATGAAAAAAATAGATTTAGGCAAACATATTTGAAAGGCTGGCAGAGAAAAGACAATTCTGTTCTTCTGTAAATAATTGTAATGAGGGATAATTCTACGAAAAAACAGTCGAAACGTAATCGTTTTTGCTTATAAAATGAAACCCTAGAATTGTCCCCCTTTTTTTTCTTTTCTCATTTTAGCTTAATATACAATTGGAAATAACTTCATTTAGCTTCAACTTTTGCTATTGAATGGCACAGGAATCTGAGCATTAGCACCTTATCTATGGTAGTATACTATCGATAATTATGCAAATTTTACGAGATTTATTAATTGGTTGAGTGATTAAAGATATTTATATTATTTTATTTTATAGAAATTTAAATTATAATATTTACTTTTAGAATATAACAACTCTCTATTTTAATAAAAAAATAATTATACAAGTTTTGTCTGAATTAATTTGAAATGTATATTTCAAATTTTATGCAAATTCATTCATATGATTAGTAAATTTATTAAAGTCTGCCTATATTTTAAAAATTTGGTAAAAAAATATTTTTTAAAAATATTTAAGAATTTGTTTATTCTATTTCTACATAGATTGATTCGAGTTTAAATTGATTTAAACACTAATAATGTAAAAATATTGTTATATTAATTTTTATAATTACTTTTGAAAATATATATTACATACTAGGGTAAACATTCACTAAACTATTTTCGCTTTCCTGTTTTAGTCGTCAAAATATTATTTTTTGCAAAATAGTCACTAATGTTACATTTTTCTATTCACCTTCTGTTAAAAAATTTACGAAAAACAGAAAAGCGAAAATATTTTAGTAACCAAAATAGAAAAAAACTAACATAAGTGACCAAAATATAAAAAACATAACGTTAGTGACAATTTTGCACAAAATAATAGTTTAATGATCAAAACAAGAAAGTAGGAATATTTTAGTAACCAATGATATGTTTACCCTACATACTATAAGTGGTAATATTAAGTATTTTTATTCAGATAATTATTTGATACACGGGTAGTGAACACTTTTAGTTTCCACAAGCGTCTTAGTCTTAGGGTTTGAGACTCAGTTTGGGATTTAGATTTAGTAGTTTAGAATTCAATGATTGTTAATATAATTTAGGTTTATGGTTAGAAGTTAGGGTTTATAGGTTAATACCTAAATTCTCAATATATTCTTTAAACTTAAACCCTAAATCCTAACCCTAACCCCTAAAATCTAACAATTACACCTAAAACATATACTATAATCTGAATCTCTAAACCCTAAAACTAAAGCATTTGTGAAAATTTAAAAAATTACCACATGTGTATTAGATATAAATCCTTATATGTCCTTATCTATCATTTTGCTTGTTCAAAACAATAATAACTAATAAATTATTCAAACAATTGAATATAATCGTGTCCTTATATGTCATTTTGCTTGTTCAAATAATCAAACATCTATCCGCTATCAGTTAATTCTACCAAACACTTTTATACAATCAGCTAATGCAATTCGTTAGTCAAATTAGCTAATATTATTAATTATCCGCTATCAACTAATGTAATCAGCTATCCGTTAATTGACAAACATGGGATATATATTTTTTATTTTCTATATACTAATTGTATAGGAAAAAAATTTCTAAAAATTTTTAGGATGTCTGTTTACATGTGGCTCCGCTCATGACTATATCAACACCATTTATTATTATATAGTCATTTGTGTGAGTTTAAAGTCCAAATTAATAATTTGTTTATGTTATCCAAAAGTTTTTTTTATATAATTTACATAATCTTCCTTAACATGTGTTGTTTGTTTAACGCTGCATATATGAGAATTATAATTAGGACAGTTAAACATTTTTATCTATTGTACCCTAAAAAGTTATTTCCTAAATGGAATTTGACCTTACTCTGTCTAGGTGTTGGCCAGTCAATGTTCATTGACTTGGTACCAAGCAGAAATGGTCAGCGCCTTTTCACAATACGCGTCGAGTTTCAACACTCTCATGATCTCATCCACTTAATCAATTATATAAAGAGTTAAAAATAAATGTTTATATATTTATTGATATTTAATTTATTGTTTAATAAGTTTTACAATGTCGGTAACTGTGTATTCAGTGAAGAAAATATTAAAACTCAAATTTAAAAGATGAATAGAATTTACAAGGCAACTGAGTTCAGATTACTTTTAAGAATAGTGTAGTTTTGATGTTTATTTTTCGTCCAAAGTTGCCTTTGGTTGTTTCAATAAGAGTGGCATGGCCACGAGGGTTTGATCATCTTTATTTTTATTATAGTCGAAGAGGTTGATTATTTTTAATAAAATAAAATAAATATATACACTTGTAAAAATGGAGTTTTAGCCGCAATATAAAAAAAACATTTTCTTCATTCAATCTTTTGCATTAAACTAGACCTTAATTATTATTATTATTATTATTATTATTATTATTATTTTTGCTTTGAGCTCCTAAATTATTTTTGGTCAAAACAAATATCTAAACTACCATTCTATAACTATTTTAAGTATACTTATTGGTTCCGTTTACAAAAATCTTAGTTAATTACATTGACACTCATGTCAAATAATTTAACTAAGATTTTCATTTAAAATTTTAAAAATAATTACAATTTAATTTAAATAAATTTTAAAGCTAGTAAAATATTTTTTAATTCTCAAATAAACATGTTTACCTAAAAAAATATATTTTTTCTAATAGCGTAACCCTTTTCATTTGGAAAAGCTCTTATTGTTCATACCATTTTGAAACCTAAATTTCTCTTCGATTTTTTCGCCAATAAATTATAATCGATTTGAGTGTTTGAAACCTAAACGTTATTGATTTCGTAATCTTTTTGAAAAACCCTAGAACTCCAAATCGGTTTTGAAATATATAATTCATATTTGCTTACCCAACAACTGTCACTATTAATACTTAATTTCATCCGAGTAAGTTTTATATTCTCTAAAACACAATTACACCGATGTAAAATAGTTATTAGTTATAATCTCTCAAACATATTTACATTATATAGATTGTTTCTTCGATGTTAATATGTCTCTAAGTATAAATCAGATTTGCTTGCACAACAATTACCCCTTAACAATATATTATTACACTGATGTAAGTTGATCCTATATTACTATATTGATCGGTGAACTACCAAGTTTAAATTATTGGATCCACCCATAATTGTAAATCTCCTATGTTTCAAAAACATGAACCTAAAGTTATATTGCCTAAATTTTCTACATAATGAATGATATATGGTGAGACCGAGTCCATGTCTGTATTTATTTTATCCGAAATATCTATATATGTATGCATGTAAGAATAAAATTTTTAAACTTCGGTGACCAAAATAAGAGTGAGAAGAAAGTTCAGTGATGAATAGTGTAATTTAAGCTTATATTAATTTTTATAATTATTTTTTAAAATATATATTAAATATTAGGGTAAACATTCTGTAGCATCCCAAAACCGGGCCTTGTCGAAGTTTAATTTCGATGACCGGAAATTTCACATCAGAAAAGTCAAAATTTAAGAGTTGACCTTTGATCAAGTGGTATATTATTAGTTTATTGAATCCCAATTAACCATTAACACTATTAAAGACCATATTATAAACTTTGAAACATAGTCTAGTGACCAAATTAAGAGAATTGGAAGTTAGAGTGGCAAAGGCATAGACAATTAAGAGTTAAGGGACTAATATCGCAATTAGCCCCTTCTCAATCTTAATCATCACCTACGTGGATGACTAAGGATTAATTTCTTCATCCTAAGGAAACTTCAATATTTAAAGAAAGAAAGAAAGAAAGGAACTCACTGGTTGAATGTTAAGCAAGCACCTTCTCATCTTCTTCCTCTAGCCATCTTAAGCACACACCTCCATTGAAGGTAGAACCAAGCTTTGCTTTTCTTAAGTTCATCAATCATAAATCAAATCAAACGATTAGGTAAGTAATTTTCCTCAATCGGTTTATGAATCCATGGCTAAATCATGTTTAATCTTGAACTCAATGATTGAGCTAAGCCATAAAAATCCTCTAGGAATATTATAGCTTAATTGATATTATTTTTCGTAGCTTTTGAGTTGCTGTGAATCTACTATCGATATTGAAATCCTTGTTTCATTGTATCTCAAGAGATTCAAGGTGAAGAATCTCCAAATCCTCCCAATTCCACCAAGCCCAAGAGCAAGGGAGTTGTCATTCGGGAACCTTGAAAGCCTCGAATTCATCAGTGAGTGTAGTCGGAGTTACGGGATTGGCTAGGTGCCTTTCTCAAATTTGTTGATGTTGAATTATTACATCATCATCATTGATCAAGGTATGTTTGCATTAAAACCTCATGAGAGGTGCTATCGGTAAGCTTTGGTAAGCTCATTACATCACCAAGTCGATTGTCGAATCTTCATACGCTCATTGATATAATTAAGTATTGAAAGAGGCTTTAATGAATATGTCATGTGATTATTATTATTGTTACCGTATTGATGTTGTTGCCGTTATTGTTATCGCTATTGTCATTGGCATTAGTAAGTATTGAAATCCTTGGATACGAATGGACATGGGATACAATTGTCATGTCATAGAATTCATGAGCTCATTAGTAAGGAGTGGACTATGGTCCTTGAGCTAAGGCTCTTATTGGCGATGTTAGCGGGATGTGATTGTGTTGGTCTTATTGGCGATGTTGGACGTTATTGACCATTCATTGTTGGCGATGTTGGATGGGAATTCGCGTATCCATATTACATGTCGATCCAAGGAAAATATGTGAACAAGTATTGCAAGTATTATCATGATATGTCTTGAGATGCATTTACATTGTTATCTATGTCATGGCTTTCATTGATGTTCATACCATTGCTTATGACTACCTTACTAGGCTAAGTAAGCCTAACACGTCTCATTTACATGCATTTTCATGTTAAAGCTTAGTTGGATCAAAGATCGGAGCAAGGAACGTTTTTAGAGCAAGCCACAATCCTCTATATAATGTTAATCTAGTCCTTGAACTCCTAGAATGGTGGTGTAGGGTATAGACAAGTTGGTTTAATCCCATTTTGCATGTATATATGGACCACTATGTTTAAAGGATTAAAGTGCTCATTTTGGTTATGTAATGTTTTGGTTAAAAGCACTCAATATGCTTAAATACCACTAAAAGGTGAAAACTTAGTAAAAAGATTCGAATAACCCTAAAATTTGGCATGCAAGTAGATTTCAGTATTGAAATATTATTGGTAAAGTTTCACTGCATTTTGACATTGATTGCTAGGTCAAATGGACTTAAAATCAGATAAAAATGACATTATAGTGCAGGGCGTATCGATACAGCCTTGCATATTTGGCCTGGGAAAGCATGAGTTAATCATATTGTATCGATATAGGTTGAAGTGTAGCGATACAGGTTTTGGCAGTAGGGTTGGAGCATTTAAATGTATCGATACGGCCTTAGGGTGTATCAAAACGGGTCATGGTCAAAGTCAACATTAGTCAACTCGTATTTGTACAAGTCAAGATGTACCGATACAAGTTCTTGAATTGCTGGGAATTGGGTTCTCACCCTTGCATGCGGTACTGATACGATCCTCGACCATATCGATACGTGTTTGGGCTGTTTCATTTGGAGTTCAATTCATGTACACCCGTACCGATACAACACCAAGGTGTTTCAATACGGTGGTAGTTAATTTTGTTAAAAGACATTAAACACAGTTTTAAAGGGTTTACAGAATGACCACTAATTATTGTACAACCAAATAGATGGGTAAATGATATCGGATTGACATGAAAATTTACAAGATCATTGTTATAATGTTGAATTTCATTATTATATAGTTAATTGTATTAAAGGACCCCTAAATTATCAAATTCACAATTTAGTCCCTAAGACTTGTAAAGGTTAGAAAGTGGTCCCTATTAATTAGTCATTGTTTCAAATGGTATAGTTGAGCTAATATCGATATGGGAAAATGTTTGGAAAGTGTAACCTTGAGTAAGTGACAAGTAATTACTGAAGTCTTATCGTTTCGTTCATTATTTCTCACCGGTAGCATTCTCTGACCCGGTTTCTGACCAGGCCAGGTGGGGGATGTTACACATTCACTAAACTATAATCGTTTTCTGTTTTGGTAACTAAATTATTATTTTTGGCAAAATAATCACTAATATTATGTTTTTTCTTATTTTGGTTACTCGCTGTTAAAAAACTCACGAAAAAATAGAAAACGAAAAAAATTTAGTGACCAAAATAGGAAAGAAGCAATAGATTGGTGACCAAAACAGGAAAAAAAGTAACATACGTGACCAAAATAGAAAAAAAATTGTAAAGTTAGTAACGGTTTTGCACAATTTAATAGTTTGATGACCAAAATAGGAAAGCAAGAATAATTTAGTAACCAATGGTGATGTTTACCCTAAATACTATAAATGGTGATGTTTACCCTAAATACTATAAGTGGTAACATTAAGTATTTTTATTTGGATAATTATTTGATACACCGGCGGTAAGAATTAAAAAAAAATTCATAAGCGCTTTAATTTTAGAGTTTGAGGACTTAATTTAGGGTGTAAGGTTTAGGTTTAGTAGTTTAAAATTCAATGATTGTTAATATAATTTAGGGGTTATAGGTTAAAACCTAAATCTTTAGCATATTACCTTAAAACTTAAAATCTAAACCCTAAATCCTAACCACAACCCCTAAATTCTAACAATTAATCCTAAATCCTAAACCCTACACCTAAACCCCTAAACTTATACCATAAACTAAATCCTTAAACCCTAAAAATAAGGCACTTGTGAAAATTTAAAAAATTTACCGCTAGTGTATCGGATATATTAAATCCTTTTTTATTTTGGAGTATACTTTATTACATAAAAAATAGACCACTATACTTTCAATTTTGGCAAAAATACCGCTAAACTATTTAATTGGTTCCAATCAGGCCACCAACCGTTTAAAATTAACATAGAGACTATGTGGCTGTTAAATAAATCGGTATAATTACACATTTGGTCCTTATTATTTACACAATCTATCAATTTGGTCCTAATTTTAATTTAATAAAATAAATTAATTATTCAATTAGGTGGTCAATACCTTATTGGAGGCAGATTCAATTATTTTAATTTAATTAATTAATTGTTTTCTAGGCAGATTCAAACCAAGTCTTTGGAGTGCAAGTGGTGTATGCTTGCCACTGGGCCAAACATATTTTTGTGATATGAAGTACAACCTTTAGTATATGTCTTAAATAGTTGTTAATGCCCGAAAAAATAGGACCTAGGAAAATGGCACTAGGCAAATTCAAACTAGGGACCTTGAAGTGCAAGTAGTGTACACTTATCACTAAGCCAAGTATATTTTTGCAATATAAAGTACAACATTTAATATATGTCTTATAAGGTTATGAGTTTAGATTCGCTAAATAATTTTAATATAATTCTAAGATTTTGATTTTCAATATAAAAATGATTTTAAGATTTTTATATTTTTAAACTAAATTTAATATATTTTTCAGTTCCAAATTTATTTTTATAATTTCACGTATATAATCATTGAATTGATTTTTTAACTTAATTAATAATTTCAATATTTATTAAAAAATATAATTAAATTATTGTATATATAATTATATTAAAAAATCAAATTTTAGAATTATATTATATTTTGAATTATGTTTGTGAGTTTGGATTCACTGAATAAATTTAATTTTTTTTAAATCGTGCACTAATTATAATGAAAATATATACAAAATATTGTTAATTTTAATTTAATTATTAAATTTATTTAATTGTGATAGATGTTTTTATGCATTATAAGTATGTCATGTTCGAGTTTCCTTTTTCTAGTCATTATCAACCATATAAGACATATATTAAATATTGTACTTCATATTACAAAAAAATATAATTGGCCCAATAGCAAGCACACACCACTTACACTATAAGGATCTTGGTTTGAATTCGTCTATGGCCATTTTTTTGCTTCCATTTGTTGGAGAACGCCGGTACATCCCATGGCGCAGCGGAAAAATTATCCGGTATAATCCACCAGTGATCCATGTACAAGGGATGAATTCGGGGCGATAAAGTCAATACATCTGGAAATTCGCAAAGAGTGTAAGAGAATCCAAATTGAATCTGAGTCGTCACAGTAACGTTTTGACCCCTACGCAGTCCACCCAAATAAAATGAACAATATTTTCTCTTCTCTAACTATTAGAGAGGTTTTCCGAAAAGCATGCATATGGTTGCTAGACCTCATGCCTTTATATAGCATTTAAAACCCTAGTTTTAATTAAATTCGGATTCTTTAAATATACATTATATTTATTCAAATATAATTAAATATGTAAAATTTGATTCTACTTCTATCAGGTTTCTTTAGGGATATATAGATTTTAATAGTATCTGATAATTACATTAATTATCTAGTATTAAAATATATATAACCAAAATTATTTATAATTCCAATAATTATAATAATTTTGGTTTTTACTTATTTCGTGCACAACAAGTTTGTACACGTGCTATATAGTCGATATTTGTTCGTTTTAATCATAAGGTGTGACCCTTGTAGGTTCATGTAACGCTAGCAGTAATATCTAGAACAATTCTAATATTACAAGCAATGGGTGGCATCTAGCAATACATCATTGCCACCTAAGTTACATGAAGTCGTGGTTCGATTTAACCTTTTCCATAATTAACTTTTTTATGTATTTCATCTTTTTGTCCTCATATCTAGATCGCACACAAGTCATGGATTAGTCACACTTGTATAATCCATCTAATATTTCTTATATCTTGAGTAGACTATTATAAACGAATAACTATGATATCCCATATCAATTTATTCGAGCCCCATATCAATTTATTCGAGCATGGACATGCATTTTCTAGTCTCACTCAATCAAGTGGCCTGTGATATTACTCCTATTAGGTAGGAGGGACAAATCCTATCTTGATCAACTATATTCCGCTACATAGATTGTGACATATCCAATATCAGTCTTTATAGCGTAGTCAGTTACGATACACGTTTGATCGTATCAAAATATGTCACTCACGATGTTGAAATAATGATGATCTCAAGTCTAAGGATCATACATGTAATTATCACCATGAGCAATGTTGTGATTGTCACATAATAATCCAAGAAACATGTTCATAGCGGGTTAGTCCAGTATGTCATTCTCTAACACATACTTATGTATTGATTTTAACATCTCCATGTCAATGACAACATTTTGTCATCAATCAACTACATATTAGTCTTAATACATTATTGTTGTATATGCCTACAATAATTCCCGACTAAGGACATTCAAGAATAACTATATTATTCTAAGGACTATTATAATTCAGTTTATTTATAGATGCACAAAATAAGACTGAAATAATAATAATGGCCTTATATTAATAAACAAGATAAAATAAGTATGTCTTTTACAACCATCTCATGATTGGTCTTTGGGCATACTCTAACACTATTTATCCGGGCATTAACAACCATCTAAGACATATATTAAAAGTTGTACTTCATGTCATGAAATATATTTGGTTCAATGGCAAGCATACACCACTTGCACTCCACGAACATTAGTTCAAATTTGCCCTGGGACATTTTCTTTTGTTTCTATTTTTTCATCTCTGATCAGGTAACATGTGTCATCACTTGATTGGAGGGGGAAATTAATTAATTAATTAAATAAAAATAATTAAAGCCCTCAAATCTGGTAATTATACCAGATTGATAGATTGTGTAAATAACGAGAACCAAATGTGTAATTATACTAGTTTATTTAACAGCTACGTCTAGAGGTGGCAAACGGGTCATTCGGGTCGGGTCATTTCAATTCGAGTCAGGTTCGGTTTTGACTATATTAGGTTTCGGGTCGGATCTGTTCTAGTTTGGTTTTAATTCGAGTCTATAGTGATTCGGGTCGGATATCAGTCCGGATCGGGTCACATCAGTTCGGTTGATTTTCGGGTCGGTTGATTTTGGTTTGGGTATTTTCGGGTCAGTTGATTTTGGGTCGGATCAAAATTGGTTCAATAGGAGATCGATATGTTTCAATTTGGTTTTCAGGTTGGATTAGTTTTTTAAACACATATATGGCTTTATAAAACCAATATATTTGACTTTTTAGTGAGTTGTGCGACGATTTACATCAAATCTTTCATTATTTCTTTTAATATATATTTTTTATTTCGGGTTACCTTCGGTTCGGGTTACTTTCGGTTCGGGTCCATTCGGGTTGGTTGAAAATCGATTTGGGTTCGTTCTGTTCGGTTGAAAAATCGGATCGGGTCCATATCGGTTCAACTAAAAATTGGGTCGGTTTCAATTCGATTAGATTTGTTTCGGGTTTCAGATCAAGTTCGGATCATCTTGTTCAGGTCGATATCGGGTCTCGAATTGGGAAAAATCAATTTGAGTCTCAGGTCAGTTTGCCACCTCTAGCTATGTCAGTCTCTCCGTTATTTTTTAACAATTGATGGTCTGATTGAAACTAATTAAATAATTTAGTAATATATTTACTAAAATTAAAAGTATAGACCAACCCATAATTAGGTGGTCATCTATATAGTTTACCTTAAAAAAAATAAAGTGGTAGTTAATACAGAAACACGAGGGGAAGGCTAATGAAATAAGCGCATAACACGGCATTTGGTGTCCTACATTTATGCGTGAGGAGATAGATCACGGCTGCCACCGCCACCACCACCCACCAAACAAACCCATGATTAACCCCAGAAATTAGTCAAGAACTTGACTTGGCTGGACCCTCCGTTTTCTGAACCTTCTTCTTCGCTTCCATCAATTTTACTTTCTGGGTATTTATTCTTAGCTACAAAGGTTCCAGATTTTGGTGTGCTGCAGCAAAAAGTACCCAAAAAAACATTTTTTTTTAAATTTTGTTTTATGTTTTATTGGTAAATGTGGGGAGCTCTTGGAGAACCTGCTGATTCTTATTATGCAGTCCGACCTGAATGCGCTGATGATGTTCCTAGAACCAGATTTAAGATCAAGGTTTGTTTTTTTCTTAGATTGAAAAGTTGGATCTTTCTTTTAAACAAAACGTAGCTCTCCTTTTGCTTTATCATTGGTTCTAGTTTGGTTGAATTTTAGCTTAGCTGAATTTGTTCAATAGAGGTGTTCTCATTCGGATCTGATCTTGAGTTTATATATATGTAAACTGGTGCTGTCAAATGTTTTAGGCAATTAGCTCGATGTAGATTGTGGTTTCTTATATGATCAATTCACTGTCAAGCGCTGTTCAATGTTCATAGGATTCCTTTGTTGTATTGTATTCCTGCCCAACACATGCTTAGACATAAATGTGGTTACTATCCTCCAAATATATGAAAAAAAATTTAGAAAAAACTTCGGTCCACCCTTTCTCTGCTTCGATCCTTCCATCATTGATCATATGGTTTGTTTGAAATGGGTAATAGTTAGAGATGAAAATGGAAAATTGACTTGCAGAATAGACAAAAAGTATATTGATTGTTATTGGTGTTCATGCTGAATTGCTATGGCTATTAATGGAGTAATTTTAACTAAAGAATGAATTTAGAGAAGTTCATAGTGAATGAAATTATATAAAATGGTATCTTAAATGAAATTAACTAGATCAAACAAAACATATTTAAGTATGATAATTTGTATAAAATTATATCATTAATATTATAGAATTTAATGAACATATCTATATATGGTGTAGCAGTATCTAATTTTTGGATCCTTTCATCTGATTTCGCAAGTTCAAAATTGAGTCAAACATGCACATACAGGTGTTGACTACCAATACGTTGTCCGTTTAACTTAGTTTTCAAGTCAATTCGCTTCATAGCTAAAATTTATGCTTCCATTTCAAAAGAACATTTTTTTTATCTTTGTTGATTTTGTAAAAGAAGTTGAGTTCTGCAATAATTGTAAAAGTGCTTTGATTCAATAAAGATGTTTTTCTTGTTTATTTGCTTGTGCAGCCTGGTAAAACTCTAAGTGCGAGAAAATGGCAAGCTGCATTTTCTCCAGATGGACGTCTGGATATCGGAAAAACTCTACGTAGAATCCAACGTGGGGTAAGTGCATATTTGTGTTTTGAAAGGATTGATTGTTCTTGGAAGTAAATTTCATTTGCTTAGATATTTAAATTTCCAAAGTAATCCATTTGGAATCATGGCCATACAAATCTGGCTCAAAAGCTACATCGAGGATCTGGTTGCTCCTTTTGACTAGCACTGTTTCCACCAACAATTTAGTTTTTCAGCAGGTATTGGTTGCAGTCAATGAATAGAAATGTTCTAGCAAGCAAAATACGAATTCAAATGTAGATTTTCACCCCTTTTGATTTAAAAGATTGGTGAGAATTGGTGCAGATATTAATATTGTAATTGCCGAGCCCTCTAAGGACAGTCTATCTATTAATGCAAAGTAACAAAAAAAAAATACATTAATATGTGTCCTGTGTAATTTATGTATCAACCATGCTTTGAAGCATGATGTATGTCATGTGTATTTCTAAACCTTACGTAGAAGAGCATATGCATACTATTGAGTTGTGTTAGGGCTAGGGTATGTTTCTATGTACATGTACATATCTCTGCTTATTTGCTTTTGCCTCTATCTATTGCCATTATTTTTCTTTTGTTTGCAAACATAGGGGATCCATCCATCGATTAGGGGAGAAGTTTGGGAGTTTCTGCTTGGCTGTTATGATCCTGACAGCACATTTGATGAAAGGGATCAAATACGGCAACATCGAAGGTAAATCCATTATTCCCATCCTGTATCAGTTTTCTGTTGGGGCCATTTTCCCCATCGGGGGATCATGCTGAGTGTTGTTCTCACTTCAATCCCGTAGGGTCCAATATGCTAGATGGAAGAATGAATGTCGGGAAATCTTTCCCGTTATTGGAAGTGGCAAATACATCACAGCACCTGTCATCAGTGATGATGGGCAGCCCATTCAAGACCCTTTAGTGCTTTTAGAGGCAATTCCAGGCAAGTTATTGGCACTGTACCCATTTTTTCCATTCTAAACAGTAGTCGCTGAAAGTGAAGTAAACCAGGCTTTAATACCTGATTGATTATTCAGGTACAGATGCTAATAATGCTGACATGGTGAACAAGCTTCTTCCTCGTGGTCCTTTCGATAAGAAAGTAATCCGGTGGTTGCTTACATTACATCAAATAGGTTGTTTATTGTTTTAGACTTCAAATGCATGCCTTGCTTTCATTTGTTGCTTTCTTCTCTTAGTCGTGATCATGTTTCTCATATTTATGTTTCTGTCAGGTCTTGATGTTATTCGCACCGACAGGACTTTAGTATTCTATGAGAAACAAGAGAATTTGTCGAAACTTTGGGATATTCTCTCCGTTTATGCCTGGATAGATGCGGATGTTGGCTATGGTCAAGGCGAGTACTTTCTTTCATAAAACAATGATTATAGGTTCTATTTGTTTATTTCCTTACTCGATCAAACCTTGGATTTATTTATTCATTTTCCTTAAAATGCCATTAATTTAGCCACTTTGTATTGTTCATTATTAAGGAAAAAGTTTCATCAGCTTTAGAGTTATGTTCACTTCATAGTTCAAGAGAAAGTTGCTCTAACTTTTCATTTCTTTAAAGTATCCTGTCTGATGCTTATCTGGACCCGGGGATAGCCTTATAGGTATATGACCCTCCAAGAATCCACCAAATACATAGTTTTTTTTTAATTTGACCTTTGTCTGGCACTCACACCTAAGTCCTTGTAACTTAGGTTAGTAGGTCTTTATATAGTTAGTGGTTTGTAAATTTAATAGCTGTAAAGCTCATTTGCTGTAATCTCCATTCATTCTACCTTGATTTGTAACTAAGGGAACAATAATTCTTTTTATATCTACATTGTAATCAAATACTATTTCCGAAAGTTAAATTCAATTATAATGTTGAGCAGGAATGAGTGATCTTTGCTCTCCCATGATTATTCTTCTTGAAGATGAAGCTGATGGGTTTTGGTGCTTTGAGCGTCTGATGCACAGATTGGTACGTTTACTTTCATTTTAGTTTAATACAAAAGTCATTGCAGCATGATGCTTATCTTTTCATGTGCACTAGGTCTATTTCGAGTATCTTTTCTAATGTATAAAGTTCACTTTACTATGATCACATGACTTGATTTTTTATACTCCATTTTCTTTTCTAAGATTTTCTTTCTTTCAGCTTTGTTACGAGTTTCTTATGATTTATGTTCATGTTTTAAATCTTAAAGCGAGGAAATTTCAGATGCACCGAGAATTCTGTTGGGGTAGAGACTCAACTTGGTTATTTAGCCGCTGTGACTCAAGTTATTGATCCGAAACTTCATCACCATTTTGGTATGAAATGAAATTTATTTCTTTCGTTCTCTAGTTTTATACATTGTGCTTTCTTCAGCTCCTCTTCTTCAAGTATAAATGTCCTACGGATATCTTGACATGGATTTGAGGATATGATACTCTCAAGGATTCTCCAAATGCCCGGAAATCTTGAAAAAGATTGAACATTCCTATGTCAGACATATCCATATTCATTACTCACACCTAAGTCCGAGTAACATAGTTCTTCAAACATTTTGGTAGGAACGTAACTTGCGTTGCTCTCTTCTATTGTTTTACAGAAACACTGGGTGGAGGTAACTATGTCTTTGCTTTCCGGATGCTGATGGTTTTGTTTCGCCGAGAGTTCTCGTTTTGTGATTCATTGTACTTGTGGGAGGTACATTCAACACTTCTAATGCTAATGAATGATTGTTATGAAACATTTAGATGCATATTTTATTGAAGAAAAATCACTCCCCCGAACTTCGTTCTTTAATCTGTAATACAATTGGTTTCCGGGGAATAAAGCTAAAGGATCGAGATAGAGTCCTATGAATTATATTGATAAACAATTTCATAAATGTTCCGTTGTGCCACGTTGAGCACTCTTATGTGATTTCTACAATTTTAACAAATCAGTTCCTGTGTTTACGGAATACGTATTTCTGTGTTTTGGCATTCTTCACAAGAATTTTACTCTTAAAGTCACTTTGTATTGTTACCTAAACTTTCTGCAGATGATGTGGGCTCTCGAATACGATCCGGACTTGTTCTCTATGTATGAAGAACCTGGATCAAAGACAGCCGAGGCTGTAGGTTCCAATAAAGGGAAACTGAAATCAACACGTCAGTGCGGGAAGTACGAGAGAGAAAATATGAAAATCAAAAGCTCTGATGCTCCACTCCCGATCTCTGTTTTCCTTGTTGCTAGTGTCTTAAAAGATAAGAGCTCAAAGCTACTGCATGAAGCTCGGGGCCTCGATGACGTAGTTAAGGTGAGCTTACATGTTTGTAGCTTTTACTCCCGAATAATGAAAAAACACCAGTCTATAAGATTAAGCACCAGTCTATAAGATTAAGCAACGATCGGCTTGGAACGCCACGATTATGCATCGGACCTTCCAAAACCATGAAACATGAGCGAAAATGGCATGAACACACGAACATGTCAAAATTTATATAAAAAAACTATCATATATCGTCTTAACGCTTTTACCTGTCTTGTTTTAATTTTTTTTATTATCAGATTCTAAATGACATGACTGGAAATCTGGATGCGAAGAAAGCTTGCATTGGTGCATTGAAACTTCATAAAAAATATTTGAAAAAGGTATTGCCTTCTTTTCATTCTCCCATCAGTTCCTTAAGTTTCCTATACCCATCTTCGGATACATATATAGAGAGAATGCAATTATGCATGTACATGTCAATGTCATTGCTAAACGATTCATTCGTGCGTAGCATTCATTTCTAGGATTTAGGATCATAATTTCATTCCTATGTCTGATTATATGTCGGACGCAGTCAGAAAATGCAGAGTCCAGACAACATAACCTAAATGATTCATTTCTAAGATTTCTTCCAAGTAAATTCTTTTGCAGATAACTCCATTAACTCTTTCATTTCATGTCTTGACCACAGGCCAAGAAGACATAACAATATGAAATTTTCGTGAACTCGGCCATGAAATAATGATTAGTCTCTTTTTCACGTCCCATACTACGACTTCATGATGAACCCTGGTTCAGGTATTACCGATCTCCGTATACGAATCTGTTGTGTTGTATTTACTATTTAGTATATATCTTTGTGTGTTTATGATCATTCAATTCTCAGTAAAATACAGAAGAAAATAGTTGATCATGTATAAATTCTTCACACCCTTTTCATATTTAAAGGATTTTGGAGATTATCTCTTCGTATCCGTATTTCGCATGTATCGAACATGGATGTCAAATAAAATCGCAAGTATTTTGAACAAAAAAATATGTAATTTAATAATAATAATAATAATAATAATAATAAATTGGAGAAACATAGCTTGGAAGTAAGATTGGAGCATAATTTCCCATAGGCCAGACTGGATAGACAATCACATATTATCAAAATTTCATTCCTCTAAAATACATTGACAGAAAGCAATTTATAGTTGTAAAAAAACTAATATTCTTTCAAAGTAAAACTACCAACAGAGAATTACATTAACAAAGGATTAAGAATTTTATGGAACAAAAAATGAAGGAATCTTCGATATCCAACTAATATTGCACTGAGAAGAAGAGGGGAAAATCAACAATGAACATGAAATCCCATCCAATACCAAAGGCAGGTCCCAGCTGTAGTTTTTTATGTTCTACCATTAAATTTGAACCCTTCTTCTGGTACGTAAGATGTATTCCTTTATCGAAAAACCCCGGCATAAATGCTTTGATCGACTGCCAACATGACACCGATCGGGCGAAAAAGTGGAAGTTTGATCTCACCAACATAACTATGTGGCACATATGTCTCGGTATTATGTTTCAGCATACAAACAACATACCTTCTTTAAACGAAGGCTGTCATTAACCCTCATCATCAGAACTAGAACTAAAATCAGTCCTTCGTTCAGCAATTGCGGAAAAAAGCTTCTGATGAGGATCGGGGGAAGTCGGTGCAAAACGGGACTCGGAGGAAGATGATGATGCATTGGACTCCTGTTTTTTATGTGCTTTTACTGGCTTCCTTGGGGCATCTCTAACTTCTTTGCAAACCTTATCCAAAATTATCAAAAAGTCGTGTATGATGACGAACAAGCGTAAGCCCTCATCCTTGTGTGCGTTACCGTGAAAATAATCGCCAGTGCTCTTCACCAATGTCATTATTCTCTTCTCTTCCTCGAGCAACGATGTGACATCAGCCTCTGCATTCTGCACAAAACTTTTTAAGGTTTCATGAAAACCACTTTCTTCCCTCAAATTGTTCACCTCCGTATTCAAGAAATTCCGTGCTTTTAGGAGCCCATGGCCAAGTTTGGCAGTGGTTCCTGTTAAGGTTTCGGCATCTATTGCTGCTGCTTTCTTGACATTTTCGAGTTCACTACTCAGATGGGAAACCACCTGAAGACCAAGGCTATGGTAGTGCTCTTCCGTATCTGGGAGAACATCCTCAAGATTGATGGAACTTTTGCTTTCTCTTGCAACACGGGCAGCTTTCATGCCTTCAGTGCGTATAATTTCTTGGACGACAAAGTGCAATAGAGTGGTCTTGCCATCTACTCCTTTAACATCTGATAACTTCAAAAGCGTGTCAAGCTTGAAAGCTTGTGCACCACCACGGAATGTCCCATCATTCATGCGATTTCCGGTTTTAAGAACAGCTTCTAAAAGCTTGAGGAATAAGCGGCTACTTCTTAGTTCCTTGCAAGCAACCTGCCAAATTAGTAAATACAGAATTCGATTGAATAAAACATATATTTTGTTGACTGCCTAAAAAATCAAGAAGTTTTCGACCTAAATGTCGGTCGTGATCCATGCAAGTCATGCAAATTAAAATTAATGACCCACCTCTAATGTTTCAAAGGACTCTCTTGTGAAAGTAACCTCCTCATAAAGAGAGCACATATAAATCAGGGTTTCCATTCGTTTAAAAGCAAAAGGGATGTCAACCAAGACTTTCAAGAACCGCTCAGCAGGGCCGAGTTGGGAAATTTCACCATTGAACATTCTAAGTTTGAGTTCTTCATCCGCTGTCGGGGCCATCTTCAATAAATTTTGAAGGAGTTCAACAGGGAGCTCATTTCCTGATATTTAAAACAACAGGTCAGAATATCATAATATTTTACTTTGCAGAAATGAATAGAGAAGGCATAGAAAAGCTCTGCCAGTATGTTCACTTCATTTTCCTCCTTGACCTAAAATCGGAAAGAGCGGGATGAAAACTATTCTACCATGTATGGTTAGCTTCAACGAAATGCAAATGTTTTGCATTCTTCAGGCATAAGGATAGGATTACTCACGTTAGATATATTTGTAACTGCGACTCTTTTCCAAGATGTACAATGTATGAAAAATAAGAAACAGCTAAGAGAGTAGCAAATCGTATACAAAATTTTCACATTCCATAGAGGGTCATTTTTTAGTATATCAGCCAAGTAAATGCCGTGACTCAATTCTTGGTTAGTTTTCAAAATTTTCCACCCGTAGTTGAAAGCCATGGATATTATAGTTACTGGTGAAAATGGTAGTAGTCATAATTGTTAAGCATGCTCTGCTGATGGCCGTGTATGCCACACAATCATCAGTCTGGAGCAGGGATCAAAAACCTACGGATATGTCTCTCACAAGCACATATTTGAAAGGACAAATAAGATGGAGAAAATCACCTTCACGCAGAGCATCACAAACTTCTTCTGTGGTCACATTCAACGCCCGCAAAAGGATTGCTAAATTTTGTGCCTTCTTGGGATCAAGGATTTGAATATACTTGGGCACAGATTCCAGGGTAGAGTTCTCTTTCTTTTTGTCATTTTTGTTCTTGTCAATAGCTGCATACCCAAACAGGGTTTCTATCATCTCCTCGTTGAACCTGCAAAAGTAATAGTATAAATGTATGTCATACTGATCCATTGGCATAAAGAATAAAGGGAAAACAATAAGAGAACTTTTACATACTGGAATGATCCAGATTTAATCTGATTCCAGACCATCGAATGATCAGGGTTCGCTGCAACTTTATCCCAGAAAAATGGCTTCAGTTTAGCTTTAGGAGCATTGCCATCGTCTGCTGAGCCAGATCCCTCGCCAGAGATAGCATTTGATGTTCGTTGTGGTCCGCTTGGCGGTCGAGGCACCTTGGGACCTGAAGGCATTGGTGGAGGTGGCCTGGGAGGTCCGAGACCGGTACCTGGAGGAGGTGGTGGTGGGCGAGGACCAGGTTTGGCACCAGGAGGCATAGGTGGTGGAGGAGGTCGAGGGGCCATAGTGGCAGAGGGAGGTGGTGGAGGAGGTCGAGGGGCCATAGTGGCAGAAGGAGGTGGTGCAGGACTGGTTCTAACGGGGGCAGGAGGTGGTGCAGGACTGGTTCTAACGGGGGCAGGAAGTGGTGCATGACTGGTTCTAACGGGGGCAGGAGGTGGTGGAGGACTGGTTCTAATTGGGGCAAGAGGTTCAGGAGGAAGAGGATCTGCTCTGTACGGAGAAGGCTTCAAAGGAGGTAATCCTGGTCGGGAAGCACCAACCCTTCCTGGAGGCAGTGGTAGCAGTGGCTTAGTATTGCCTGATATATTAGAAGATTCAGCTGAGGCTTTGGTGGCAGCAGCAACAGCTCCGAATGATGACTTACCATCGAAGGGGAGTTGTTGGGCATTAGATTGATTATAAACATTCCCATTAGTTGAGGCCTTTTTATGTAAGCTCGATTCATTTCCAAACGATTGATGACCTAGCTTCTCTTCTTTATTAGTTCCAAAATCATATGCATGAGAAGAACCTGAAAAGAAAAAAAATGTTTCGATCAATAACCTTCCGAAAGCTTCTGGAAAATAACAGTCTGGGAAAAGTATATACCCCCAGAGAATTCATTTAAGCTTAAACTCAGAAGGGGCCTGTCATCGTTTTGTTTAGCTGAATAACCTCTACAACAGCATAACAAGAACAACAACGCTGCAGCAACAGATGTTACTACTGCACTCACAACACAAGCAATAATAATTGTTCTACTGTTATCAGTCCCCTTGCGTCTTGGGTCCATGTTGGCTGGACTTATATTGTTCGGAAGATCATTTATCGGAGCTGCAGCTTCATTAGAAGGTATAGGAAAAAAAGAGGGCAAAGATGCCGAACTTTCTGGACTCAAATGAGGTAATTCAGAATTAGGAGAAGGGGCGGGAGCCGGGGATGGTCCTAAGTTCGAGGCAGGAGCTATGGCAATGCTCTCAGTAGCCAAAGCCCGTCTAGGAGCTCCATGCCAGTGAAACAATGACTCGAAATATCTGGTGTACCAAGCCTTAAAGCCACTATCTTCTCCGGAAACTTGGAATAGAAGATTATTCTTTCTTATGCAGTCAAAAAGAGCTAGTTTTAACTCCGGATGGAGAACGCTAATCAGTTTTTGAACACTTTCTCCCTCTAATGAGTATCTTTTTGTAGTAATATCATTGGTTGTATGGGATTTTTGCCCCGGAAGATATAAATTCGGATCTTCAAAAGCTTCGTTTAAATCATTCAAATCTTGTCTGCAACTTATCCATAACAACTCAGCCTGCATGTAAACAACAATTGAATAATTTTAAACAAGATTGCAGCAAAGAAAATGTGGGCTTTTTTCCTACATCCTAAACCTGCAGAAACGAAAAGCATCATAATGTTCTATCCTATTGATAGCGACTCGCAGTTAATTTCATGAACAACTTTTAACCTTTTGTACAATGACCATAACATCGAATGTCATTTTCACTAATTGATGCAACCAAAATTCGATATTCATGTCATTGTCATCCAAAAATGAGATGATAAGCTTTAAAACATAATAAAACAGCATGATTCAAGAAAATTCAGAGTGCACCTTAATTTCTGCATCAACTCAAAAGGTCAAACACCTAATGCCACTTCTACTTCTCAAAAGTTCAGTATGCACCAATGTGGCTCCAACTCATAAATTTTCTTAACGTACCAATGTCCGAAACCCATGCCTAACGCATATTAGAATGTAGGTACTGGATTATGACCATTCAAAGACCCCTCAAATACATGGGAAACTTATAAAGAAATGAACATACCCGTGTCAAACACTAACACCTGAATATGAATAACATAGGTATGCACTATCCATCAATACATGCAAGCTACCAATATCATGAAAAATTCTCTGGGTCCAGAAAACATTTCAATGCATTAACACCTAGTACTCCCACGTATTTCGACCTCTAATGTTGGTTTTCGTTTTCCCGACTTCCAAAATACTAATTCAATATCTCTAAGAAATCATTGAAAGATCATTACATGTTACAAAGTTCAAAAATGCTTGAGTTGAATGCTGAAATATGGTTCAAAGATATTCTCAAGGTTCCATTAAACGTGCTATCATCCATTTCTACCCAACAATAAAAGGCTAAAGCATAGATTTCAAATACAATTTATTTGCTAATAAACAAATCAACTGCAGCCAATGAACATTAATGTAAATACAAACAATCACTTAAGCAAATCAAGACTCAAGAGAAAAGAAGCAAAGCAATCTACTTTACCAGATTCTCATTAATCTCCCCAGATGCTGGATCTACTAATTGGTTAAGAAATGCTTCTTCTTCTCCAACCTTACTGTAATCTAAGCTGGAAGTCAATGATACACAAAACAGAGCTACCAAAAACACCAAACTAATTTTTCTTAAGAAACCCATTTTTTCCTTATACAATCAACATCAGCACAGGCACAAAGATTGATTCTTTTTCATATGATCAATAACCCAAACCCACCACCAGCGACACTAACCAAAACCCTACCAAGTTCTATCATCCACATTCATACTTTAAAACACTCGGCACCAACTCGATTCAGAATATCCTTCAAAGGAAACCCCTTGAAATCTGCTAAAGTACTGATCAGAACTCAGACCAAACAAAACCCATAATTTATCCTCCTCTGCAAACCCGAAAAGATGGATCAAAATCGAGCTTTGAAACCAGAAAACCAAAACCCAGAATTTATCCTCCTCTGCAAAGCCGAAAAGATGGATCAAAATCGAACTTTGAAGCCCGAGAAACAAAACCCAGAAAGCAGGAAAGAAAGTATGCGCTGAATAGAGCTGAAAAAATCAACTGAAAAGACGAAAACAAAAGGCAATGGATTTCAAATCTTTCTCTTCTTTAGTAATCAAAAGACCCCAATGAACACATGAACAGGACAAAGATGGGACCTTTTTTAGTATGGAATTTATGACCGAATCATATATAATGAATGGCAGCTCATTGGGGAGAAGAAAATGCATAGAAAAGACTTAATCGGCATGTAAAAGAAGTTACTTTTGCATTTTAATTCCTACAAATTAGTTGACAAAATAGAATGTTACCCTTGCCCAAGGTTTTCCCTGATTCTTATTTTTGAGATTTTTTGTTTTTTTCTTAATTTTTTCGATTAAATTTATGATATATCAACGGTAAATACTTTTTAGTACGGAATAGTATTAAATTTTAAGATCGATTTTGTATAATCTTTTTTCCTCGTAAATAAATTTATTTATTATAGTTTCAAATTTAAATATATATAATATATATATATTCAAGACGGTTCAATGATTTAAAAGATTTTGAACAATTTATTAAAATAAGATTTTGAACAATTTAAAAAAAATAAATATATGTTGACTCACTGTAAGTGTGGCAGACTGACTTTTAAATAAAAATAAGTATAATAAAACTCAAAATCAACGAACTATAATAACATTTTTTTTTCATGTATTTAATTATCAGTCCATAACTAATCTTTAATTTTTAACATTTATCTCAACTTTTTTCTAATGCACTTTTTCAAAACCACCCCTACTAAAATAATATTCGGTAAAGAAATGAAAAGTAAATTTACTAATTATAATTTTTAATCTTTATATTTTTAAAAAAGAATATTGATTTTTGAAGGGGGAAAGTTTTTTTTTAATCTAAACAAATTAAAAAATCATTGGAAAAAGGGGTTGAAATTATTATTATTTTAAAATATATTATAATGTCTAGAAAGAAAATAATGATGGTTGAATGTTGGATGAAGGAAATTGTCAAAAGTTGACCTAATTTCTTAGAAGCTTCATGTGACAAATGCAAAGCAATTCAGCACAAAAAAGATGACCCTTTAAAACCTACGCGTTTCCTTCTTAATATATAATTAAAATCAAAGAATAAATTATTTTATATCAACACTTGTAAGTAAATTTAATTTGGAGGTGAGTAGTCTTTCTTGAGACGACGGTGATTCGATTTTTCGAGTTACTCGTTTTTTATATGTTTAATAATGAAAGTTCTTATTAATTCATGATAATTTATTGATTTTATTTAGAATGCACAATATTTTTGAAGGATAAATTATACGAAATATCATTAAACTTTAGTCTTTATATCAGTCATATTACTGAATAATAAAATGATACACGAAATACCACTGAATTTTGTTTTTTGTTCAATCCAAGCATTCGACTGTTAAATTCAAAACAGCGTCGTTCTGGCATAGTTGTTTTTATACCTAAGATAGGCCAAAACGACGTCGTCTTGTTAGAGAGAAAAATTAAGAAAACAAAGCATTTTAGGGGATTGAACCAAATACCTCTAAGATTAAAAGTTTACAACAAATCACCAAGCCAACTTAAATACTTGATATAATCTTAACAAAAATAGCATATAAATAATACTGTAGTTGAACTTAATTCCATTTATCTCATGATATAATTTATAATATTTAGGCTTAAATAAAAAGTAAGTGCCCAAAGTACATCACTTTTAAACTTTAGATGCCTAAAGTATTTTTGTAAAAATAGGTGCCTAAAGTTTTAAATGTTATAATTTTTGGTGTCCAGCCGTTAAAAAAACTGTTATCCGTTTAAAATGTGACACATGAATATTGGTTTTTTTAATTATTTTTTGAAAAAAACTTTAAAATTTAATTTTTTTAAAAATCTCGAAACTTACAAAAAATGTTCAAATCAGTCTCTAAATCCCTAAAAGCCCCTAAATCCCCACCGCTTTCGTCGCCGGCTCCACCCCCACCCGTTCGGTCGCTGAAACTAGCCTGTCATTTCTCTCAACTCGCCGTCGCCGGAAATCGACGAACAATGTGCCAATCGAACAGTTATTTCACGTTCGACGTTCAATGTTCGGGTGGCACACTATTTGTCGGTTTTCGACTACGGCGAGTGGGGGGAAATGGCCGGCTGGATCCGACGACTAAAATGGTAGGGTCGGCGACAGCGGCTAGCGGTGAAAGCGGTGAAATTTTGGGATTTTAGGATTTGGGGACTATTTTAAAAAGTTTTAGAATTTTAAAATTTTTTACATACTATTTTAAAATTATATCATGAGATAAATGAAATTAAGCTCAATTGTAGTATCATTTAGATACTATTTTTGTTAGGATTATATAAAGTATTTAAATTGGCTTTGTGGTTTAGTGTAAACCTTTCATCTTGGGGTCCTTGGTTCAATCCTTCCCAAATACTAATGTTTTCTGTTTTTTTTTTTCTAACAAAATGATATGCCAAAATAACGTCGTTTTGAATTTAACGGTCGAGTGCTCGTATTGAACAAAAAATAAAGTTCAGTAATATTTCGTGTATCATTTTATAGTTCGGTGATATAATCGATATAAAGACTAAAGTTTAGTGGTATTTTATGTAATTTACACTTTTTTAATTAAGAAAAGAGATGAAAAAAACATAATATTTTTGTTGTTAAAGTCAACGCACCATATCACGAATATATAATTTTAATTCGGTGAAATAAAACAAAAAAATAAAAATTTATTGTCTCAAATAGTCTTCAAATTAGATCGAGGGATATCGTATCTTGAGGATAACTTTTTACCATGGTTATAGATTTTACGGTAACTAATATTCACTAAATTGTTAGCATACTTTTATTTTGATGACTAAATTTTTAAACTTACGATATTGTAATTAAATTTTTAATGATTTTTTATTAAAATCGCTCTCATTAACTGATGTTAAAGAATGTTGACATTTATGTTAATTTTTCTCTTCCTCTCTTTTTTTCCTACTATGCTTTTCCTCCATAATTGTACTTACGATTAGATTTTTTTTTACATATTTTTGGATCGTTAGATATAAGAGTGTTTATCAAGCAAATTGGTCACGAGTTGAGTAGTGCTCATTAAAAAATTTCGTTGCTCGACTCAACTCGTTAAGCTCGCCAAACTTTTTATTTTGTTTTTTTAAAATGCAAGTAAAATTTAATGATACTATTAGTGCTTAATATAACCATAGAAAATCATGGGGAAAAACATTAGGTCTAAGGAGATAAATAAATAAACATGTCATGATTGAGTTAGAGATTAAGTCGTATTCGAATGTGAGACTCTTTTTAATTTTTCAACAATCATCGAGTGTGAGAATTAACTTTTTTTTAGTTCTTGAGAAATACATAATGTTTTAGAAATTTGAAACCAAAATTTTATAGGTAAATTACCTAGTAATTCACTAAACTTTTCAAGAGTTTTCAACTAGTATTTAAACTTCTTGAAATATAAATTTTGAAGATAGCCACCAAAAAATTATAAAAAAAATTATAAAAAAATAACACGCTACTCACAAACTCAAGTTAAGCCTTGCTCAAGTCAAATCAACTTGAGGTGAGCATTAACCAAGTTATGACTAAGTCAAACTCGAATTGTTTGCGAGCTACTCAACTCAATAAATACACATAGTTGGATGATAATAAATAAATTGTTTATGTTAATAGTAAAAAATGAGGAGAATTTTATAATAAAAAGTGAATACTATAATCATCCATCTACTTTCATCCAACAATTCAAAAAATGTGTAAAAATAAAATAAATTTTAAATAATGTAAGTAAATTATATTTTTTTGAAATCGTTAAAATTAATTTATAAAAATCAAAATTAATAACCAATATATATTTAGATAAATTTAAAAAAAACTAAATAAAAATGAATTTAGATTGAAAACTTACACCGTAAAATACAAATTTTGTAACACTAAAATTTAGGGAGGACAAAAAAACGGATTTCGACCCAATCCAATTTAATTGGGTCAATTTTTTTAAAAAAAAAATTCAGTTTTCATAAAGGGTCAGTCATGTTTTGAGAAGGTAAAAATTTCTCACCCAACCCGATTTATCTGGACTTTAAATTTTAGAGTCCAAACACACCCCATTGCAAACCTGAAATCTGAGATTCTCATATTTCAATGGTTGATGAATTGGAAATGATTGAGTTAAAGCTAATGCACATGGTCACATCGCCGTTGGCAATCGTCACATCGCCGAGCAGCTTGCTCAGCTCTTCGTCGTTCCTTACGGCGAGCTGGATGTGGCGTGGCACGATTCGGGTCTTCTTGTTGTCTCTCGCTGCATTTCCAGCTAGCTCAAGAACCTAAAATCATAATGTTAACTAAGATTAGGCATAATTTTTATAAATAGGAACCCTAAATTATCCAATTTTAGGGATAAAAGCCAAGCAAACCTAATTTCGAATCTAAGAAAGAGGAAATATAGTGAAATTTACAAAAACAAAGCACGGATCCGAAGACGAAACCCTAATTTCATGCAGATATAATTAAAATACCTGATTTAGAACATATGTCCACTTTCAAAATAAATCTAATTGCAGAAACCTTAAATTAACATTATAGATTTGAGATTAAATTTGTCGATAGGAAATCTTATACAGATCGAAATCTAAAAAATAAATTCTCACATTTCAAAGAACAAAAATAGAAATTCGGAATTAGATTACAAATCAACACGTCCTAATGAGAAACCTCGAGAAAAACGAAAGTTAATGTACCTCGGCGGCAAGATATTCAAGAACAGCGGCGAGGTAAACCGGAGCTCCAGCTCCGACACGCTCAGCATATTTTCCAGCCTTGAGGAACCGAGCGATACGACCCACCGGAAACTGAAGCCCGGCCTTGCTACTCCTCGATGTCGCCTTCTTCGACGCTCCGGAACCGAGAGTTTTGCCCCGACCGGCCATTTGTACCCGAAACGAACAAGTAAAACGAAGAAATACAAAATTTGGAGCGTAAAAAGGAGAAATAGAATATCACTGAAATTTTTGCCGCTTATTTTGGTATAAATAGAGAAGAGTGTGAAGAAACTACCCAATGGGAAGAGAGTACGCGGATGGAGAATGAGAACCGTAGGATGGCAATTAAATGAACGGTTTGGATCTGAAATCGAACACCTCTTCAGTCTTTTTATTTTATTTTCATTAGTTAAAATTTAGGGAGGGAAATTTCAGTTTTTGTCCTTTCAAATTAGAATTCAATGGAAAATACGTTATGACGGAAATGTTCTTGATATTTGAGAAATTTCCAAATTTGTATAGTTGGATAATTGTGTTTTGTTAGATAATAACTGATAGCGAATTATATTAGCTAATAGTTGATAATAAATTATATTGATTGATTATATTTTTTATTAAGTAGACAAATATTCACATTATCAAAACAAATGTTAGAATTTAAAATCAAACAAAATGAAATAATATAATTTTTTTTGTCACTCAACCAATTAGTAAATTTTCATTAATTGTATAAAAATATTTGACAAACTTTTCAAAAAATATTTGACTAAAATTAACAGATAATTATTCATTTATTTGAACAAATAAAGTAGCATGCAAGAACTTTTATATTCAATAAGGGAAAGATATATGAAAAAAAAGGTTTTGTTTCACTAGAAAAACTGTGAACAATTTCTTAATTAAAATTTGATTAAAATTATTATAAATCTCGTAACATTAAACATGACATTAACAATTAACATGATGGTTGCATTTAAATTGTATTAGATTTTCTATTTTTCTGTTGTTCATTTTAGTATCGATATAGCCCTTAGGCGTATCGATGTATTTTTCAACTCAAATTTCAGTGAGCAAAATCCGTACTGATACGGCTATATCGTATTGATACGCCCCTGATTTTACACTGAATCCATTTCAATACCCTCCACGCGTATTGATATGCCCATACTTTTATATGCACAACGGTTTTTTCTTCTTTTGATAGGTATCGATATGGGTCTTCGTGTATCGATACAGTTGGTCACCTAACAACATTTATTGCGGGAAAAAGAGTCCCCAACAGCTCTATTGATGACCTCAACTACCCAAACGGTTAGAAATCAATGAAGGGGTATAAAATCAAGTCTCCAAAGCTGTTGCAACAACTATTGAACAAGTCCAAAGCATTCAACCAAAATCCAACCACTTTTGAGCTTTTAGAGTCAAACCCTTGTACCCAACTTGTGCAATATTCATTGTAATTCTTTGTTTCAAGTTTGGGGAGTGTACATTTGTATTTGGGCAAATCATCTACCTATTGAGAGGTTAAATTTTCATTTTCCAGAACTTTTTCCAAAAGAGTGATCTTGATCAAGCTTTAGGTAGAAAGCTTGATCGATTTGTAACGGTTTCCTCCTAAGCCTAGAAAAGGGGATGAATTCCTTAGTGAATTGTTTGAAATCCTTAGTGGGGAGCTAAGGTAGTGGATGTAGAGCTTGTTAGAAGCTTGAACCACTCTAAAATCCATATGTCTCTTTTTTATCATTCCTTTTTCTTCCCTACAATTTTTTAATTGCCAATTCACCCCCTCTTGCCCATTTTCCATCGATTGATCATCTCAACAATTGGTATCGGAGCCTAACTCATTGAGGGATTAACATCCACTTGAGATGTTCCTAGAAATGATCCAATCAATCGACAATCAAGTCATGACGTCTACCCCAGCCAAAACCTATATGAGTCGCAATCGACCACCAAACCACCCTTTTCAATAGAGATAACTACCTATATTGGAAGAACCGAATGAGACTATTTATCAAATCTAACGATTACCTCATTTGGGATGTAATCAAAGACGGGTCATCCATTCCAATGAAGCAAGAAGGAGATAGGCAAGTTCTTAAGGCCAAGCAAGAAATGACGGATAAAGAACGAACGAAGCTTCAAGTGAACGACAAGGCCTTGCACATGCTCTTTTGTGCACTTAGACCGGATATGTACTTGAAGATGTCTTCATGTACAAGTGTAAAAGAGGTGTGGGACACGCTCAATACCACATATGAGGGCACCAATGATGTCAAGTAGACCAAGATTGGACTCCTCAACTTGAGCTACGAGAATTTCAAGATGGAGCCTGATGAGAATGTCACAAAGATGTTCGACCATTTCTCCATTATCGCCAACGGTCTCAAAGGCTTTGGAGAAGTCATCCCCGAAGACAAGCTTATCCAGAAACTCTTCTATTCTCTTCCTGAGTCTTGGGATAGGAAGAGAATCGTTATCATCGAGGCAAAGGATTTGAAGACTTTGAAGCTCGATGATCTTATGGGTTCTCTTCTTACTCATGAGATCATAAAGCAAGTAGAGAAGAAGAAAAGAGAATAGAAGAGAAGAAGATGAAAAAGAAAGAGGTAGAGAAGAAGAAAATCAAAATTGCTCTCAAAGCTTCACAAGAAGAGAGTGATTCAAGTGAGGAAGAAGTTGAGGAGATGGCTATGTTAGCCAAAAGATTCACTTGGTTCATGAAGTCCAATCGCGAAAGAATGTTCAATAGAAGATGAGACTTTAAGAACAAGAACAATGAGGAGTAGAAGGATCAACTCATATGTTTTGAGTGCAAAAAGTCAGGGCACATTCGAACAGATTACCCTTAACTCAAAATGAAGAGCTTTATGAAGAAGAAGAAGAAGCTCAAGGCCAACGTTGCTACTTGGAGTGATGAGGAATCATCAAATGAAGGGGAGAAAAAAGTTGCTAGCCTTTGCCTCATGGCTTTTGAGGATGATCCAAAGGTAACCTCTAACTCATCATCTTTTGATTTTACTTTCGATGAGCTTCAAGAGGTTTATGACGAGTTGGTGGAGAAATTTAAAGAATCAATTTTGAAAAACAAGAAAACAATTTCTGATTTAAAAAATAAAATGATTTTTTATCCAAAAACCAACGCCGAACTTGAAAAGAAGGTTCTAGCTTTATAAGAAAATTAAAAATACTTTGAAAAAGAAAATATTGATTTGAACAACCTTCTTTTCGAATTTCATGATCATCACCACAATGAGGTGAATAATCTCAAAGCTTCTTTGAGCAAAGTTGGGAAATCTAATTTTAAGAAAAGGTGAATCTTCAAAACTCAATTATGTAAAAAGAAACTTTGGTAACCACAAACAAAGGGGCTTCCAAAGGTCATCTAGAGGTAAAAGAATTAGAAGTGTTTGGGTTCCTAAGGAACTAGTTGCTTATAATAATATTCATGCCATTGCTTCTTGAATTCCCAAGGGAACCAATTTTTGGGAGCTAATACTCATAAACCCAAAATAATTTAGGTACCAAAAACCAAGGCTTAATTCTTTGTTTGTAGGGGGAGCATGGCTACAAGGCCAAAGCTACATATGCAAACTCATGGTACCTTGATAGTGGATGCTCAAGACACATGACCGATGAGAATAGTAGATTCTTAGAGCTAAAGCTAAAAAGTGGAGGATTAGTGACATTTGGTGACAACTCAAAAGGCCACATTGAAGGAATTGGTTCAATTGGTAATCAGTCTTATATTCTCATTGATAATGTTTTATATGTCAACGGTCTAAAACATAATTTACTGAGCATTAGTCAGTTATATGATAAAGGTTTTAATGTTCTCTTTGATGTAAATGGTTGCAAAATTGTGAACATTGAAGCAAACAAAATAGTGCTAATTGGTTATCGCATAGGAAACATTTACATGGTGCATTTAGATGACATTCATATTTCAAATGCATGTTTTGTTGCAAAAGATGAACAAGGCTCATGGCTATGACATAGAAAACTAGGGCATGCAAGCATGAGTGTTTTAGAAAAATTGGTTTCAAAAGATTTAGTAAGAGGTTTGCCTAAAATAAATTTTTCACTTGACAAAATTTGCGATGCATGTGCAAAAGGCAAATATAAAAGAGTTTCTTTTAGACCTATTAATGATGCTTCTACAATAGAGTTTTGCAATTGATCCATATGGATCTCTTTGGTCCTATTAGAACTATGAGATTGGGTGGAAAATCATATGCATTTGTTTTAGTAGATAATTACTCTAGATACACTTGGGTTCAATTTTTAAGTACCAAGGATGAGGCTTTAGAAAAGTTTATCACATTTTTAAAAACTACTCAAAATGATGTTGGTCAAAATATTTCTCACATTAGATGTGACCATAGAACTGAATTTCAAAATCTAGGTTTTGAGAATTTTTGTTACTCAAATGGTATAAGCCATAATTTTTTCGTTTCTCACATTCCTTAACAAAATGCGGTAGTTGAGAGAAAAAATCAAACTTTAGAAGAAATAGCTAGAACCATGCTTTGTGAAAATAATTTGCCTAAGCATTTTTGGGCAGAAGCCACTAATACGGCTTGCTATATTGTGAATCGAGTAATGATTAGGCCAATTTTAAAGAAAACTCCTTATGAGATTTTAAAATCCAAAAATCCTAACATTAGCTATTTTCACCCATTTGGTTGCAAATTTTTTGTTTTGAACAATGGAAAAGACAATTTAGGCAAATTTGATGCTAAAAGTGATGAAGCTATTTTTCTTAGGATATTCTTTAAACTCTAAAGCCTATCGTGTATTTAATAAAAGATATTTAGTTTTTGAAGAGTCAATACATGTGGTTTTCGATGATAACTTCCTTCCGAGAAAGGATTCTTGTGATTATGGTGATGTAGGATCTTTTGATGCCATTGATGAAGGACAAACATCAAAGGTGGATGAAGCTTCAACCAAAGAAGAAGAAGCACAAGATCTGCCTCTAAAAGCCTTGAAGGACATGTCTCTAGAGGAAAAGAAAGTGAGCTACCCAAGGGAGTTCAACTATGTCAAAGATGGTGAGATTTTGGGTGATCCGTTCAAAGGACTAACCATTAGATCTTCTCTTAGACTTGCTAGAAATGTTGCATTTATCTCATGCATTGAGCCTAAAAATACCAAAGAAGCATTAAAAGATGATTATTGGATATTGGCTATGCAAGAGGAATTAAATCAATTTGAGAGAAGTCAAGTTTGGACATTAGTTGATAGGTCTAGTAATAAATCTACCATAGAAACTAAATGAGTTTTTAGAAACAAACTAGATGAGAGTGGCAACATAGTCAGGAACAAGGATAGACTTGTTGTTCAAGGTTACACTCAAGAAGAAAAAATCGATTTTGATGAAACCTATACACCCGTAGCTAGAATGGAAGCTATTAGGATGTTTTTTGCATTTGCATGTTATCATAAATTCAAGCTTTTTCAAATAGACGTTAAAAGTGCTTTTTTAAATGGTTTTATTAATGAAGAGGTGTATGTATAACAATCACCCGGTTTCGAAGATCCAAAATACCCAAACCATGTTTTTGAACTTTCTAAAGCTTTATATGGTTTGAAACAAGCTCCTAGGGCTTGGTATGAAAGATTGTCAAGTTTTCTAATTGAAAAAGGTTTTAACAAAGGAAATGTGGATACTACATTCTTTATTAAAAGAAATAACAAAGACATTTTAGTAGTTCAAATTTATGTTGATGATATAATTTTTGGTTTGACAAATGAGTTGTTTTGCCAAGAATTTGCTAAGTTAATGCAAGGTGAGTTTGAGATGAGCGTGATGGGGGAGCTCTCATTATTCTTGGGACTCGAAATCAAGCAAATGAAGGATGACATCTTCATCAATCAAGCAAAGTACATCAAGGATATGCTCAAGAAGTTTGGCTTGGAGAATGTGAAACCTCAAGCCACATCAATGAGCTCTTCTACAAAGCTTGACAAAGATGAACGAGGTAAGTATGTTGATTTAAAGCTTTATCACTCAATGATTGGATATTTGCTTTATCTTACCGCAAGTAGACCCGACATTATGTTTAGTGTTTGCTTGTGTGCTAGATTTCAAGCTAGTCCTAGAGAATCACACCTTATAGCCGTTAAGAGAATCTTTAGATACTTTAGGGACATACCTTTTTTAGGCCTTTGGTATCCTAGAGATTCTTCCTTTAATTTACATGCTTTATCGGATGCAGATTATGAAGGTTGTAAGATAGATAGAAAAAGTACCTTCGGTACTTGTCAATTCCTAGGTAGTATGCTCATATCTTTGTTCTCTAAGAAACAAAATAGTGTAGCCTTATCTACCACCGAAGTGAGATATATATTGCCCAGAAGTTGTTGTGCTCAAGTCCTTTAGATGAAGCAATAACTTTTAGATTATGGAATTGGTGTAGATACCATCCCTCTTAAGTGTGACAACATTGGTGCTATATGTCTCACTACGAATCCCATCCAACATTCTAGAACCAAGCACATAGAAATAAAGCATCATTTCATTAGAGATCATTTCTTGAAAATGATGTAGTTCTAGAATATGTAGAAACCTTGAATCAACTAGTGGACATTTTTACCAAACCATTAGATAAAGAGCATTTTTGGTCTCTTAGGAAAGAGTTAGGTCTAACTAGCCTTTCTTGATCTTTAGAGCCCTTTTTGGTCTTAAAATGTGTTTGAATTTGATTGATTGACATGCTTATGTGTTTTTGCTCCTATATACATCTATGCTTGTTACTAGGGGAGTATGTATCTGTTTTAGTCCATACATGTTGATCATACATCATACACGTGCATTTCGATTTGAGTAAAATCAAAATTTTGACTCCTTATTACCAAAAATGACATTTCTGGCACAATCGTATCAATACGATGTATAGCGTATCGATACTAGTTCTTGAACGCGTTTCAGTACAATTTTGACATGTACAGATACGGTGTCACGTATCGAAATAGCTAATAACCGTTTTCGTATATGGTTTTGATACGCCACGTGGCGTATCAGTACACACCGCTGCTGATAGTTTAAATGAGCACTAAAGAGCAAATTTCACTTTAATTCAAATACCCATTTTTTGCTCCTAAAACCCTAATACGAAAATCCCTATAAAAACCTCTTAAATCCCTCTATTTTCTTCACACAACTCTTCAAATTCTGTGAGGGTTTTTGGGTTTCTCATCAAACCCTATAAAAATCATCAAGTTTGGTGCATCATCATATCCTCATTCATCCTTAATCTCATATTCGAGGTATAAACTTACTTTTTTTCTCTTTATTTTCGTTCATATTTATACTTTGTTTTTGTTTCAAATTTATGTACTTAACATGTATATAACATGTTTTTCAAAGATTTTGTAAAAACCTTTTCAAAACTGAAATTTTTTTATTAGAAAATAAATTTATACCGTATATTTTTCAACACAGTTTTTTCAATTTTTATTTTACTAAAAATTCTTTTTATACATGTATATGTTTTTAAACTATACAATATAGGTTTTTATCAATACCTTGTTCATTGGATTATTCTTTGGATCAAATGTAATGATATATGCATACATTTTTTGTGTGGTTTGATTTGATTTCAGGTTTTTGTAATGGCACCTAAAAACGTGCAAGAAAAGAAATTGCCTCTAGTTCCAATCCTCCAAATCCCAATTTCAAAACCAATGGTAATAAACCAAACTTAACCCATATTCTTCAAAAGTGTTTTGATATCCCAAAATATGCCAATAGCATTGAATGTTTTAAAATCTTTCAAAGTTACAAAAGCCGACGTGAGCGCGTCGTTTCGATCATTTTTTTATCTTCCAAAAGATTTCAATTCAAATATCTTAGGCTTTGTTCAATAATGGATGTTTATGCAATTTTTGAGTTTACCCGAGATTTTATACCAAAACCATGTTTTAGTTTTTTATTCAAATGCCCGATGTATTTATAATCGAGAGAAAACCAAAGTTGTTGCAGTTAAATCATACCTTATGGGAAAAGAATTTCAAATTGATTCAACAACTTTAGCTAATGTTTTTGGGTTTGAGGATAAGAAGATTGATGATGAGGATTCCTTGGGACATGTCCTTGGTGGTTCCGTGATCGTTCTTGACGCTCAAGACCGCATCCTTCACCTCATGATCACTTGGTGGTTTTGTCTATCCGGTGGAAAGTTCTAAACGATCCGTCAAGTCGAACATTTTTTGATCCGATGCTTTCATGAGTATAAGCGTCCGAACCTAGCTCAAATCATGTTTGCGAAAATTTTCTTTCTTGTGCAACATCGCCACACCACTCTTGTTTCATCCTTCACTTATGGCACCACCCTAAGCTACTTATTCCACAAGTTGGAGATCGATTGCTTACATGATCTTGCCGAGCCTCTCACTGAGACTATCGAAGAGCGTTCTCTCCATCGTTGTAAGTTTACTTATTGTAATAGAGAGTGGATTCGTATTGTTGATCTTCCTCGAAACGCTCAACCCACTCTAGTGGTTCCTCAAGTTCTTTAAGCTCCGGTGGTCCAACTTAATCTTGATGCTCTCGTGGCCTATCTCAACGAGCATTTCACTTTATTGGGCATAAATATTGCTTTGTTGGATACAACCATGGCATCAGGGTTTGCCGTGATCGACACTTGTTTCACATCCTTGGAGGAGAGAGTTCTTGCCATTAAAAATTGCCAAGCTTTTATAAATATTTCTCTTACGGCTTTTCATGGCAAATGGCGCCAATCTCATGGAACACATGCCCATAATGAAGATGAAGATGATTCTTAGACATCTTGCATTGCATCTCATATCATTTTAGGATATGTTTTATACACCTATGTTATTTGCTTATGAACCTATGGTTTGATTTAAGTTTGTTTTAAGATTTAAGTTGGATTTCTTTGAATTATGTTGCTTTGAACTATGCTTTGAATTTTAATGAATATCTATGTTGTTTCCTTTAATGCTTGGAGTATGTTTTATTGTTTATATTTATTGCTTTAATTTTATATCTTATTGCTTTTGATCTAACAAAAAAGAGAAGAAGTAAAGAGTTAAATTTGAGTTAATTTTTTTATAAAAAAAATCAAAAGTCAAAAGCTTTTTAATCTTAAAGAAAGGGGAAGTATTTTTCAAAACTACTTAAAAATTTACTTTGGTTTTGTTATATCAAAAATGGGGAGATTGTAAAAACCTATATTTAATTTTGATATAACGAATAATTTAAGGACCAAATTGCAAAAGTAAATAAATTTTGAAGTACTCAAAAGTCTCACAAAAATGACAAGGATTTGAACCAAAATTGTTTCTAAGTCTAAAACCTTAAACCCAAAATATTTTCTAAGTGTCTCAAAGCCAAATTCTTCAAATACATCGAGGTGTATCGATACTCCTTAGGCGTTTCGATACAGTTTTTCACTACTAGAATTATTAATCGTCAAAACGTACCAATATAGTTGTCTCCATATCGATACAACCTTCATCTGGGTTTGTATTTTAGGTTATCCGTATCGATATGATATTGTCCGTTTCGATACGATATTCATATAGGTTTAAGTATTTGCTTTAGTGTACCGATACAGACTTCACTGTATCGATACGGTACTTCAGTTTTTTCAAATCTTTTCACTAAATGAAGTTACCGTTGCCCTTGTCAGTTATTGGAATCAACAATTTCAAAAAGTGGTTTACCCGTACTGATACGACCTCTAGGCATATCAATGCATTTTTTAGCTCAGATTCCAATGAGCAAAATCCGTACCGATATGAATACCATATCGATACGCCCCTAATTTTACACTGAGTCTTTGCTTTTATATGCACAACAACTTTTTTTCTTTTGACAGGTGCCGATACAGGTCTTCGTGTACCGATACGGTTGGTCACCTAACATCATTTATTGCGGGGAAAAAAGTCTCCAATGACTCTATTGATGACCTCAACCACTCAAACAGTTAGAAATCAATGAAGGGGTATAAAATCAAGTCTCCAAAGCTACTGCAACAACTATTGAACATCAATTGAACAAGTCCAAAGCATTCAAGCAAAATCCAACGACTTTTGAGCTTTTAGAGTCAAACCCTTATACCCAACTTCTGTAATCTTCATTTTAATTCTTTATTTCAAGTTTGGGGAGTGTACATTTGTATTTGGGCAAATCATCTATCTATTGAGAGGTTAAATTTTCATTTGCCATAACTTCTTGTAAAAGAATGATCTTGATCAAGCTTTGGGTAGAAAGCTTGATCAATTTGCAATGGTTTCCTCCTAAGCCTAGAAAATGGAACGAATTTGTAGTGACGTTTTTTCCTTTCTTTTTTTTTTGAAAATATAAGCGTGGTTTTCTTTTAGAAATTCTGTCGATACGAATTATCCCATAAATTACTTTTGAAATCTTAGCTTAGAAGGATTTCTTTTAAAAAATCGTAATCTTTTAAAAATTGATAAAAAAAACTTGGAGTCGCCACCAGCCACTTAGATAAGGTAGGTCGGACACCACAAAACCAGAGATTCAATATGAAAGGGTTCAGGAGTTGGTTACGCGCGGGAAAGGATTAGCACCCTCATCATGCCTGAAAATCGGTACCAAAATACTTGTAGCTTTTAATCAAAGGAAATTGTTAGAATTTGAAAGGAATTTAATTCGGCGACCTTAATTGAAAATTAACCTTAATTGAACGGGCTTTAACAAGCTGGTGGATTCAAATTAATTGGACATTTAATTAATAAGGTTGACGATACATCGGATCATAGATTAAACCGACATCGAATAAGCCCAACTGCCGTGTTAATTTATAGTTCGAATCTCGCACGTCACCTCTATGCATGATACAAGCAATTAAAATATGATGTAATGATTTGGTTAAGTTTTAATTTTACCTTGAGTCGGTAAGTATTAATTCAAATATTTGGTCAACATCCTTTAAGCTCGGACTGTTACGACACAAATATCGGAATTAATAAATACCTCCTTTTATGGTTTAAATTAATTAACGTGTAAACTAAATGGGCCAAATGATGACAAATAAAATGAATGTCAAACAAAGACTTGAAAATTAAACACACAAAGGCCCACTAAAAGTCCTAACCTAAAAGGCCCACATTATGGAAATTTAATTACTGGTCTAGTTACTAATTATATGCTTCTAGTATTAAACCTAAATTAATTAATCCTAAAAAGGCTAGAGAACCCTAATAAATTATGAGTTAGCTTGTGATATGATAATTAATTCGATTAATTTTAAGCTAGTATTCCAATAAGCCAATAATACTATTTAAAATATGTCAAATTAATTAATCATAGCTTTAAATTAAAATGTTAGTATATTTTTCATGTCAATTTTATCTTAAAAGATAATTAAGAGGTGTTCAACCAATTTTAATGAATTTAACATTTACCCCAATAAGCCAAAGGCAAATTTAAATTCACTAAACTGATTCGAACCTTAAGACTAACTACGGCTCAAAAACTAATCATAGAATTAACTTAATTAATTTAAGAATCGTGCCCCTATTAGACGAGCACACGACCTAAATTAATTAAATTAATTCCTAAATTAATCTAAAACTAACTTAACAACTCAAAGCTCAAAAAACCAAGAGGCCCAAACTTCTAAACTAAGCCCAAATGAAAAACCACATGTATATACTTTTAAGAAGATATACTTTAATTATATATTATATACTATATACAAAAAATATATATTATAAAAGGGATATTATAAAATCATGATAATAAAGTAACCAAGCTAATAATAAATTAAACAACACTCAACAAGTGAAATAACATACATATCACAAGCAAAATAAAATAAAATAAAACACATAAAAAAGAGACTAAAATAAACAACAAAGGTTACCAATAAAATCATTCATATTTTCATTGAACTATAAAAAAAAGGATTATACATAAAATAAAAAGAAAAGGGAAGAATGTACCCAAAACCCAAATATTTATGCTCGATCAACCAAATTTCATGTATTGTTGTTGGGGTTGAGAAGCTCGATTCAAGGGTTTAGTAATGGTAGAAAATAATTTAGATTAGGGAAAATTATAGTAGATAAGGGAATCAAATGGTAAAAGAATTTGGGGCTTGAGTCTTTGGTAGTCTTAAGGAATGAAAAAAAAAAACCGGCAGTGGGGGGTTGATTTGCCGAATGATGTGAGGAAAAAAATGGTAGTCCTTTTAGGGTATATATGTGTGTGTGGTGAAGGGTATTTTTGGTTTTATCCCCTTAAAATAAGAACTAATGAAAATTAAGACCTCGGTCATCAAGTAGTTTTTTTAACCAATGGGAATGAGGCATTGATTCATCCAATGAGAACCAAGCCTCGGTGAGTAAGGAATTGAGTTTTTTTATTATCATTTGTATATATTTTTACTATATAAAATTATATATAATGGGCCATGCAATTTTGGGCTTAGGGTATAAGGTAAAGTTTTTGGGTATTTAAAAAAAGAGTAATGCAGATTTATTTTATTTCGAACATTTAATTTAACCCGAACAAAATTTAGTGTCTACAAAATTCCTTAGTGAATTGTTTGAAATCCTTAGTGGGAAGCTAAGGTAGTGGATGTAGAGCTTGCTAGAAGCTTAAATCACTCTAAAATCCTTGTGTCTCATTTTTATCATTCCTTTTTCTTCCCACAATTTTTTAATTGTCAATTCACCCCCTCTTGATTATTTTTCATCGATTAATCATCTCAACATTTTATTTTTCTTTTTGTATGAGCTTTTTGTGGACGTAATCTTCATGTTTTTCTTTAAATTTGTTATGTGTTTTTATTGTATTTTTAACACAATTTAATATTTTATTTAGAAAAATCACATAAAATGAATTATTGACGTACCAACATATATATGAATTGCGGCTAAGGTTTTTGTAGTTTAATGGAAGCAACCTTGTTGAAAAGGAAGGTGCAAAGAAACAACTTCCTTATGTCTCCACCATACAACAAAACAACATCAATGAAAAGTTTACATCAAACGATTGTCTTTACCCTTTATTAGAGATATGTTAACGGGTTATATCGAACTTGTTATATTTACGGTACTTTCGTACTCAAGAACTCCGAAAATGATTTTCAACGTCTGCATGCTTAGTAATTTCGAAAGTGACTTCATAACAACAGTTTCTCTTTAGGCGAGTAATATCAGAGACAAAGATACCAAAGGTCTGCATAATCTTGTCGAAACCTTTATCAAGAGCTAGAGTGCTGTGAAGGACAACTGCTTCACCCACGTGACTGGACTGCAAAGCCTATCAATTGGAGTTGGGCCTAACCTTGTCGATCCATCAATAACTATCACTAAGTTTGACTTCATCTCATTGAGCAATACCAAGAGTTATAAATACCCACAAAACTAGAGAAAACAAAACAAGAGAAAAATGTGCTTCTCCCACCTGACTCTCATTTCTTCATTACGACCATTATACTAATCGTGATTTTTCGTCTAAATCTACAAAGACTAAATCGCTTAAAACCGCTATAACCACTTTGATTTTCATTTTCACCTCTTATATTTGGTGCATGCTAACATTGTGCATCAACAAAACTTGAATAAATTTAAAAACTCAAGTTATTGTAATATAAAGAATAAAAAAAGGTCATCCACCTAATTCTATTTAGCTATTATATTAGTCCAGTTGATTAATTTTGTTGGTATATGTGTTTTTGGCGTCATTTAATCGTTATCATTATGTGTGTAAGTTAAAATATTGTGATTACTTGTGTATGTCCGTCGCGAAGTAAATAGGGTGATTGATTTTATGACCAAAATTAACTTTGATTTTTTCGGTTCTTATGTCACTTTTAATGCTCCTCCAGATGACTTCCTAAAATATATTACTTCGAGAGTCTAAATAGGCGATTAATTCAAAACAGTTATTATATATATTTATTATTTGATAGCTCTCTCAATTTAATTTGTTTTATTTACAACGTCGAAATTCGAAACATTGACATTATTTCGAGAACTTAGTCTAAATAGACTAATTGATTGTTTGATCTTTGTATTTTTTATGTACAATAATTCAATAGTTGCAAAAATGATTTTTTTAAGAATAGATTGATTAATATGTAAAGTCAAAAAATAGTTCCAACATATGACTGATTAGTCACTTTGACCCCTATACTTTTTTTGGAGCTATTCAACAATTGTTAGAAGACTAACTGTAAATAGATTGAAATTGACAGAATGATAAGTCAGCAGAAAAAATTATATAATTTTATAAAATTATTTTTCACTGATGTAATTTTTTAAGTCAACACATTTGTCTATATGATATTGTCATATAAACGTATATTGTCATATAGGTTTGTCACGTCATTTCGAGCCATTTATCACCAGTTAACTGGCAGTTTTATCCACAGAAAAGTCATTTTAAGCCAAAATAAAACGTTGAGGGTTGAATTGCTCCAAAAAAAGAGCAAAGTGACTATTCAGTCAAACGGAGGCATTTTTCAGTTTTATGCCTTGTATTTTTTATGTACAATAATTCAAAACGTTGCAAAAATGATTTTTTTAAATAGACTGATTAAAATGTACTTGTACAATAATACAAAAGACGTCTACAATTTTATTTGGTTGTCGTTTCGGTTCTTTAGGGCTTTGTCCTGATTAATTTGGATAGATTCACGTCGTATATTTGGTTTTGGTTGGTGAGTCCCCAACAAGAATTTTCTGCATACGCAAGATTTCAAACTCGAAATCTACTTAAGCAATGTCAAACTGCTACCACTTGGACCAACCCTCGTCGGTATACAATAATTTTTTATTAAGGAGAGAATAACTACATTCCTAAAATAATTATTAAAATTCGAACTCATACAAGACGGGTAATAAAAATATCATTGACTATCCGATCAATGAATGATCATAGACATATACAATACTTTTACCGCAAATCAACATGATAAGTGGCATTGCCTTTTTTAATACTTCTTACTACTCGAACAATAAAAATACTCACGTAATCATTGACTATCCGATCAATGAATGATCATGTTTATTGTTCGAGTAGTAAGAGGTTTAATATTTTTAAGTAAGATCTTCGGTTTAAATTATGTGAATAGAAAAAAACAACACTCGAAGAGCTTATCCCCTTAAGACTCGAACCGACTTTTATATTCAATTGAGGCCTAATATAACTAGTGAATATCGAAAGCTCTCTAACCAAATATATATAGGGTTATATTTGGATACACAAACTATGTAAAAAAATTATACAGCCCTTCAAATTTAAACTAAAAAATTAAAACCTAAAGCCCTAACTCAAACCCCTAAATCCTAAACTCTAAATTTTAAATCTAACTATAAGCGCTAAATTATACACTCTACAAACTAAACCTTAAAATTAAAAGACTTGTATAAATATGGACGGAGGGACATGGTCCCGAGAAGTCTCATTCTTCCAACTCAGTTTTTTTAACCTTATGATGTAATTTTTTTTATAAAAAATTAAATTATTTATACATTTGCCCCTTCACTTTTAAAATATTTAAAATTACTTCGACTTTAAATTATGGCTCTATTTTTTCTGTATAAAGTAAAGTTTAAACAAATTTGTATATCAAAATATTACTCATGCAACTTTAGGAAAGTAGGGTGTTTACCCCATGAAAGGTGCAAGAAGCACACCGTAGAACCATAAAAAAATCATCTTATTGTCTTGACAGTAACTTGTCTGCAATGGCCACTCACTCCTTCCTGGGAAACCCCCCATGTTTTTTCCTCCATCTCCATTTTCTAAACCCTCTATATATAAATCTCTCCCATTTCACTCCCACACAACCAACAACAAACCCTACCCTGCTGCTGTAACAGTCAGTGTTTTCAGACATGGAAGAAGTCGTCGACATCGTGGTCGATTTCGAGGATTACTTCCCTTCGATGATGGAGCGATACGGTGCACAAGGGTTGTTGATGGAGCTTTGCAATGGGTTCAGGTTGCTGATGGACGGGAAAAGAGGGCTGATAACGTTCGAGAGCTTGAGGATGAAGAGTGTGGTGTTAGGGTTGAGTGATTTGAAGGATGAGGAGATTGTTTGCATGTTGAGTGAAGGGGATTTGGATGGAGATGGTGCTTTGAACCAGGATGAGTTAGTTTTGTATTCTCATGTTTAGGTTGAGTCCTGGTTTGTTAATGTATGCTCAATGAACCATGGTAGAATTGTTATGTTTTCTAAAATTTGATATCAATAAAGTTGAAGTTTCTTTCATCTTCTCCTTCACCACCCCATCTTATGATCTTGTCTGATCCAATTGATATATCCTTCATACACCGACACTAAAAAAATATTTTTCACAAATGAGTCTAATTAGAGTTTAAAAAGTTTAGGTATAAAAATTTAGGCTTAAATAGAGCATTAGTCCTTAAACTATTTCATCTGTTTGGTTTTTAGCCCTTAAATTATAATAAGTACCTAAATTGTTATTCTTGGTTACTTTACGTACCTAAATTATTTTTTAGTCAAAATAAGTACCTAAATTATAACATTTTTTTGCTTTTAGTTCCTAAGCTATCTTTTGATCAAAAAAATTGTCATGCATCAACATCTTATTGGTAAAAAAAAATTTCACTTAGATAACTATCATACTTAAGTGACAAAAAATTATAGTTATATATTTGTTTCGACCAAAAAATAGTTTAAGAGCTAAAACAACAAAAATGTATAATTTCAAGGCTGGCGTTTCATTTAAGTAAAAAAATTATGAGTTTAGATTTTAAGGTTCCAAATTTAAGATTTATGAGTTTAGATTTTAGGGTTCTAAATTTAGAGTTAAAGGTAAAAGGGGTTAGATTTAGAGTTAACGATTTAAATTTTATATTGTGTAACAAGAATGGACATTGGGAGAAGCTAAGAACCAATTAAGTATTTAAGTTTAAAAATTGAGAGTAACAAAGTATTATTTAACTAATATTAAAATTAAAAAACCTAAAATCCTCTATACAAAAAAAATTAACCTGTTTTGGAGTTTAATAGACATGGTTGTGTAAAAAATTTACAATGACAATGTATCAAATATTAGCTCAAATATGTATCAATATTAAGGGGAAAATATAGTATATAAAGATTAAAATGTTTGAATTTTTCCAATGTTATTGAAGCCACACAAAAAAAAACCCAAGGAGTACCTAAAATCTCCAACGGAAATTCTATGATAGTTCCCTTTCTAAATTCAGCTATTAATCCTCTCAAAAAAGTACAAATAACCCATGTCCTTGGGTGGGTTGATGGAAGCACCAACCTTTTCATCATTGAATATCACCCATCTACCATCTTTCAGGATGTGAGCAACATAATGGCCACACTGCGTCGAGGTTCCGATGTGGCTCACTATCCCAAAAAGCCGATATCCTAGCATTAACGAAACATTGCAACGGGTAAGAAGTCCGGAAATCAGGCAAGTGTGGAATACATAAACAAGATGAGAGAGAAGAGACTCACTCCCTCCTCCGTCGGGCAGTCCTGCGTCAACTGGAGTAGGTGTGTTGTTGCTTGATGTATTCATCACGCCCATAGCTGATGCAGCACATAAATTGGGATTGCTAAATATCCAATCTGTCGCCCTTTCAATGTCGCCGCCCTGTAAAAACGTACATTCGTCCTTGATTAAGAACTTCCAGAGCAAAAGCAAAAAGATTAAGAAACGATAGTTTCCAAATCTGCAAAAGAAATGAAATGCTGCAAAGACTTTACCGATGCCTTCAATGCCATTCGAGCAACTTCTTCTTGAAAACCAAATGAAACCAAAGTATCAACTGCTGATTGGTCGATTGATGTTTCAGCACCTTTTGCGCCATGGGAGATAGGGGCATCTATATCTGAAAAGATACATCAATGATTATCATGTTGATACAATGTCTATCAGTCAATTTAACAGCCGTAAAATGCTAAATTCCGGATACCTGGATCATCCATATGTGAAAGCAACCAGTTCATGGCCTCTTCCACACCAGCATTTGAAGTGTTTATGGCAGCTTTCTGACAATGAAGCTGGTTAAACCCCATCGAGGCAAGCTGGGCAACAATTGCTTCGTTGGCCACGGGCTGACTTGATTCCGACTCACCCTCAGGAGCTATGCAGTAGAAATAACAGATGCCAAGAAAAAGAATACACAAATCAATGCCTTTTTTACACCATCAACTTCTCAATTCAATTATAAATTATGGAATCCATTAATTCACATACCGGCCTCTGGCAACAGTTCTTCTCCGGGTTGAAGGCCTTTGCTGTGCATATGGCTTATATCTATGATGTCAGGAACATCTATGTAGACATCTGAATGGACAATATACATAATGAATATCAATTCAAAGTAACATGCAACGTGCAATGTAAGTAGCAACGTCACGTCAACGTACCGAGCTTTTTAGGCACCCAGCCTGCTCCCATGACAAACTTCCTCATGTGCAATACCAAATAATCGGGGAATGAAGTTAAACCAGCAGTCCTGTTGCGTAAAATACGAAAGGAGAAAAAACAAGTCAGCAAACCCTAAACGATGTTAACAAAAGAGTACTCTAGGATTGCCAGTCCGCAATCTTTGATTAAAACACCATCAGTTAACTGTATTGTTATCATTTTTTTGAATAACTATTTGCTTATCTTGGACCCTTCTTCAATAGTATACATAAACTAAGGGCTTACAACCCCATTAAAGACCACAAATCTTACTTGACAGCAGTCGTCTTAGCCTTCAATGCAGAGCTATAGAATTCAGGTATCTCCTCTGGAGCTGCAAAGTTTGCTAAGCATGCTTCTAGAGGTACCCTTGGACGAACAATTTCATCGCTGGATCTGTAAAATGAGGCAACCTAAGAAAAGGGTCTACAGAAGGCTAAAATTACCATATAAGATCATTGGAACTTACACATCCTTCCCTTCTGACATGTTTTCAGCTTTGATTTTGTTAAAAGCCTCCAGTTCTTCTGAATTCTCGGAGAACAAGTGTCATTAGAATTTAATTTTAAATAAAAATATATATAAATGAAATACAAACACAAAACTTATAAATACATGTAGAAATCAGAACTTACGTTTATTAGTAGCTTCATGCAGCGGAATATTCAAAGAAAGAATGTAGTCAAGCCTTTTATTATAAGCAACCTTCCCAGATGAACACAAGATACGCTCTTCAACACCAAACTTGAAACTCCTGGAGGGATCCAATTCAGGGCTCGCAGCATTAGAACGTTCAACTTGGTCAAGAAAATGAAGGAAGAACTCCAAGGCATCCTACAGAGAATTCAAGTGTCCATATAAGTAACTGGCAGCTAGATATATGGAACATTATGAACCCCAAGACAGAACCTACTGTGCAATGAGTGGATTATCCCAGAGAAGCCCGTATTGCAATGGTGTATACTGTCGGTTAAGTCATGTTTCTATATCTACCGTTAAAACTTTTATGTCATATTCTTTATGTAATCTAAAAGAAACATTTTTCAGATTTACTGAAAATATGGCAAATTCAAGTTGAAGCTAGAAACCAAATAATAATTTCAAAGTAGAATTAGTATAATCAGCATACCTGTTGTCTCATGGTAGAAAACTCAGGATGGCTGGCTGCAATAACTGCTTTGAACATGCGAGGAGGGATCCCTTCTTGTTTCTAATATTTTCAAAAGGTTGACAAAAGAAAAGAAGTTAACAGGCGACTGTCACAATTGTTCAAACATAGCAGGCAGAAATGATAATAAAAATTACTGATAATCTAAGACAAGACTCGTTTAAGTATATTTAAGCTGCATAGCACAAATTCTATAGCCAAACACCTAAACCCATGCAGCTATGCTTCACCATAAATTTCCAGGTTGCATATACACTTATATCATAATAGACTAGGCAAATGTGCGATATCGTCTAAGAATCTCCAAGATCAGAATATACAGTGGGAAGCTTACAGCATCTTTTACTGGAGGTGTAGCAGTTCCATCTTTCTGGATGATAAAAAAATATCAATTAATTCATTAATCAGAAAAAAGGCAACTTTGCTAAGAAAATCAGATTGTATGGTTACTGTACCTCCGATGCTGGAAGAGAATATTTACCGGAGAGCAACCCATGTGCCAGTTTTGTTCTGTCACACAACCAGAAGACGGTTACATTATCATCGGATTAGAGAAGAGACAAAAGAACATCAAACTACATATTAGATACAAAGCAGAACAACCGCACACATCATAATAAGAAAACATCATCTTTGTCAAGAAAGACAGCAACAAAACACCATCATAACCCTGATTACCTGGAATGTGGGAAGGTCCAGTACGGAGAACGAAACAGTAACATTGATGGCTATTTGTTTGGAACAAAATTCGACATGGTAGTCATTTTTAAGTAACTATGATCATAACTACCAACATTGTGGGAACTATTTTTAACACATAATACATAACACACTGAAACAAGGAATTAATAACCAGAAAAAGTAACTTACAACTGCATATTGAGGTCTACAGTTGGATCAGCTGGAGCCGTCTCAAAAGCCATTTTTAAGCTTTGGTTCATATAATATCTGATTGCACAATCAAAGAAAAAAAAAGAGAGGCAAATAAGCCTGGTAAATTCAAAATTAAATTGTAAAAGAAAAACAAAATTAAATGAATTCACAATATTATCTTTATAACTTACAGTCTACAAAATGACTGCGTTGAAAACACCACTTGCATGGTTGCTGCCATGTAGCAGCTGCGTAAGAACAAATTTAGGTAATCAGAAACATCAAATTATTATATTGTTACTGGCAGTCTTAGCCCTAATCACAATCAACGTTACCTGTTTCCAAGATTCACAAGACCGGTATAACCTGGTCCAAAAATTGGTTCCATATCCTGCCCACTTTCTTGAATTCTATCCCAATCAAAGTTGGTATTCTGGTCAAGCTCCCTTTCAGCAGTTGTCATCTCAGTCTGGAAACAGTCGTAGATTATAATTTCTAATCAGACAACACTAATCATTTATAAACACTTCAGTCTTCTTATCTTTTTTCTTCTGGTAAGCTTTGAAACTTACATTCTACAATAACAATATCACTCGTTTACCAGTCAAGCTATTGTCTGCCATGATTTATACAAATATTGTTGTACTCAAAATGTTTTGTTTACGGAAACTCCAAACGCAATAAATATTACAGATCTTAAGGCTGATGCAGTTCATTTTTAGTGAAAATCGTGAGCCAAAATGTAATAATTACATGGAAAAGTAGAACAAAAATGAATTTGGTAGAGATAAATCAGATAATAAACACAAAAGTAGAATTGCCTAACAAAACTGAAATGCAACTATATACTATCATTAATCATTATGCTTATGTATCTGAAGGACAACATTAAGCGGCAAATAATTAATCAACAGAAAAAGCTAACCTTTTGCAATGATGAAAAATCAATACCAAAATATGCCAAATGTTGTGCTAGAAGTGGGTCTATAATACTATCATCCTCTGGGTAAGAGAAAACATCTGCACTGCCACAATAAGTTACAAGTGGTAAGTTCTGACAAATATCAACATCAAAGCTAAAAAGAAATATAATCACCCAATTGCATTTCAGACTTATCAGTACCAAAAACAACGGTTTCAATACAAAGATATCTAGGTTGAAAGCTCATCAGTAACTGAGGGCAGAAAGAGTTTATGGTGGAACAATCAAAACTTACTAAAATGACACTAGAAACAAATACATATAGACAGTGAAATACAAGGAAGCATTACCTGCAGCTTCAAGATCAGAGGTAATTGTCCCGAGCTTTACAGCTAGAGGATAGCCAGTCTCCTTGTAGTGCTCAACGGCATGGTCGTTACCACCAGTTCCATCCCAATTTCTCCTCCCACAAAGGATCATTCCATCAGTAAGATTTAGCCATAGATTATCTCTTTTATCACACTTAGCACAATTCCAACCAGATGGAGGAACAACAACATCACCAATTTGCCGCAAATCCATTGCATATGCACTTATTTGCTTCTTATCAGCTGTCCAGGCTGCAACTTGCTCTTTCCGTTCAGCACCCTCAGCCATTAAAATTGCATCAACTGACAACCTTACCTACAATATCGTATGGGATAAACAAGCCTGGTTCTTGTCCAAGATGAAGAATTTGTACGTTTAGTTTGAAAATATTTAAAAATAAAATGGAGACAATTCATACCTTCTCAGGCAACTCCACAGAAGGAAAAGGAAGAGTTGCATAGCTAGGCAAAATGACTATATTGTGGGTTTCTTCATATTCCGGTTCATTGTTGTCAAATCCACCATCAATACCTATAAATAAAATTGCATAGATTAATCAATATCACAACAGATGGTACTAAGGCAACACAATCCTTCAAAAAACATTTTAACTTTTCAAACTTTGACTAGTATTGATTTGTAGTTTCACTTGGGTTCCACATGCTTATACATGGATAAATTTGATGACTTTTTTATTAACAGCTGTAAGAACCACTTATACTTTAACTCAGAATCAAAGAAATTAAAGATACCAGCTTGAGAAGTGCATTGCTTAATGGTCTCAACTCAGAAGGTAAGACATGATTATATATTTGAAAGAAGCATTTTCAATGTTCCCCTTATACTTGGAGCCCTAGAACATTATAACAAACATTTATACATTGAGATCTCATAAACATAACCTACACTACTACTTTCATAAAAATTAAATGCAAAAACAAAATAGGAACCACTCTCAGTTTCAGTGTTATCAAGGGCATGCAATATGAACTCAAGGTGTTAGAACCATTATATTAGCTTAAGGCACACAAAAAACGGCTTGATGGAGCAAAGTAAGGCGCAGTATGTATACCCTGCCAACACGAACAACGAGATAACATAATGTTCACAAGCAGCAAATAACAAGAACTCAAAACTAAATTAATTGTAAAGTACCAATAGCCAAAAGTGTAGGTTTCTTCAAAGGCCTGTCTTCTGAAACCAACTTTTTTGTTTGCTTAATGTGCAGATACACAGGATTTCCAGTCTTCTCATAATTCCAACCTACATGATCTTTCCCAAATGCTAGAAACGTATTCATATCAACAAACAACCCCCCTTCTGACCTCTGCAAAAGTTCAACCTCATTTATGAGTTCTTGAAACAAAATTTGAAAGGAAAAAAAAAAGACTTTAAAAATGGAAATGAAATACTTTAGTAAAAAAAACCCGAGCTTCAACTAACTTTCTCGGAACCCAAACAATAGACGAGCAAAACAAAGTCGAAACACAGCCTATCAACATAGTGTTTTCAGTTAAAACTAGACACAAGAAATCCAGCAGTTTTTTGAGAAACAAACAGATGATTATCGAGAAACTTATATGATAAGAAAAGGAAAGGGTACCGGAGAATCGAAGGAGAGGCAGCATTCTTGCTTGTAGATACGATTGGTGGGTTCGGGGATCCGAACCCGAGAGAGATTGGATCGGAGCAGCTCCATAGGGTTTATCTCCTCCATTTCTATTGTTTGATTTAGGTTTTAAAGAGAGGGACAGGAATAAGGGTTTTGCCCTAAAGTTGAAGTAAATGCAGGGATTCGCCGAAAGATTGATTCTTTTTTCTCTTTTAATTGGGTGAGGTAAAGAAGGTGAGTGAGTGTGCTTTTGAAGCAAAGGGTCTTTGTTGAGTCCCTTCAAAACTCCATAAACAAGAACAAGAAGAACAAATTAATGTTATTAAAACTTACCATAAAATTACTTTATTTTTAATTCATTTTTATTACAATTGTTCAAAACTTTTTTATTACGGTCATTCAACAATTTTTTGAGTAAGTGGTTAATAATTTTCTATTGATATTTTCTTCTACTTTAAATTGTGTGTTTTAAATTTATTAAGAGCAATTTTCCCTTCCTTCGTCTTAAGTGAAAATTGTTCAAAAATAATAATTTTTTAAATTAATAATATCATAAAGGCTAAAATTTTTATGAACAAAATAATCATCAATTAATTTTCACAATAAAAAAACTTCGTTTGAACAAAAGATTAACATAAATTCATTTCAAATTGACCTGATCATTAACAACATCAAATAAAAATTTCAATTCAATCATCAGCTCATTATGTCATCGTTTTTGTTGTCATTTAATAAGTTATCCTATAAAAAAGATAATTGGATTACTCATTTTATTTCTTTCTTTCGGGACAAACTCCTCAAAAAAATCTTTTAATCTTTCGATCAAACAAAATTTTTGATGAGTCATTTAAAACTTCATAGACTAAAAAATAAAAATGTAAGGTTATCAAAACTTACCATAAAATTATTTTATTTTTATTTCATTTTCATTATGTTCGATAAAAATATTAATACAATATGTCAAAAATTTCTTTTTAAAAAAGCTCCTAATTTTTTAAATTAATAATCACCGTAAAGACTAAGTTTTCTATTATCATAACAGTCATTTAGTTAATTTTAACACTGATAAAGCTCTGTTGACCAAAAGATTAACATGGTTTTAAGCCAATCTGATTATTAACAACATCAAATAAAAATAGCTTTAGTTTCGATTGAATCGTCATCTCATTTTATCGTCATTTTTATTATCATTCAATAATTTTTTCTACCGAAGAAATTATTGAACTACTCATCTTCTTATTTTCTTTCTTTCGGTACAAATTCGTCGAAAAACCTTACACTCTTCTTAAATCTCAATCTAAACTAAAAGCTAAGACTTTATGGCCCGTCATTGTTAACTGTCGGATCAACTTGAAACGAACTATGTTAATTTTTTGGTCAGCATAGCCTTTTCATCCTAGAAATTTATCGGTGATTACTTTGTTTTTATCAAAAAATCGACCTTTACAACGGCTACCACTTTGAAAAAAAATTTAAAAAATATTTTAATGTGTCACGTCAATAATTTTTAACGTTAGTAGCCGTGATGAAAGAGAACTAGATTCTAGTGATTGTATTGTAATTTTTAAAAGTTTAATGATTATATTGTAATTTTTAAAAGTTCAATGACCAAAATAAAAGTTTCTTAAAAGTTTAGGGACTACTAGTTTACTTTACCAAAACTAAAATACATATAGCACATTAAACATGTTCAATTCTATGATTATCACTTGCATAAGCTGTACATTTTTAATTTTCAAATTTCGGTCATGATCTATACAACAACTACGAATTCTGTTAAATTAAATTTGTTCATTAGTCCCTATATTAAACGTAAGTTCTAGATTTAGTAAATGTTTGGTTATCTATCAAGTTGAAAAACATTATTTGATAAATAAAAATATGGTTTAAATTTGATACACAGACTATGTAAAATTTATTTTACACAAGCCTGCCTATTTCTATTATAAATCAAAATTAAACCTAAACCCTAAAAAACTAAACCCTAAATTCTAAATACTAACATTAAATTCTAAACACTATAACCCAAACTCCTAAACTCTAAACCCTAAAACCTAAAACTAAAAAGTCTGTGTAAACTTTATTTAAGTTTTTCCCATAAAAATATGTTTTCAATAATAAAAAAAACGTGAAAACCATGTTCTCTTGTAATAGAAACATGATAAATAATATATATATAAATGGAGTATGGACTCGAATTTGGGTCATATATTTAATATTGAAATAATATTGAAAAATATAATATTTTACATTTATATGTATTTAAATTCGATTCAATCACTTTAAAAAGGATCGATTCAATTCCTTATGTTAAGAACCTTTGTTTTCAGTTTTCCAATTTCAGGAAGAAAAAAAATAGTGAAAAGAACGAAAAACAACTTTTCATTATTTTCTAATTTTTCATTTTTAAAATTTCATAATTATTTCAAAAATATTTTTTCTAATTAAATTTAACACTTGATTAACCAGTGACACAAGTATTAGTCAATATGAATAGAGATTAACTTTCGTATATGATTTGAATGAAATATGACGTTATTGTTTTGATAGGGTCTTTTATTCATAAATACATCGACAAATAAGAGCAAGCAAAAAAGGTAAAGTATTCTAAAGGTCACTAAACTATATAAAATTAATATTTTGGTCATTAATTATAAAAATTACAAGATGGTTATTAAATTTTTTCATTTGATTATGATATTATTATTAAATTTTTTTAAATATTGTAAAATGATCATTCAAACTTGTCAAATTGTTACAAAATAGTCCATAAATTTATCAAAATTTATCACTGATAAAGATCATTTTCTAACCGAATCAAAAGTTTAATAATCATTCGATAATAATAAAAATATTTTTTTATGGTTTAATGATCTTCGGTGTACTTTATCGAAAAGAGCGAAAATGATGTAATATAGAGCATTGATTTGGGAGGAAATTACAAGTACTCTTTATTAAAGAATCATTTATCGGATCCTAACATCTAAAATCTCTTCCGGATCCCCGACATATGAACTCTTGTACGAGTGAAATATGTCATCCATTCCGACAATAATTCATATGGGAACATAGTTTTCCCTTAAAACCATACCAAAAAAAAAACACAACACTTTTGGTCACCATGCGATGAAACTCTTTCTAACAATGTCTTTTTTCACAAATCATCGGGCAATTGGAAGCACTGGGAACCAAAAATTTGTTGAGAAATGTTTTGAACAAAAACAGCAACGGAACATTTGTTGCTATTGAAACCATCCCAGAGACTGAAAGTGACTGTGACCGAGAGCGTTTTCTTGGCAGATATGTCGTCGATGGTGCAAAGCTTTTCGAGTTTCCGTACAATGAAGTCGTTGTAAAGCACTTTGCCTTTGTTCTCGCCGGAAAGGCACTCGTTCACCAGTCCATTCTCGTATAAGGCCACCATTACGTTGTCGACGTTGTTGTCTACCTTGTACCTCAATGCCCCGGTTAGGGTTACTTCCAAGGTCTCTGATGTTGGCCTTTGGAAATTAGCCTGATACATATATTGCATGCATCAATTTACCTTAATAGCTTAAACTGACATATATTTGCTATACTACATATGATTACTAGCTAGACATAGTCGCTCTCTTAAAAAGAAGTTTCGAACTCAGAAAAAATGTCTCGATTTAGAGGATTCGTAAATGTTGAAATTCAAATCTCAATACTTTAATTATAATGAATCAAGTAAAAGTAGAGAATAATAAGAAAACATATTGAGATTCTCGTCTCAATATCAATTGTATCCTTCCGCCAACCTAATTATTGACATTATAAAACACATTAATCAAATTGTAAACTTGTGATCTTAGGGACAGTTTGGATCATATGCGTTAAAAACATTTCACTGTTTAAAATATGTTTCATATTATATTAGAATTAGCATTTAACATCTATGATTGTTTTTTTTTTTTTTGTATACTCAACGTTATCCAACTCATTAATCGACTAATTTGATCCATTTAAAAAGTCAATATTTGAATATCTCACCTTACTTAAAGAATCTAGTGTCTCATCTCTGAACTATAACGATATAATAAATACTGTTTTGCTTACTCGTGTAGAGTTTTAAAGTTTAGGACCAATTTAAAATCAAACCAAGAGTGGAAGATGTATAGTGAAATGAACCCCTAAAGAAATCAACCAAAATAAAGTGGGGAAATAAGCAAAATGGACCTTGAATTTTGGAGCAGGGAACCTAGGAGCATTAGCAATGATGGATAACAAAGCATCTTCTTCATCAGCCGGACAATGAGCCCTACCCTGCACCACGACCCGAGGCGTAACCACGCCGTCGAGTTTCAGCGCGTCGACGTACGCCTTCTGCCTCATGTTCCAGTTGTCGGAGGCGTAAGGGTCTTTCCATCCCGTGTGGTCGACGTGGTAAGACAACGCCACCACCGGCGCATCCAGCTGAAAATCTCCCCTCACCAGCCTCGACAACAACAGCTCAGCCGCCGGAGCCTTCGAGCATCCCTGGGACGAGAACAACTCCACGAGGACAGGCCCGTCGGCTGAAGGCGGCGTTACCGATGCATCGACAATCGCTGCATTGCCTTTTCCGTACCCACACGCCGAACACTTGCCTAAACAGGTGAAGAGACGACGCCCCATGTCGACGGTGGTGGTGATGGCCGTCTCCTCCTCTCTGTCTCCCGCAAGGATGGTTTAACGGCGGCCGACCATTTCACGACGAGAGGGGAAGAGATTGGATGATCAAAACGTGTGTGTGTATATAGTTGTCTATGTGTGATCTATGGGTGTTATTTAGTAAAAAACAACAATGGAAAAAACATTAAATGGTTTTATCTGAAAAACGATGAAAAAGATAAAGATTAACAGAGATTTTTTATTTTGGAAACTTCAAAGTGTGGTTGGGAGGGAAACATGGCGATGAAGATGCCAACTTTCTTTTTTCTATTTTTGAGGGGGTTTTTTTTGTCTGATTATTGTGCCCGTTTTTGGTTGCGTTTAGTAATTTAAAATCACTTTTTAAGTGATTTTCTTGCCAAATAACTAATGATTTAACATTGAACGAGCGCTTGCTCACTTAATTTAACGCCTAAATAAGAGTTTGTTCGCAATTAAAAAATTCAGCTTATGCCAAAATGGGCGTTGCAGCCAACGGGCATCCACGGATCCACTCCAAGTCATAGCAAACGAAGCCTTAGTCCTTCCGTTGTGTTGAAATGTAATATACATAGGGTAATTATATTTTTCACCGGCAGTAGAAATATTTTGTTTTTACAAGCATCCTAAATTTAGGGGTTATGGATTTAATTTAAAGTTCATAGTTTAGAGGTTTATGTTTATGTGCTTAGAATTTAGGATATGTGGTTTGAATTTATAGTTTAGGGTTAGAAATTAGGGGTTATAGGTAAAAACATAAATCCCTACCATATTACCCTAAAACATAAACCCTAACCTCTAAACCTTAAACCATAACACTAAACCCTAAATTCTAACCACGAACTCTAAATTCTAAACACTTCAAACTAAACTCCTAAACTATAAACTCTAACCCTTGAATTAGAACTATTTGTGAAAATATTTTGTTTCTACCGTCGGTGTTTCATATATATTTTTCTCTCTATATATATTTATATTGAAAAAAAATATTTCATACTCTGGAACTAGAAATCTGTTCCACGAGCGGTGTTAATCAAATTAAAATTCAATTGACATATTTACGATATTACACGGTGTCGTTGCGCATTCGAGTCATGTTCTCAAATACACTCTAATAATAAAAACATGGGTTAGTATACAAATAAATGTAACTTTAGGTGTCTAAACTATTTTTTGATAAAAATGTGCCAAATATTTATACCGTCATAATTTTAGGTATTTGGTCGTTAAAGGCTGTTTAAGAAAATGTATTATCCCATTAATGCTTGACACACGGGGATAATTTTAATTTTCTGAAGAAAAAAAAAACTTTAAAACTTTTATTTAGAAAAATCTTAAAAATTCCCGTATCAATCCCAAAACCCTAGAAATCACAAAACCCAAATCCTCATCACTGTCGCCACCGAGCCTAACCATTTGGTCGCCGAACCCAACCAATCACTTTCGGATTATAAGAATTTGAGGACTATTTAAAAAAAAATAGAATTACAATATTTTTTAAAAGATTTAAAATTATAAAATTAATTAAAAGAAATTATAAATTAAAACATATTACGTGTCAAATTTTAATTGATTAGCGTATTTAATTAACGACGATTAACTGTCAGAAGCTTAAAAATAACCAAACGAAATATTAGACATTTATTTTAATAAAAAACACTTAAAATTAACAAAAAAAATACAATTTAAACCCTTATTTTTATATTAAGCCTAAAAACATTACTAATTTGGCATTTTCCCTTGCTTATACATATAAATTTTGGCGGCAACTTCTGCCTTTTTGGTAGCAAAAGAAGGCGAAAATGAAAATTCACGGATTTTACAAACATCCCCAGTCATCAATCGAGCGCGTATGTCCCACTCTTATTTATCAAGTTATTGATAAAGAGGCATAAAGTCAAAAAAATAACACTTAACGTTTGATACATTTGATCACTTTAGTATTTAATTTTTATATAAAAAATTTTAATGTTTTATTTTTATATAATTTTATTTTTGATGAATAAAAATCGTCAATCAACAAACGTTGACTGTCTAAAATTAATATAATATTTTAATTTAACATGGAGAGACGATATGACAGTACCACGTGTATAATGACATAATAGTTGTACCACGTATGAAAAAAATATTTTTAAAAAGTCCCAACTAATAGGAAAAAAATAACACGCAGCATTTTCTTAATAGAAGAAATTTAAATAAACTAAAATGATGCTATTATTGAGGTACGAACCTAGGTTACTAAGAATGAAAGTCTTCAACCATCAAGTCAAGTCAATCAATTAGTATAAGTTACGGCAGAAAGTTTATTTGATGTCATCTTGGAATCTTGTCTCCATGAATGACTCCCACCCAATCTTGCCTCCATCCCTGCCGGTGACTCCACTCTCTGGGTCGACTTTCTCTTCTCCTTCAAGCCGCCTGTACAGGTCCAATCTCCTTTTTTTTTTTGTCTCCTCTAAATCTTAATTTTTTTTAATTTAATTGAGTTATTTAACCGCTAATCTCTAAAACCCTTTGACAATTTGTCAAACATATTTATAATTTTGTAACAATGCAGACATTATGATTGAACTCATATCTATTAGAATGAATATCGTGGCTTATTTACTGACATAAAATCTTTATATTACATATTTATAACTTTTTATTCCTTTATTAATTTCCATCTAATGACCAACAAAGTTGGTTCAAGTAGTAAACAACTTGTTATCGCTTAATCAAGTCTTGAGTTTAAGACATTGTGTATGCAAAAAATTCTTATTGAGAGACTTACATATCAAAATTAGGTATAGACGCGAGTCGGTCCGTATTGGTCAGAACAAAATCCTAAAGAACTAAAATAGCGACGGAAATAAAATTCCATCTAATTTCGTCGTTACTAGCTACTGTGGCAATTATAATTTTTTTAAAAAATCCCTTGTATTTGTTTATTTTCTCAATCTAATCTTTAATTTTTAAAGGTACAAAAAAAATTAAATTTTAAAATTTATAAAATATTAAAATAATTAAAACTTGTAAAAAATTTAAAAGGCTTAAGTAGATATAAAATGAATTTTTAATTATAATATGTTTTTACCACTGTTATAATATTTTACAAATTATTTTTTACAGTTTTAAATAATTTATTAAAAAAATATATTTGTTTAATTTTTTTTGATAATATTGATTAAGTTTAGTTCGATTAACATTATTATCAGTACAATATATAAGTGGGCGTAAGGGTAAGAGGAATTTAGATAGTCTAGGTACTGATAATAAAAAATAAAAAATTCGAAAATATTTTATAACTCCATACTAGCAAATTTAGATTTTCTTATTAATTTTAAAGAGTTTTTTTTGTTATTCATGATTTTTAATCAACTGGGGATAAATTTGATAGAATTATAGAAATAAAAGATTTAAAAGTTATTTTACCTTCTCTTTTACAATTAAAAGTCAATAAATAAAACAAAGTTGGGTAGAGATTAATAAAGAGGCCAAAATTTAGAAAAATAAATGAAAGCTTAATATTATAAAATTTAAATATGATAATTAAAATTTTAAATTATGGAATGATAGACAAATGAAACCCTTGAAGTATTTAAACATTTGATAAACAACCACCGATAATCTCTATGATAAACTCAAAATTACATGCACTCTAAAATGCAATATGCCCTTATAAAAAGATTGCAATATCCAAATTTTAATTTGTACGATTATAGATATAGAAATATTATTATTATTTATAGGATACCATAATTTTGAAAAGTGTCCTCTAATGTAAAATTCATTTTCACATTACTTTAAAAAATACGGTAAAAAAATATTTTTTCGATTGTACTGTTCAAATTTAAGTATTTAACATTATTGTCAAAAAAAATTAAATGGATAAAATATCTATATTAAATATTATTTTTAAAAAGCTTAAATAAAAAATAAGTGTCCAACTATACTACTTTTAAACTTTAAGTACCTAAAGTTTCAACGGTGCCTAAAACTTAACTTCCGTTAAAAAAATCCATTTGTAAGACCCTAATTTTACATGGATATAGGTATATATAGATATATTAAATAAATAAATCCTAAAACCAGTCCATAATCCAAAATGCCTCAAATACCCAATAAACAGTCCATTTTATACCCAATGCCCATTTACATATATAAAAAACCCTTTACAATTTAAAAAGCCCAACTCAGATTACAAGGCCCAATTCTAAACTCTGTCCCGCCCAAATTTAAACCTAACAAACATAAATGGGGTATGATAATCCTTTTTCCCGCTCAAAATTGTCCATATGACAACTTTCTGTTGGTCTATTTCTCCTTTACATGTATTGTACTTTCTCGTGACGTCATCCTTACATCACCTTCCACTCACTATAAATAGGAGAGAGAGAGAGTTTTGTCAGAGAATTAATAATAATAATAATAATAATAATAAAAGTGGGAGAGAGTGTGTTACTTCATTGGAAGCCGAATCATCGCGGTAATCGGAGAACTAACGGAGCCCAATCGTCGCCGAAAGCCGAAGAGACGTTGGAGCCGTCAAACGAATGCCGTGGAACTGAATCGTCGCCTAAGGAACACGAACATCATCGAAATAGGGAGATCGGATCAACAATTTTGTCATCGTAAAAGTAGTCATCTTCTTTGCTCTTCAATTTCTGCAAACAGAAACAAACTTAAGTTTAAATATATAAAAACGAAATCTGAAAAAGTAATTCGAAGGAGTTTCATGGTGGCCGGAGGTAAGGAATTTCGATCTTGAGAAGCTTAGATTCATATCGGGTGAAGTGAGGATGATTCTTTCGAATCCAGGATAGATTAGGTTAGGATTTGGGAAAGAAAAGTGACGATTCTTTCGAATCAGGGTAGAACTAGGAATTTATGAGTAAAAATCGAAGATTTTAGGTAGTCGAAATAGTGGCCAAAATAGTGAACGGAGCGGTGGCCGACGTCGCCTGCGGCGACTGGATAACAACATATGGCGGTCGGTGGACGGTGGTTGAAGATCAAGTGGCAGATTTATGAGTGTTTATTGGCCGGAATTATGTGTGTTCATCTAAAAATGGATGAACACGATGAACACTCAAGAAAAATGGGGTGTTTTTGATCCAAAATTGAGTAGGAATCTAGAAATTTGGTGTTTGTTGAGAGAGAGTGAAGAGAGAATTCAGAAGAGGGAGAGTTAGAGAGAGAATGAGATTTTAAAAAAATGAAAAAATGCAAAGAGCTAAAAATGCCTTTAAATAGGCGAGATATTCGAGACGACAGGCCCGCGTGTCCCTGACTGGCCCGTTCCTTTTTATTGGGTTTCTTGTGATTTGAGCATTAACTGTGTAATTCATTTTAATTTGGTCCCTATATCAATATAAATAAAATATTCAAGCTTTAATTTCCTTTTAATTTGGTCCATTATAGTTTTAATTTAATTGTTTAATTATATGTATGATTGCATGTTTTAAAATTAAGCATATAATATTGTATGCTAGAGAACTTAATCACATAGTATTAATTAATTGTTAGAGCCTTTAGTTCTTTAGGTTCTCAAATTAAGAATCGATAATTAATTAGATGAGATTATTATAGTAAATAGTGAGTATTAAATGGAAAGCTTTGGAATTCAAATTTGGGTAGTGTCCCAATGCAATGTGATGCTATTCTAACATGACTCTAAAGTAGAACATCTAATATTTATTACAACATTATAATTGGATGAATAATTTAGTTAGTTAATTAGAGCCTTAATTAAGACTGTCACTTTAAATAATTAGAATAGCAAATTGATTGACGAATACTGTTTAATTTAGGAGTTTAATATGGATGGTGCCCAAACTATTGGGTGTTGTCTCATGGAAGCCTTTAAATGTAATAATATTCACAATCTTAAATAATTAATTTGATTAGAATATTTTATGTTAGAACTTAAAATTAACAAGACAATAGTTAATCATGCATTAAAAACCTTTTATGTTGGAAATATATTTTTAAATACGAATAGGGATGTCCTAACGTATTTGAGCGCTTTTAATCTCGTATTCGGATAAAATATATTTTCTTATAAAATGATATCTCCATTTGGAATTTAAATCTAGTTAATAATTATGCGTTAAATTAAATTCAAATTATTATTCTCAAAATGCCACGTAAAATTAAAAGTTACCAATAACGGGCGTTTGTGGGGTGATAATCTTTCCCCGCACGTAACCGACTCCTGAACCTAAATTTTAAGAAAATAAATTTATTGTTGTTTTATGATGTCTGGTCTACCTCGAAGTGACTAGTGGCGACTCCAAAATGCTTTCAAGATTAAATAAAGGAATAATCCAATTTAATATGAACAACCTATTTTTTCAAGATTAAATAAATAAAAGGCAAAACCCCTATTTTAAAGATTAATCGTTAGACTATTTTTATACCCGGTTAAAAAATGGTCATGACACCATTACCCAATAAAAATTTGACACATGTCATATTTTAATTTATAATTTCTTTTAATTATTTTTGTTTTATTAAATTAAAAATTTTCAAAAAAAATAAAAATTTGAAAATTTCTAAAATAATCCCCAAATACCTAAATCCCAAATCCCCAAAACATCACCGTTGCCGCCGACCCCACCCTTTAGGTCGCCACAACCAACCATTTTCCCTAACATTTTGTCACCAAAAACTGGCAAACGGTGTGCCAATCGAATATTGAACGGCGAATGTTAAAAAATCAATCGATTGATACACCGTTTACCGCTTTTCGACAACAAAACATTAGGGGAAATGGCTGTCTGGGTCTGGCGACCAAAAGGGTGGGATCAACGACGGCGATCGGCGGCAATAGCAACATTGGTGTTGATTTGGGGTTTTGTTATTTTTAGGGATTTAGAGACTGATTTGAAGGTTTTTAAAAATTTCGAGATTTTTTTAAAATTTTATAAACAAATTCAAAAAAATTAAAACATATATTTTTTCTGCCACGTGTCTAATTCTGATTGGATAATAATTCTTTTTAACGGTATTATTGATGGCCGAGCACCTAAAATTATAACGGTTGAAATTTTAGGCACTTATTTTTATAAAAATATATATTTTAGACACCTAAAGTTCATTAGACACTTATTTTTTATTTAGGCCTTTTTAAAACTATAAAAGTTAGATGATATAAATGAGGATTAATGGATAATTTTGCTCAAAACGATAATTTTTAGCTTTTAAAATGCAATTTAATCCAAGTTGAAAAGTTTTGTTTTGCGAAGAGCTGCTTGTTATGCTTTGTCTTATTCTCAAAAGTGATTTTAGCTCCAAAATCGCCTTTAGAAAAGCAACACAAAAGATAGAGTCTAACTTGGTTCACTACCCATGAAATCTTTGTAGATATTATAGATCGTTGATTGAGTTTTAGTTCGGCTTTACAATTGATAGAATTAATTATATTGATAGAAGTGTCATTTTTCTTCTGATAATAATACATACCGATATCATTGTGTTTTGATGCATCATTTTGATCTCTACTAATTATTATGTGCCAGTTCAACATAAAAACGAATGGTATTTTACTAACTATCATGGTTGCAACATCTAGGAGAATGTAGTTTGAGTGAACATATATATTTTGATTTATGGTTAATATTTAATAGATATGAGTAGTTTAGACATGTGTCAAATATTTAACAAAATAAACTATCAGTTGATCTAGTGATATAAGGTGTTATGTCCCTTAAATTAAATTTAATATTTGAAATCTAACATTGTAAATGAAGCAAACTATATCAGGAGGGTCACCTCATAATAATTAATTGCAATACTCATTCCGAAACATCTTTCGATTTATAGTTTTGAGAGAATTTAGTTTGAGCGAACCTATATATACAATATCCTTTTATTTATTATTTTATGATGTGATAGATATGAGGGTCAAGGAAGTGTAAGATATTTAACAAAATTAAATAACTATGATTTGATTTATAATAAATAATTACAATATTCGACCTAAATTAGTCGACTAATAAATGATATATCAACAATAATAATAAATATTTAACAAAATAACACATTGATATATACATGAGTAAATTAATACATACATACACATACACATACACATACACATACACATATTTCAATAAATAAGGAAAAGAACTCGATCTAATTACCCTTTCGGGTTACAATCTAAAGAAGAGTCGGCGTGTTATCTTATTATTGAATGATATCTTGATCATATCATCGACGGCTTGATTCCCCTCCCGAAAAACATGCGAGTAACGTACTGCCCAATCTCGACTATTGAGGGTGGCAATAAGGTGAATTAGGTTTTTATACGACTTTATATAATTTTTGATAAACTACATAAATCACCACTCAACTTTGCTTGTAGACCTATTTTGGTCACTCAACTTTTAAAACGTGCAATTTACTCACTCAACTTTACACATTGAACATATTTAGTCATTCCTCCGTTAACTAGGTAATACAGTTATTGTTGGGAAACTCCGGTACACACCATGGCGCAGTGAAAAAATTATCCGGCGTAATCCACCAATGATCCATGTACAATGGACGAATTTAGGGTGATAAATGATGAAAACATTACCTTAAAGTAATCTGGAATTCCGCAACAAGTATAGGAGAATCGAAATCAAATCCGAGTCGTCATAGTAGTGTTCCGACTTCTACGCAGTCCACTCGAATAAAACGAACGATTCTTCTCTTCTCTAACTGTTAGAAAGAATTTTCAAAAAACCTGTGTTGGCTGCTAGATCTTATGCCTTTATATAGTATTTAAAAACCTAATTCTAATTAAATTCAGATTCTTTAAATATAAAATATATTTAACTGAATATAATTAAATATGTAGAATCTGATTCTACTTTAATTAGGTTTCTTTTAATAGTATTTGATAATTACAATAACTTATCAAATATTAACATATATATAAAAATGAAATTATCCATAATTACAATAATTATAACAATTTCAGTTTTTCACTAATTACGTGTACAACAAGTTTGTACACATGTTATCTAGTCGATATTTGTTCGTTTCAATCATAGGGTGTGTCCCTTGTAGGTTTATGTAACATTAGCAGTAATATCCAGAACAATTCTAATATTACAAGCAATGAGTGGCATCTAGCAATACATCATTGCTACCTAAGTTACATGAAATCGTGGTTCGATTTAACCTTTTTCGTGATTAATTTCTTTTATGTATTTCATCATTTTGTCCTCACATATAGATCGGACACAAGTCATGGATTAGTCACACTTGTATAGTCCATCTAATGTTTCTTGATATCTTGAGTAGACTATTATAAACGAATAACTATGATATCCCATATCAATTTATTTGAGCATGACCATGTATCTTATAGTCTCAATCAATCAAGTGGCCTATGATATTACTCCTATTATGTATGAGGGACAAATCATATCTTGACCAACCATATTTCGCTACATGGATTGTGACATATCCAATATCAGTCTTTATAGTGTAGTCAGTTACGACACACGTTTGGTCGTATCAAAATATGTCACTCACGATGTTAAAATAATGATGATCTCTAGTCTGAGGATCATACATGTAGTTATCACCATGAGCAATGTTGTGACTATCACATAATAATCCAAGAAACATGCTCATAGAGGGTCAGTCCAGTATGTTGTTCCCTAACACATACTTATGTATTGATTTTGACATCTCCATGTCAATGACAACACTTTGTCATCAATTAACTACATATTAGTCTTAATACATTATTGTTGTCCAAGCCTACAATAATTCTCGACTAAGGACATTCAAGAATAACTATATTATTCTAAAGACTTTATTATAATTCAATTTATTTATAAATATACAAAATAAGACTGAAATAATAATAATTGCTTCTTATTAATAAACAAGATAAAATAAGTATGTCTTTTACAATCATCTCATAATTGGTCTTTAGGTATACTCCTACAATAATGATATGAATTATTTTATTATTATTTTTATTATGACATAATAAATTTATTAATATTTAATTATAATATAATCTAAAATACAAAAAATTAAAATATCTTAAAATACCTAAATCCCAACCCCAATCCCCTCTCAACCCCATCGATATTATCTGCTACCACTCAGGCGAGACCGACACCTCTGCCTCAATCTTCACCGTCAAAATCCTCCCTAACATTTCCTACTCTACCGTCGGCTTCGGAGAAAGGGACCTTATCGTTAAAACCATAAACAAAACTGGAAAAGACCCAGACGATTACCGGTTTGGGATTAGCATATTTGCAGACTGACGATGTTGCTGTGAATATAAGAGTTGGAGTTTTTCACGGTGTACTTGATATCTGTCGTATTTGAGTAAAAACCACCACATCGAAGAGCTTAACGAAACTCTTGGCATCATTCAAATCCCCTTCAACCACCAAAATGCCATCTTCCTTCAGGATCAATTTCCCTGCTCTCTTTCAACGATGGGTCATAATAATTATTGAAGTTGTCAAGCCCAACGACACCGTCTTCGCGTTTCTTGAGCGAGCGAAATGTGCGTCCCCACAAAATCAGCCGCTCGAACCACCGGAACTAACATCCCACCGGAACAATGTATCTAAGAAGAGTTACATACTTGCTTGCTGCTGAAATCGACGAAACTTTTTAAACTCAAACTTTGAAAAAAGCCCCAATAAAATGATGCTAGTTTAAGCAAATCAATGGTGGAATTGACGGGATGAGTCAAAATATGATTTGTTTTCACAGGTTGAAGAGATTGAGATTGGGATTTGGGTGTTTTCACATGTTGAAGAGATTGAGATTGGGATTTGGGTATTTTAGAGAATTTTTTTATTTTAAATTATATTTATAATTAAATATTAATAAATTTATTACGTTCTAATAAAAATAATAAAATAATCCACGGCATAACATCGTTATCAAGTTATCGGGGGAGTGATCAAATATGTTCAATGTGTATAGTTGAGTGAGTAAATTGCATGTTTTAAAAGTTGAGTGGCCAAAATAGGTTTGCAAGTAAAGTTGAGTGATGATTTATGTAGTTTACCCTATAATTTTTAGAGTTAATTGCACCACACCTTTCCAAATTGTGACACTCATTTTAAATTAGTCTAAACTTTTAAACATTTTAACTTCATCCTCAAAATACAACCTTCATTCTAAATTCGTCCCCAAACTTTTGAGCATTCCAGTTTCATCCTCAAACTATGAACTCATTTTAAATTGTTCCTCAAACTTTTTGAACATTCTAATTTCATCCCAAAAATATCAATATATGTTAATCATATCTTATGTTAATAAAACTGTTATAAAAATTGTTAATTGTTGTAACACCCTCGATTCGGATGATACCATTAGGCCTCAAGCCCAATCCAAAACCATAAAATTTTCAAACTGGGTTTAGCCCAAACAAATTATTTCCAAAACATTTAAAGCCCACAATTGAAAATATAGTTAAATAATCAAAATAGTACAAATGAGCTCTAATTCAATTTAAAACATTTAAACATTTGATTTATACAATTTTAAAATAAGAAATACAGACTCAACCACGTAAGGTCTTATTAATACATAGCTCACTAAACACAAGTACCATACTCCGAAGGTCACCACATGCTGGAACCCCGTACTGATAGTGCTCATCGATCCCACGATCCAACGATCAACCTACACACAGAAACAATGATTCTGAGCGCTGAGCTTACAAAGCTCAGTGGTACACATCTACTCTACTATACTTCATGCTAATTATAAACATAAAGCATGCAAGCGAGTATGAACAATAAGGAGAGATAAATCAACACGTGGCGCTACCACTAGTCGCCTAAACACGTACTCTTATCATAACAATCATCATACATGACACACAAGGCCCAACCATACTCAAGACATGACAATAACATCACGTAATTATGGTGCTACCTCTAGCTGCCAAGTCATATAGCATACAAGCATTTTACCACAATATAAGAGTGACACACCCGTCCACAAAGCATCGAGATCGTCTACTCTGAGTGACGCCTGCGTCCACAAAGCATCATGATCGTCTACTCTGAGTGAGGCTCGCGACCACAAAGCATCAGGATCATAAACTCGTAGGGGTGAAGCCCATGACCACTAAGTATCGAGATCGTATACCCATGCTCGGAATCTCTCATCAAGCATCTTCGAATGAGGCTCACGTCCACTAAGCATTGGGATCCTAAATTCGAGAATTTACAACCATGGTGTTGCAACACACTCATTCTCTCACTAGGTATCCGAATCCCATCAATCAATGGTAATTCAACCAAACAAGTGCTCATACTTGGCACACAATATCACACGATCCACCAAGGATCCCTATAGTTGTTATTACAAACAAGTCACTCGACATTTACCGATTTATTACTCATTAGGCTTGTATATAATTAATCTCGTTCACTATCTCCATTAATCCATGTTATCACATTTATTCAAGGTATAATTCCATTATTAATATTCACATCGATTTCATCCTTAACTTGCATTTATATATTATTTATCATATCGGGTACTGGTATACACAAGTATTGATATGGTACCCTTGAGTATCGGTACTCACACGCGTACCAATACTGAAATTACTCACTGGAAATCATTAATTTCTGCAAGTATCGATACGAGTCGACCCGTATCGATATGGCCCCTAATTGCGCACTGGTACGAGTTTTGATACCATATTCACGGTTTTGCACCATCATCATGAATTATGGTTTAACAATACTTTATTCGATCCCTAAAGCTTATGAAAGTCATTAGCGTTTATTTGCTAACGCATTTAATCAATTAATATTAATTACCAGCTTCATAATCATTTAATTCGAACATTACCATTATTTGTCTCTTACACACACATTTTCCATCGAACCATATCAATCTATTCGAATAAGCATACAAGCATCACAATTTATCAACCAATCAATCAATCATCAAGTAATCATACGAGCATCTCAAACGATCCTACACGGTCTCTAAGGTCTCCATGAGTTTCATCATATTCTTAACTTTATCATACATCTTATAGATATATCAAGTGTCATAATACCGGTCTCAACACTTGCTTCTCTATCATCAACCTATTTTGCAACCACTAACAAGTAAGACAATTACACTTATGATGCTCATGAAGCAATATGAGTCTGAAGTGTACTAACCTTAAGCCGATATTTCTAAAATCCTCATTCGAGCTTCCCGAATATTCCACTTGACCCGGTATCCGATCCCGAATAATCATCATTTACCAATGAATCCGAAACTATATTAATTAATGCATCCCCTATTAAATTCACAAAGTCAAAAACAGCTTACCGAGTTCAAATTTGGCAAAACAAACTGCGCTATTGGATCCGAAATGTCGAGAAACCCCCAGATAGGGTCCCAAAAAAGTCAACTTGGGTAAAAAAGTCAACGATCAACACCCGGTCAACGGTCAACGACGGTTGGTCAACGGGTCGATCAAATGGCTTGGAGACTTTGATTAAACGGCTTGGAGGCTCGGTCAAACAGCTTGGCTCGTCTCATATGGCTCCAACCGCCTAGAACGAAGCCCACTCGCGGTCGACGGCGCGTGTGGCGCGTGCGGCAGATTCCAACGACCAAACTTCACTGACCAACTATTCTCGAGCTGGTGAACGTGATAATGGCATCCGTTTCTTGATTTGAGCACTCGAACTACCCCAACTCAATAACTTAATTTTTTTCTCTTACCTCCTCCGACGACGACTCCGATGGCATTGCCGCTGGTACCGACGAACTCGTCTTGACGAGATGAACATAATGGCGATGGAGGTGTCAACAACGGACGTCTCGATTTCCGTAGATCAGAGTTTGAAACTCTCTCTCTTAATTATCTCTCATTTCTTTCTCTCTCCCATCAACTTTTTACATTTTTCGCTTTCCAACATCCTATCCCCTTTTTCTCCTATCTCATCTTTTTAAATTTTAAATATTATTCCTTAAAATAATGGTCCCAACAAAATCACCTCGCTTGGGCTTCTAAAATAAAGGCTCATAAACCGGGGGGCCTGAGACCTAATTTGCTAACCCGAAGTTCAGATCGTTACAATTGTCATGAAAAACTAATGTGTAGTACGTAATAATATGATGTTGTATAAATGAAGATTTGAGGATGTAATTAGAATGTTCAAAAAGTTTGGGACCAATTTAGAACGATGATCATAGTTTAGGGATGAAAATAAAAAAAATCAAAAGTTTAAGGACCGATTTAGAATGAAAGTTATAGTTTAAAAATAAAATTAAAATATTTAAAAATTAAAGAACCAATTTAAAGTGAACGTCAAAGTTTGAGAAAGTGTAGTGCAATCAACTATAATTTTTTTATATAGGCTTAACCGTCAAATAAGCCTCAAACTATATTTTTTTCCAGATAGGTGCCTAAACTATTTTTTGGGCCAAATATGTGCATAATGTTTCATTCTGTGATCCATTTAATGTTTTTTTAATTTCCAAATCTCTTTAAAAATCCTTTAGTTTTAATTTCTTTTAAATCAAACCCCCAAATCACATCTCCCTCACCGTCCGACATCCCCACATGTCGGTGGTTCATCATTCACCACCCAAGTATTGGGTACCTTACTGTTTCGACATTCCCCACACTCTAGCCATCGATCGAAACCCAATTGAACTCTTTTTTCTTCATTGTTGGGTGTTCGTCGACGGTAAAATCGGCGGTTCATTCATTGATTTTTGACAACGAAATGATGGAGCTTTCGGTAGAGAGGGTATGATGAAGACAAGGGTTGTCGGCGATGTTTGAATCGATGGCTGGAGTGGAGGAATTTAAGAATTTAGGGTTATGGTTGACTTTTTTTTAGAGAAATTGAAAATTTTTGGGTTAATTAATATATTTTATTATTTTATTTTTTATATTTTAATTTTAGAAAATAATAAAAATCATGCCACATTTGAATTTCATTAGATAATAAGAAAAAATAGTATTTATCACAAAAAACTTTAAATAGGTCATGTAATAAAACTTAAACACCTATTTTATTCAAAATATAATTCAAGTACCTATATAAAAATATATAGTTAGAGCACTTATTTATCCGTTAATCCTTTTATATACTTTGATTTGAGTTTGACCCCCAAGCTCAACAACTCAATCTTAATTTTCCAATTAAATTTTCATGCAATCGCGCCCTTTCCATGCGCGTGAAAATCAGTATATATATTTCCCCCTTAAAACCTTAGCCCTAAGTCTCATCCTCCTGAAAAGAAAACCCCCAAAACTTTGAACCAACTCTTAAACGTAAACACTTTGATTCTTCTCTTTCTCTTAAATCGATTTCTAAGCGATTTTAGTTCATGGGTTTCGCTTCATTTTCGATTTCCGATTCAGCGTGTTCCCTGGTGAGTTAAGTACCGAGTTCAACGAGTTGTATCTATATTCAAATATCATTGTTTTATTGAAGCACCCAATTGAGAAAAAAACTGGAATAGGATTATTAGTTGGATGCCCATTTGCCTAAATCTTTCCGATTGATAGTTTTTGATATTATTTGTGGGGTGGTTTTGGTCATGCAATTAACGCCGTCCTCGGTTTCTTCGTCGAAACGGGGGGATTTTGGGAAAAAGACTGGTGCTAGGCTTCAAACGAAGCGTAAGAGATTAGATGCAATATGCGAGGACGAGTATACTCGGAACCATGGAGAAGGAGGGAGTAAGGGGGATGGTGCTGATGGGTCGGAGAGTGTGGATTTGGAGCTCCGTAGGAGTTCACGGGTCAGGAGAGCGCCTGTTATTTTGGATGTGTGGCCTATGCCTCCGAAAAAGAGGCAGAAGGTTGGGAAGAGTGGGAGGTCTGGTCGGGGGAAGAGGGGGCTAGGAAGTGTAAAGGAGGAGGAGGAACAGATAAGGGAGGTACAGATTCTGGGGAGTTGGACATCAAGGTTGAGGACAAGGAGAAGGAAATCGAGTTCTAAAGCGAAGGTCGAGGAGAGAGATTTTTCGAGTAAGAGGAAGCTCTTTGAGGATATAGGTGGGAATGAGGAGGAAGAGGAGGATAAGAAGGACGAAACCAAGGAGGAAGAGGAGGAGGAGGACAAAAAGGAGGAGGAGGAGGAGGAGGAGGAGAAGGAAGACGAAAAGGAGGAGGGTGAAAAGGATGATGGGGAAATTATGGTTCTTAAATACAAGAGGCTGGGGAGGATTAAAGCAGCGAGTGGTTCAGAGAGTAAAGAGAAGGTTGAGATTTGTGAAAGAGAATTGGGAAAAGAAGAAATTAAAGGTGATAAAATAATGGATGGTGAGCCTGTTTTAGAAAGTGAAACGAGTCATGAAAATCGTAGGGAGGATGAAGTTGTGGAGGATGCATCTGTTTTAGAGAGTAAGTTCAGTCACAGAAATAAGGAGAGGTTGGATGGAAATCTGGTTGAGGTGGTTGAAGAAGAAGATAGAGAAGTTTCAAATTGTGTACAGTCAGAGGAAGGTTGCATTGGGCATGAAAATTCTAAGGTAACTGAACCAATTGAAAGAGTGGAGCCAAGGGAAAACCAAGTTCAACAGTTGGAATGTCAGGATGGAGGAGCAAACAGAGAGGATGTTGTTGAATTATATAATGTTCCAGAGGAATTTGAAGATGGTGGTATCCATGATGCAATAGATAATGGATTATTGAAGGTTTCTGCAAAAGATATGAAGGTAGAGGAGTCAAATCAAGCAACTGCTGAGACAATTAGCAAGCCACGAATCAAACAAGGGAGAAGGTGTGGTTTGTGTGGTGGTGCGACTGATGGCAAACCCCCAAAGAAGCTGGTCCATGATGCAGGTGATAGTGAAAACGAAGCATACAGCTCTTCAGCTTCTGAGGAACCTAACTATGATATTTGGGATGGGTTTGGTGATGAACCTGGGTGGCTTGGTCGTCTCCTGGGTCCTATAAATGATCGTTATGGAATTGCTCGAATCTGGGTTCATCAACAGTGTGCTGTATGGAGTCCTGAGGTGAGCTTTATTCCCCCCTCTTTTTTTGAGCTTTACTTATTAATTGCAATATTCCTGATATTTGTGAGCATGTATGTGATATTATTCATCTCCCATAAATGTATGCATTTAAACATATAATGCTTATTTTATCAATAATTGGTTCCTCCTCAGTCAGATATAGGATATAGTAAGCATTTTGGAACCTCTATTGGTAGTGTAGCTTGCGTTGGGCTTTTGATACAACATAGTCATGTCTTCTACCATAGCTTGTCCATTTACAGTTTCTTTTGCGAATCTTCCCCTTTTATACAACATTCACCTTTCTGTACGCATGCATGCATATCCCCATTTTCTGATGTTATCTTTTGTAGGTTTATTTTGCTGGCTTGGGTCACCTAAAAAATGTCAGGGCAGCACTTTATAGAGGAAGAGCATTAAAATGCACCAGATGTGGGAGGCCAGGAGCAACAATTGGATGTCGTGTTGACCGGTGTCCAAAAACATACCATTTGGTATGTTCTTGATATCTTTTTTCCAAATAAGCCTCCTTCAATCCATCCTCCCAAGTTCCCCTGTTCCATTTTTCGTTTGAGAAATATGAAGATGTTCATGTTACTTTCTTATTGGTGACATTCAATTTTTTGCAGCCTTGTGCAAGGGCTAATGGCTGTATATTTGATCATCGCAAATTTCTCATAGCCTGCACTGATCATCGACATCTCTTTCAACCTCAAGGTATTCAATATTTAGCCAAGATAAAGAAAATGAAAGCTAAGAAAATGAAGTTGGAAATGAGGAAGGTATCAAATGATGCATGGCGAAAGGATATTGAAGCTGAAGAAAAATGGTTGGAGCATTGTGGTGAGGATGAAGAGTTCTTGAAACGTGAGGGCAAGAGACTTCATCGAGATTTGTTAAGAATAGCACCTGTCTATATTGGAGGCTCAGAGTCTGATGGTGGGAAATCTTTCGAGGGTTGGGAATCTGTTGCTGGCTTGCAGGATGTTATCCGATGCATGAAGGAAGTTGTTATCTTACCACTGTTGTATCCTGAGTTCTTTGATAATCTGGGGCTTACACCACCCAGAGGTGTCCTTTTGCATGGCTATCCCGGAACAGGTAAAACTCTTGTAGTGCGAGCATTGATTGGTGCTTGTGCTCGTGGGGATAAATGGATTGCATATTTTGCCCGCAAAGGTGCCGACTGTTTAGGGAAATATGTTGGTGATGCTGAACGTCAGCTGAGGCTCTTGTTCCAGGTTGCTGAGAGATGTCAACCTTCAATAATATTCTTTGATGAGATAGATGGCTTAGCACCTAGACGGACAAGGCAGCAAGATCAGACACATAGTTCAGTTGTGTCCACACTGCTTGCTCTGTTGGATGGTATAAAGTCCCGGGGCTCAGTAGTGGTAATAGGTGCAACTAATCGCCCTGATGCTGTTGATCCTGCATTGAGGAGGCCAGGAAGATTTGATCGAGAGATTTATTTTCCACTGCCATCAGTGGAAGACAGGGCTGCAATCCTTGAACTTCATACTAAAAAATGGCCAAAACCAGTTACTGGATCTATGCTGAAATGGGTTGCAAGTAAGACAGTAGGGTTTGCTGGTGCAGATTTACAGGCCCTTTGTACTCAAGCAGCTGTTATTGCTCTGAAGAGGAATTTTCCTTTGCAGGAAATGTTGTCTGCTGCCAAAGAGAAAACTCCGGATGCTAAACGTGTTCCTCTTCCTACTGTCAGAGTTGAGGAAAGGGATTGGGTTGAAGCTTTGTCATGTTCTCCACCTCCTTGCTCGCGTCGAGAAGCTGGAATGGCTGCTCAAGATTTAGTTGCCGCTCCTCTTCCTGCACATCTCATTCCTTGTTTGTTAGAACCATTGTCCACTTTGCTTGTTTCTCTTCATTTGGATGAGCGCCTCTGGTTGCCACCCCTTCTTTCTAAAGCTGGTGCTGTGATCGAGAGTGTGATTATTTCCACATTGCATGAAAAGAGACTGCCCAAGGTTCATTGGTGGTCGCATGTTCGGGATCTTCTTCAGGAAGGAGAGGTTGTTAAGCAGATAGAGAGAAGGCTATCATGTGCTGGAATGCTAATCGGAGAGACTAGCTTTGCTGATTATGATGCTTTTGTAGGTGATATTAGTGATGATGTTGGTAAGTTTGGACGCCCAATGTTGCGTAATGGCAGTGCGTATTCTAGTTTGTTGCAAAATACCTATTTGACTTCAACAAGGAAAATGGGGTTTCGAATATTAATTGCTGGCTGTCCAAGGTCTGGCCAAAAGCATCTTGCTTCTTGTCTTCTTCACTGTTTTGTTGGGAATGTTGAAATACAAAAAGTCGATTTAGCTACAATTGCACAAGAAGGGCACGGTAACTTAATTCAAGGAGTAACTGAAATTTTGAGTATGTTCCTTGTACTTTATCATTATGTTCTAGGCAGCATTAGTTCTTTGTATTAACTTTTTAACTAACCTAAGATATATTATGTGATGCTAATCTCTACCCTTTTACACGTGTTTCCCCACCTCCTTTTTGCCTTATATGGTTCTTGGACAATGGTTTAGGCTGCTTATTCTGCAATCTAGGAATATTTCTTTATTATTATATTCCTCCTGTAACAGATTGCTTATTGGCTTGGCTTGTAAGGGATTTCCTAAGCATGGATGATAATTATTCAGCTTCTCGTGTCATGCTTTCCGCTTTCATTCTATCCTTTCACACCATGTGTTTTCAGATTAAAAACAATTTCTTTTGTGAATGTTAAACTAAAGGATTACTTGTTCTAACTCATCGGGAAATCCTTACTATTGAAATTCAATGTCAGTGAAATGTGCAAGCATGGGATCAAATGTGGTGTTTATGCCAAGAATTGATTTGTGGGCTGTAGAGACCATCAATGAAGTTTCTGAGGAGAGCAATTCATCTTCACTATTACATCAAGTGCCAATGGAGGAAGATCCTCGACTTGTTGGAAAGGAAAATGAATCCTCTGAGCAGCAATCTGTGTTTGCAGAAACAACAGAGGGTACAGCTGCTGTTCAAAGAGTCTCACATGCCTGGAGCTCATTTGTTGAGCGTGTGGAATCTATTTGTGTGACTACATCCTTGATAATTGTGGTATGAGTTATTTTGATTGCTTGTTTTCTTTTCAAGATTTAATAGTTTGTTTTGTTGCTTGAGTAGCTACGCTCTACTTGTGGAGCTTCAGAATGAAAGTAGTTTTTGCTTTGTTGGATGTCTGATTTTCATTTCTATTTCCTTCAAGAGTTCCTTGGGTTGCTTTGATTTGGCTAGTGTCCGATGGAACATACCGGCACTTGTTTGACTTTGTTTAAATCTAAGTGCTGTGGAATGTATTTCTATCATGTAAAATTCCTTCAGTTTGACGGTAGAGGTTAATTTGATAGTTACTGATTATCAGCTCTTTTGTAAGCTGGTTGATTCAAGATGGAGTTGGAGAGTTGACTTACATGCATTTGAGGCAGTAATAGGGTAGAACTTCTTTCCTCTAAAAATGACATGAATGGATTGACTGATCAAACTAATCTACAAACTCTCGGAACATGGTGCTTGAAATTTCATGCCGTGTTCCTTTCACTTGATTTAGGACATTGTCAAGTCAATTGTTATAAACGTGTTGGTATTTCGGTATGATCCTTATTCAATCAGATTTTTCTCTTAATATACAAGCCTCTGTTCCTCTAACACCCTCTCTTGTTTATCATCTCTTTCAAGCATGTCTAAATTTTAATACTTCTCATCTCCAAACAGGCTACTTCAGAAGTTTCCCACATGGAACTCCCCGATAAAATAAGGGATTTTTTTAAGAGTGATCTCCCAAGTTCAAGTCAGAAGACTACATTAGAGCACACAGTACCCAGATTCATTGTGCATCTTGGCAAGAATTTCAACCGTGATATGGTTATCAAACTATCTGCTGCAGAGTTATCAAGGGATACCCTTCAGTCTTTTGTTCATTTCATTCATCAAAAATCTCATGTCCATGAAGATTCCAAAAGAAAAAAATCTGTCCAAACCTGTGCAGCTGCAGAAAATAATAATACATCTCATGATTTGGCCCGTGAAGTTGGTTCACAATCTTGTTGTGATTTGTCTGTTCCAGCAGAGTCAGCACCACCAGCCAACATTAGAAATTTGAAGGGGAAATCAAGCTTGATGCTGGCAATATCTTCATTTGGCTATCAAATTTTGCGCTGTCCTCATTTTGCAGAGCTTTGCTGGGTGACATCAAAACTTAAAGAGGGTCCTTCTGCAGAAATAGGTGGCCCCTGGAAGGGCTGGCCATTCAACTCTTGTATCATTCGTCCCACCAACTCATCAAACAAGACAACTGTTGCTTGTGGCTCCAGCAACATTAAAAGCAAAGAGAATTTTGGATTGGTCAGAGGTCTGGTTGCAGTTGGTTTAACAGCATACAGTGGCTTATATGCATCACTTAGAGAAGTTTCCTCTGAGGTGCGGAAGGTTCTTGAGCTACTAGTTGGGTGGATTAATGCTAAAGTTAACACTGGAAAAGACAGATATCAGTATGTTCATATTCTGTCTCAAGTTGCTTATTTAGAAGATATGGTCAACAGCTGGGTTTATTCGCTGCAGAGGTACACTATTATTGTTACTTATATATGTTTGGGTTCTTATGTGTGTATAGATTATAATCTAACAAGATATTTATTTATACGCAGTTTAGATCAAGATCTTCAAATAAAAGCTGCAAGTCCCAATCCATATGCTTTGGGATCTCAAGGTAATTATTCTACACATGTGAATGATATGGATGGATCAAGAAGTTGCCCTGAATCCAAAGGTCCAGGTGCAAACACCAAGGAACCCGCTGTGCAAAATACTGATTTCATTGATTTAAACAAGAAGGATGACAATGAGGAAGAAATTGGACTATTTGAAGAAGCTGCGCAGGGGATAGGCATCAGTGGTAATACTAATTCAGAGGAGCATCTTAATTCTTCTCCAGCCAACCAACCAACTGCTTGTGTGGATGAGCAGAATGCGACAAGCGGTCCACGTGTATCAGTAAGTACTAGAAGTCATATGGTTGAGGGAGAATTAGCTGCTCAAAATCTAGATTCCATTGACTTGAACAAGATGGATGCTGATTGTGCTCCTAATCACGAGGGAGAAGTTGCTGCTGTGGAAGAAGCTGTAGATGAGCATCATAACTGTTCCGTGGCCAATGATCTGGTTTGTGTAGATGAGCAGAACAGGACAATGCCTGGACCAAGTGGTTCAGTAAGTACTGAAAATCCTATGCTTGTGGGAGATCATCGGTCTTCAAAACAATGTAATGGATTTGCACCGAGCAAAGGTGTTCTTTCTGAGAATGGATTTTGTAGTTCAGATGAGATGAACGGTGTAAAGTTCTCTGGTTCTGGGAAAGCTTGCAACCAGATTAATGCTTCTGAAACAGAGATCACCATCACGTCTGAACTTGGCAAGCCTGAAGATCATGAACATGAAAGAGATCCCAATTTTGCTTCAAATGGAACTGCTCTTCCGGCTGAACCCATAGTTACATGCTTTTACCGTTGCTGCTCTGGCTGCCTACATACCCTCCTTGGTTTGATGCAAAAGCTTCTGCTTAAGGAATGGAAATCAGGTGATGACAGTTTGACAGTAGATGATGTTTATGATACAGTTGCATTATTGTCTATGGATCTTCTTTCAACTGTCAGGAAAGTTTATGCTACCGGATGTAGCAGCAATAAATTTGATGAAAACCCGAGAAATGAAAATCATGGAAAGTTGTCGAACCATCCAGAATGGAGTAGATGCCGTTGCGAAAGCTCAGAAGATAGTTTCGTTATTCCGACACAATGTAGCTGTCACACCGTAGGCGTCACTTCTCCAAACATACAAGCTGGGTTGGATCCAGAATTTGTTTACAGAGATGGAGTGATGGTTCCGGTAGATTCTAGCAAAGAAGTTTCTTTTCACTGTAAATTTGATACGTTGTGTCTCTGCTCTCTTATAGAGTCTCTTTCAATGACAAAGCAGCTTTCCGAATGATTTCGGTTTTCTACAGTACCAAGGAAGGAGCATTACCATATATTGTATCTTCTCCCCCGAGGCATACTCGACTGGAAGGGTCATTTCTTTGTTTCCTACTCGAATTGCTTCCCCAAATTTTGTTACTCCTGGGAAGAAGCTAACCTATATACCATGTAAATATCATCCAAGGTTACTGCAGCTCTGGGTACTGTAAGTATGTTTTATCATGACCACATAATGATATTTTCGTATGGAGGTTTGTCATTGTGGTGGTTGTTATTTTGTTGCATTCTTTTGCTTTTCGCGAATTATATTCATTGATATATATACTCTTCTTAAGTAGTGCTATTTTCGGGCTCAAAGTTTTGGAATTATAGTTGTCTGCACATGTTCATAATATTTAGGTTCATTTAGCAATGGGATGGAACTGTGTTTGATTTGAATTTTACTTTTCACTGGAGTTTGATTTGAGATAAAAATCGAATAGGTTGACCTTGTTCGAGTAAGCTTATTGACTTGATAAAAAAATGAGTTCCAAGTATCGTGTTCAGATAATTTTGAGCTTGAGCATGTTCGAATAATCCCGAGCTTGAGTTTGAAGTGCAAAATGAAAATGTTAATAAGTAACTAGTGGTGATAAATTTAAGGCACAAGAGATTTGATCTCTGTTTTTAAACATCATATGGCTTCACACCCCACTTTATAGCTTAATCTGTTCATGTAATCCAGATGTGAAATCTGATAGTCTCTGAAATTTGAATTCCAGACATTTACAACGCTGTTCATATTCTCAAACCGTGACCGTCGTCTTCTGTACCGAGAAATATAACGTTCATAACTTCAAATTGAGATCGACATGTCCTACTTCTCAACCTTAACAATTGGTCATGGATATTGTATTTGCTCTGTCGATTTGCACCATTGCTGGTGGTTAGAAGCTGTAATAAGGTTGATACGACCGGTTTAACCCGCCAACTTTCCGTCGGATAATCAGATCTTCGAAGCTTGCCTTTAACACATTCACGAGGTCGGGCAATTCACAGTTGTAATAGGGTAAAATTGACGAAGGGTGCTTGAATTTGAGCACGGAAACATTGGCGTAGTCGCGGAGGTTATAAAGTGAGAAAACCTACATCAAAGACCCCATTTTGTTTGTTGCTTTTCTTGGACCTTGATTCCATAGTTGAGGTTGAACATGGAGGTCCTTCCCTGAAAAAAAGATGCTAAATAAAACATAAAAAGTGGGAGAAAAACTTAGAGAAACTGAAGTCAGGATTTGAATCTAAAACCTCAATCGAACCTAAAACTCGGGGTGCCGTGTTCAAAATTGAATGTGCTACCATTGCTACTCGAAGTGCCTTCGATTTGTCCATTGATGGAATGAACAATGGGAGGATATTTGCTGTAGATAGGGGGACTTGGAGCATTGTCTAGAGAGAAGGGATATGATCTCTTCATGCCAACCACCTACTATTTATTGTAACCAATTTACACAACATCAAGATACATAAGAGAGAATGATGCATTGTTAAGTGAAGTCGAAATTTAGTTCAACCGGTTTATATAATCATTTTTAAAAAGTGAAATTCGACAAATTTAAAGTTCGAATCATAACATAAATCCATTTAAATTATAATATGTGGTTTAAATTTTCTATTCTCCATATCAACGAATTGAATATTAAGTAAATGCAACCATATCGGTAAGCATTCTTTTGTAAACAAATACAAATTATATAGAGTAATTTTTTATATGCATATTGTATAAATTGAATCCTAAAATCTTAAAAGCTTATATTTTAAATCTTAAAATTTAAACCTTAAACTTTAGAATAAACAGAATTTGTGAAAATTAAAGTTTACAAAACCTGGAAATTTTCCATATCAATATACTAGCCAACATTACATTATTCCATGAAAGAACCATTGTAGTATGATTCCATCTTTTGTTAATGACCCAACACCTCATTTTTAATTAAAGATAAACTTCACCGGAGATTCTTTTTGTTTGAGTTGTGTTTTATTTTAGTCATCTATTTTGAAAAAAAGATTATTCTTATCACTTACGTTTTTAATTTGTTTTATTTTGGTCACTGTACTGTTAACACCGTTAATTTGATGACGTGACACATTAGTCAAAAGGGTTAATTTTTAATTTGACCCCTAAACTTTAAACAAAATATTAATTTGACCCTTAAACTCTCACAACCTTACTTTCATCTCACAATGTCGCTGTTCCGGTCACCTTCTTTGATGGGTGATGGCTCCGATCACCTCTTTCTACCACATTCCTCCTCCTTTGCCCGTTACCAATTGAATTGCAGTCTTTGTTTTCTCAGTATAATAGTCGTTGACTTCGTCTTTATGAGATCAATGATCATATGTTGTCTCTTGTTCTATGATATGTTGAACATGGTCGTTACCTTTTACAGGCATTTGATCGGATTCTTCATTTTCCTTTCCCTTGCGATATAGACTGCAATGAAGGTTCCAAAGGTTGTTGATCTTCACTCTCTGCAGCATATTCCTAATGTATTGAGAAAGGCTGATTTACACAAATTTCACTCAGAATTAATGACATGCCTGCCTCTCAGGTTGGCATGTCAGGGAACTTCTATATAATTGTTTGCCTAAGCGTTTCTTTGCCGGAAATCACACTGATATTTGCGTTCTGGTAATCCTCCACATCCTTCGTAATCTATTTCATAAATCTTAAGATTTTTCCTCCATATCCATCTCGTTTATAAATAGATGTTTTTCATCTATTAGCTACTCTGCTGGACTTTGTTAAAGAAGTTCAAGAAAGAATCCATAAATTTATTAGTTAGTAATAAATCTTATTAGTATCCTATAATTGTTAGGAGACAATCTTACAAGGATTTTACCGTTGTGGAGGAAACAAATCAACAAAAGGAGTGCCAAGGGTCAAATTAATATTTTGTTTAAAATTTAATGGTTAAATTAGAAATTGACCCTTTTGACTGACATGCCACATCATCAAACTAACGGGTGTTAACACCACAATGACCAAAATAAAACATATCAAAAACATAAGTGACAAGAATATCTTTTTTTTTTCAAAATGAATGATCAAAATAAAACACGACCCAAATAAAAGAGACATCCGGTGAAGTTTACCCTTAGATCAAAATATTGTTTTCAAAATCTCACACTCACCCACTCCCTTTACACGTAAAACATCTACCAATGCAAAATACCATATATTGACAGTGAAAAATTTTAAATCTACAAGTGGTGTTCGAATATTATCACATATCTTAACTTGAACACATGACAATGGATTGTGTGTATATATCAAATAGAAAGTGTTGATTAAATATTTTCCTGATGAACTGAGAAGGATCTGGGTCAATTGCAGCTTTGCCGATTGTATTGGTTGTAATTTAATAAATTAAAATATGAATTAATGGGAAGATTATGTTTGGGAGAAAACCAGTACCAAGTTTCAGTCAAATCCAATGTGCTTGAGTTTTTTTTTTTTTTAAAAAGAAGGATTTTGTTAAAAACTCCCTTCATACTCGAAATCAAGCAAAAGCTCGATATCGGACCATGTTTCAAAGGCACGATGCTCTTTGATCGAAGACTTAGGTTTCACCAAGCTTCACCTCTCACACTCCCTCAAAACCAGCACTAATATCTCTCTTAGTCTCTTTGATGATTCGGCATCGCCAAAATCTTCTCATTTAACTTCGACTCTCTCAAAACAATCTAAAAACTTGAATTCACCGACGTCGAGAACAATAAAAGAAATTAGAAGTGTCTATGGACATTGCTTTTCTCACTTGGCATGTGACAAGCAATGTGTTACAAAGCCAACAAACGATTGCAAGAACTCAATACGGTAAAGCCTCTTCCTTTACGTCTTTAGGTTGTTTTGAGTGAGTCGAAATTGAATGGGAAGAGTTTGTCGATTCCGAATCGAACAGCAGGAGATTGGTGCTGATTTTAAGGGAATGCAAGAGGTCGATGAAAGAGCACCGTGACTATGAAACGTAAAAGATGTTTCACGCCCAAACGGAGTAGTATTTCAGTGGTATTGTCGTGTGGTCCAGAGGGTTGCCCTTGTTGAGAGCTTGGTATGAGGGTTTTGGTTTGAGAAATGTTTGATTTTTCTCCTACTCCTAAGCATGTGAAGATCTCTGCCGTGCAGCTCTCCTTAGTCTTAAATTTGTGGCTTAAATGAAAAATAAGTGGTTCAAGTATTATTATTTTTTACTTTAGGTGATTAAAGCATTATTTTATAAAAATATGTGCTTAAAGTTTTCATAGTTATAATTTTAGATGCCAACCGTTTAAAAAAAACGTTATCCAATCAAAATGCGACGCATGACAAGACTATTGATTTTTTATTTTTTTTTGAAAAAAAACTTTAAAATTTATTTTTTTTAAAATTTCAAAATTCTAAAAAATATTCAAATAATTCCTTAAATCCCTAAAAATAACAAAAACTCAAATCTCCAAATCTTTACCGTTGTCGCCGCTGGTCGTCATTGCCGACCCTACCCATTCAGTCGTCGTACCCAGTCGGTTATTTCCCCCAACTAATCGTCGTCAGAAATCAGCGAACGGTGTGCCAATCGAACGACCATTTAACATTCAGCGTTCAATGTTTAGCTGGTACACCGTTTGCCAGTTTTCAGCGACGACGAGTTGAAAGAAATGGTTGACTGGGTTTAGTGACCGAACGGGTGGGGTCGGCGACGACAACGGTGGTAGCAGTGAAGATTTGGGATTTTAAGATTTAGGGATTTGAGGACTATTTCAGAAGCTTTTAAAATTTTAAGAATTTTTTGAAAATTTTTAAATGATTAAAAACAAAGTTAATTAAAAGAAATTATAAATTAAAATATGACACATGTCAAAAATTTATTGGTTAATAGATTTTTTTAACGGTAATTAGTTTTTGAACAGGTAAAATTATAACGATTAAAACTTTAAACACTCATTTTTATAAAAATACTTTAATCACCTAAAGTTTAAAAGTAGTATAGTTTAAGCATTTATTTTTCACTTAAGCCTAAATTTATACATCGTATTTTTTAATCAACAAAACAAAAAAAAAATCAAAATCTGAATAAATGTTTTTGGATTTAAGCTACAAGAGGTAAAAGAATTATTCCTCTTCGTTTTCCCATGACATGTGCACTATGCAAAGATTTTTGGTAGATTTCCATTCAGATTTTAGACTGGTCATGATTTGATGACCTCATTCAAATTTTAGATTCTAACATATAGCAGGCGGCAGCTAAAAAAATAAATTTTAAAATTTATCTAACAACTTAAAATTTTAATTTTTTTATAATATTTAAAGTTTTTTAAACAAAATATTGAAATTTATTTTTGTAACATTTTAAATTTTTAGAAAGAATATTCAAACTTGTCAATGACCCTATTGCTCACACCATTCTGGTTGGGGCCATCTCCAAACTCTGTTTATTGTCTTGGTCTGTTGATATTCTTCGAATATGGAGGGAGGCCAGGCCAACGTGGTTTGCTGATGAACTTGCAAAATTTGCTGCAGATATTGGGGTTCTGCATGTGTTTCAGGTGGAATTAAACACCCTCTTTTGTCTTCTTTTTTATTTAAAATAACTAAAATAAATAAAATTTATGGATACTTTTAAATTACTAAAATATTTTAAAATTTAAAGGATTGGTATTCAATTAGATATTTGAAAATGATATTTTTTGAATAGTTCCTGCCTAGAGGAGGGGAGGAGAAATTTACTCCTAAGAACATTGAACTTATGATCTAAGGAGAAGAGTCGGTGTCAAACGAGAGCTTTTAACCACTTGTTCTATAGATTGTTAACAAATTTAAAATGATACTTGATGAATAGAAATCATTTGCCCTTTTTCAGTGCCTCTATTTATACCCCTAAACTAAAAAAATAGGTTTAGAGTTTATGGTTAAGGTTTATGATAAAAGTTTAGAGAATTTGTTGTAGAATGTATTTTTAGAGTTTAGAATTTGTTAGAAATAAAATAACGAAAAACAATGAACATGAGAAAGAGGGAGATTTGTATTATTCTCAAGATAGACTTGTGTGCAATATTTTCATCAAATCATCTATTTATAGGCATAAGACATAAGAAGTACAAAATACATTAAACTCTAATTGCTAAAGATAATATTCCTAATGATAGTGTAAATGAAATCTCCTTGATAAAGTTCTTACTATGATAGACATCCATATAGATAAATATTCAAAACACTCCCCCTTGAATGTCTATGAAGATAATGTGCCTCGTTAAAACCTTACTAAGATAAAAACCCAGTAGGAAAAAAATTTCTTTAGTGAAGGAAAAAGAGTACACACATCTTTGATACGCATAATATGTTACCTCATTAAAAACCTTACCAGGAAAATCTATTGGGACAAAACCTCAATTAAGGGAAAAAGAGTGCAACGCGTATTTACTCCACCTCATGAAAATATCACATAAGATCTTTGAATCTTCATAATTTAATCTTGAATACTATTTTTTCTGAAGATCGTAAGGGATGAAACTTTGGAGTAATATGTCTGTTCATAGACAAAAACACATATTTAAGTGCTCGATCTTTAGGTTGAGACAAAACTTGATATCAAGATTCTTTTTCTCAAATACTTCCATCAAATGCTTTGAAAGCTCTTCATGAGTTTCCAATTTGAAGCTCTTAAGGGGTTCTAATGATATTCAAAATGTAACACCCCAGTTTTGGGCCAAAGAGTTTCTAGGTTAATTTTACGGTCTAGTGGACCGGATTAGAGATTCAAGTCGGTTTTAGGATTAAAATTGGAATAAATATTTTTGAGTGAGAAAATATTTGGGAAAAATATCTAAAAATTATTATTTAATATATGAATATTTTTGGTAAAGTCAGTTCTGAAAAATGGAATTTGGGAAGTTAATATTTTGGCTAGTGACCAAAATGTAAAGAATGAAAACTATTTTTAGTGATTGTTTTATAAAGGGTCAAAACCTTGAATCTTTAAGGAGCTATTTGCTCAAAGGTTAATATCAAACTTTTCTCCTTAATTGGCTATTTTAAAAATATTTGGGAAGAGTATAAATAGATTTTGGGAATTAATTTTATAATTAATTCCCTAAGCAAACTTTACATAACTAACTTTTCTCTAAAAGGTTTTCTCTCAAATTCTCTCTAGCCAAGCACTTTTCTCTTCTTCAAAATATTCAGGTAACTTTTTGATTTCTTCAATCTTCTAATGTCAAATGAGTTCTTAACTGTTTTCTATCAAAACTTTATTGTTTTAATCTTGTTTTCTCATGTAAATCAATACAATTAAGGAGGAAAGTCAACATTAGAGGTGAACTTCGTCCTTCTCCTCTAATGTATGATTCTTTACTGAAATTTCCAAGTTATTTATCCTTTAAATATGTTTTCTAATGAGTTTTAAGGATTTAATTATGGAAATTGGTTAAATTAATGTTTAATTGATGAGATTAAGTGATTTTTGTTTCGGATATATTTTGATGAGTTCTTGATTGATTATAATCATAATTTTGATATTTTATAATGTTAATAAGTTGGATTTAACATTGGAATCCGGAAACTATGTGAATCTTTAATTGGTTAGGTTGCTAGGGTTGTGTTTTGGTTGATTATGTTGGGTCACGCCGGTACACCCCATGGCGCAGCGAAAAAATTATCCAGCGATTACCACCAAAGATCCATGTACGGATAATGAATCGGGGTGAATAAGGGTGAAGAATTACCTGTTTAAAATATGGAATTCTGAATTTGGAGGACATAGATATTCACGATTCCTAAGCCACAACGGTAACACTCCGGCCTCTACGTAGTTCACCCAATTGAAACGAGCATATAAAAACTCTCTAAACTATTTAGAAGGGAACAAGCATATAAAAGCTCTCTAAACTATTTAGAAGGTTTTTCCCAAAATGCATTAATGATTACTAGATCTCTCATGCTTTTATATAGCCTTTGAAATCTTAATTCAACTCATATTAGGATTTCAATATATATATATATATATATATATTATATTCCCAATTCAACTTAATTAGGATTTCAATATATATATATATATTAAATATATATAATCCTAATTCAACTTAAGTAGGATTTTAATATATATATATATTAAATATATAATCTCAATTCAACTTAATTAGGATTTCAATATATATATATATATACATATTGATTTAAATCAAATTATATTATTTATATATATATATAAAAGGTCATAATTACAATAATTATTTTTTTAATATTTATCCAATAGTTAAATTATATATATATATATATCAAATATATATTAATTTAACTAAATTCGTGTACAATAAATTTGTACACATACAATTCATTTAATATATGCTCATTTCAATTGTAGGTGTGACTATGTAGGTTCATGTAACATTAGTAGTAAATATTAGAATATTTCTAATGGGGAAATTCCCCAAATATGGTTCTCCAATCTTTTTTCCCAACAATGTGGTCCCTTCAAGTTTATTTCTCAAACCATCTTTGAATAGTGTTTTACCATAAAATATTAAAAAAATTTGGACACTGTTCAAAGTCAGATTGTTTTCCCTCCGACTTCAGTGTAAAACACTGTTCAAAGTCGGATTACTTTCTCTCCGACTTTTGACTCAAACAGTAAACTACCCCAAAGCTGGAATTAATTTGAGAGGAACCATATTTTGAGGAAAAAAAGTTACCCACAATATTTGGGTAATTTTTTCTATTTCTAATATTACAAACAATGAGTGACATCTAGTAATATGTCATTGTCACCTAAGTTACAAGAAATCATGATTTGACATAACCACTTCGTGATTAACTCTTTTTCATGTATTACATCCTTTTGTCCTTATATCTAGATTGGACACAAGTCACGGAATAGTCACACTTGTATAGTTCATCTAATATTTCTTGATATCTTGAGTTGACTATTATAAACGAATAACTATGATATCTCATATTAACTTATTCGATCATAGCCATGCATTTCTAGTCTCACTAAATCAAATGGCATACGATATTACTCCTATTATGTATGAGGGACAAATTCTATCTTGATTAACCATATCCCACTACATAGATTGTGACATATCTAATATCAGTCTTTATAGTGTAGTCAGTTACGAGACACGTTTGACTGTATCAAAATATGTCACTCATGATGTTGAAATAATGATGATCTCAAGTCTGAGAAGATCATACATGTAGTTATCACTATGAGCAATGTTGTGACTGTCACATAATAATCTAAGAAACATGCTCATAACAGGTCAATCCAGTATTTCGTTCTCTAACACATACTTATGTATTGATTTTGACATCTCTATGTCAATGACAACACTTTGTCATCAATCAACTACATATTAGTCTTAATGCGTTATTGTTGTCCACACGTACAATAATACTTGACTAAGGACATTTCAGAATAACTATATTATTCTAAGGACTTTATTATAATTCAGTTTATTTATGCACGCAAAATGGTAACTGAAAATAATAATGGCAATGCCTCTTTATGAATAAACAAGGTAAAAACAAATATCATTTATAATCATCTTATGATTGGTCTTTGGGCATACTCTAATAGATTAATGAATGCTGGAAGTATAAGGATGATGTTAGGTTTTTTTTGGATGTCAATAGAAGTTAATTGATGGATTAAACCTTTTGGTTTTGGCTGGGTTAAGTGTAAAAGGTTTTTGATGTTGTTTTCGTTAGTTTTGGAAAGGTTTCGGCTAGTGTTTGTAGAGGATTGTTGTGGATTGATGGTGTTGGGTTTGTGAATGCATTCTGAAGCATTAGATCCTCTGTTTTTGTTTGGTGAAATCAGGGGAGGTTGATCATCGAACTTGAAGTGTCACTTCGGAAGCTTTGGAAGGATAATTCACATCGGCGAATGAGGCTTTGCGTTGTCAGTAAGTGTTTAAACGCGTTAAAGCTCTTTAAAGGTTTGATCGATGGATCATGAGGGGGTTTAGTTATAGCCTAACAAGTTTAACGAAGCTCAAGCGTAAGTTCTCTTATTTCGCTTGGTTATTGGCTTTGATATGAACTTACAAATTTCATGTTTTGGAATTAAACATGGTTTGGTTTACTTGCTGTAAGTGCATCGTTTTGGATTTTTATGCAATGTTTAAACAAAGTAATGTATGCCAATGAGAATTGGTATTTGTTCCTTGAAAGGAATGTGTTGTTGCCTTTAGAAATGTGGTTTTACATATGAAATGGTTTAAGAAATGTTACTAAAAATGATATATTGGCTATGTAACGTATTGTAAAAGTGTCGGATATAGTTGGCTAGCTATAAGATTAAAGTGCACTATAATATACAAAATCGATCATGCCATGGTCCTTGGGGAAAAACGGCTTAACTAGGTTACTCAAACTATTGGGTTATCACTTGGGTATGCGGTTTAACTAGACAACCCATTGTGATGGTAACTTGCAGTTTTACTAGGCAAGATATGAGATTTGGTGGAGGTGAGCCCACCATGAGAAATCCGTGTATCCGAACATGTATGGATAGAGGTAGTACTATCCATGGATAGAGGTAAGTCTATCAGGGTCACTATAAATGCCAATATATGAAAATATATGTGATAAAAAGAGTTTATAAATGATTTTGATGCATATGGTTGTTATGCATGATTTGTTGTGGAAACAAATGAGATAATGCTTGGGTAGTAAAGCATGTTTTGAAAACAATATGGGTTATTGTTTTCAAATGGTTTTTTAGTCAATTGTGAAGTGCTTGGAAAGTAAGATGTTTTGGTTTAAAATGCATGATCATATTTTGAAAGTGGTTTTAAATGATGAACTCTTTGTCAGTTGGAAACCAGTTTTAATTGTATTGATGGTGTTGTGTTTTGAGCACTCCTCACTAAGCCTTGTGTGCTTACGCTCTCTTTGCCCATCAATGCAGAGAATTAAAGGTTGGAGGCAGCGAGCAAGCGGGGGGGAAATCCAAGGACTTCGACTATTCGAAAGTATGATAATACTTTAGACTAGTAGTAATAAAGGCAATGGGGTTCAATGTTATTTTGGGATGGTTTTGCTAAACTCCCTGTTCGAGCAAATTCGTATTGCTGTTTTGGATTGTAATTGACCTTATATGTTTGGTTGTTTCCTTGGAATTATGTTTCGTATGGTGGTTGGTTGTTTTTTAAGAAGCATGCCTCTAGATTTCCGTTTATAGTAAGATGCCATGATTTGATCATGTTTCTGTGATGTTTTAACATGGTTTGATCTTTAGAATTGTTGTGTATATGTTTGGGGTTTGAAAGAACATGTTTGGACCCTTAATTGTATGAAAAACTAGCAAAATTAGGCATTTCAAGCCTAGGTGTATTAGTATGGGTAGAGGTGTATCGATACAGGTAAGTGTATTTTGGTATGCGTATCGGTACGGGTAGAAGTGTATCGATACGGTTTTGAGCTACTAGAATTCTGATAATGATTTGTAACCCACGTATCAATACGCCTAAATACCGTATCGATATGCCCCCACGTATCTGTACACTTTGGGACCGTATCTGTACGCTTGGTTGTTATGTCTGTTATTTTTTATATAAGAGGTTTCAGATTCTTCCGTTTTGGTCCCTGATTGTTATGCATGCAATTAAAGGAATTTATATGGTTGTTTTAAGCTAAATTTTGACATGCGAGCATGAAAAATAACTAATTAAGGATTGGTAACTTCAAAATGGATTAAGTCCCTATAATTTTTGAGATTTGCAATGGTCTCTAAATTGTAATTGCATGCAATTGGATGTCGATTCGAACGCCCAATTGAGTTGAATTTTCACCCGCAGTCAGTGTGCACACCATAGGTTACAATGTTGCATCTAGATAAGATAAAAGAAAAAAATGGACGTAATTTGAGTTAAATCTTTACGGGTTTGTTTCACCAAACCCAATGTAGCTCACTCGGTTCGGTCTAGCGACTAGGCCGAGCCAAAGGGGTTACACAAATTATCATAATGAATCTTGATCCAAACTCATTTATAAAATATATAAAAAATCTGATCATTCTTATAGTATTTGCTCAATTAGTACTTACTAAGGCGATTATACCAAATGCGCCAAAATATAAATATTCAATGGGACATGTCTAAATAAAATTCTTCAAAAATTTCCAAATGCTTCTAGCATTTTAAATCCTTCAAGGATAACTTTCCTTGTATATGTGGATCCATAAAATAAATAGACACATATAAAATATTTCATTACTGCCAAAGTAATTGCATCCACCATGAAGTAATTAAAATTCTTCATAAATCATAATTCAATCTGTATTTATGACTACTTATTTGTTCCTTAGTTGCGTTACACCTTTGGGTGTTTGGACTACTGGTCCAAAAATTTTACTTTTGGAAGTTCAAAGCGTCTTTCTATGTTGGCCAATCATTTCAATATCTATAGATTTTTATACAAGATCCTCGTTTTCTTTCTTTACTTCTATAGAAGTATTCTATGTAAAATTGTTGTCGGAAACTTTTCTATTTTTATGTTTCATTCTTTTCTCGTATTGACATAACTTGTCGAGATCTTTTTTCAATATTTATTTTAAGTACCTAAAACTCTTCTAGAGTTTTATTATTAGTTATGTCTTGGGTTTCTTCATGAGCACTCGCCTCCAATATACGACCATCTCATATTACTTTCTATTTACGAGAATTTTGATCATTGGAACCAGTTTCAACTATCATGCTTCAGGCATGATTTACATCTATTCGCTCTAACATGTAATTCAAATTTAGAGCGTTTACAACTCATATATAAGACTTGATTACTCTAATTAGGTCAACAAATATTACTGGCATTTGACATGTAATAATTGAATTATCTTATGAACTTTAGGTTCATATACGAGGATCAAGATAATGATAATTCATTTTCCTATATCCAACTGATTATTATCTCCCTTGACGTTGAGAAAAATCGTGTAATAAATGATTCTCCAATTAATGTTTAAGAATTTAAGCATAAAAGGAGACTCATACTCAATATATATTCTCAACCCTTTTATTTACCCATTTTGTGCATTGCGATGGAGCAATTCAACAATATATATCGCATATTAAAAAAATCTAAAATGAGAAATGTATGGCTTCTAACCAAAAACTAATCATAATGGGGATTTTATTATAAATCGTTGGCTTGATGCGTATAAGTGATGCTATATGTGAAATACCATATAAAAAGTAAATGTTTTATTCTCACAGTTTAGCTATTAAAGATGAGGCATCCAATTAAAATTTTGCTAAACTGTTTTGTTCATAATCAATAAACTTTGTAATAGTTATTTCAACTGATGTAGCATAAATTATAAACCCACTAGCTTTTGTAAGGCGAATAGTCTAATTGCATAATCTGAATCTTTTTTTAATCAATCTTACAAACTTCTGGATGTAAGTTGATAAAATATTTGTAGATGCATATACTAAAATCATATAGTAACTTTCCACATTTGTTGGTATATGAGCTCATATTTCAGTTAGATATGCAAGACATGCAGTCTCAACTTTAGTACAAGAACTTCAAGTTCTTTTTGACAAGTGAGATCTTAACCATTTCCTTTGAGAACAAGCACCACAAGAACTTTAGGTTCTTTTAATAAATGTGCATATAAATCTCTATAATTTTCGCATCATTATTGATCAGGATGGTCTAACCGATCATGCCAACTATATATATATGTGCATATGTATATATATCTATATATATTTCTGAATTTGTAAACTTCTGGTTTACCATAACATGTGATTCAATCTCACTCATACATGACTTATTTCATATTCCAATTGATAAAATATGTTATCTATAATTCTCAAAGAATTATTTTGAGAACTCATATTGTTCTCTTAAAATTTTCACTTCTAGTGGTGACGATATTATTACCATTAGTGGTAATATAATTATGCACATTTCATAATGTGTTTTCTCCTAAAAACTTATTGCTCTTCTAGAGCATCAATATTTTTACTACTTTGAGATATAATACTCACTTTTTTCTTGCATATATATATATTTATATCATGCTTCTACTAAGCATAAATCGTCATCATATATTGCATTTGATAAATAATTATGTTAAACAAAGTAAATAAATGTCATAATATATAAAAATAAAATATAAAACGTAAATAATTAATGCGTACAAAAAATAAGCATAAAGTAAAGTAAATTAAAAGATCAATAATTTTCTTCAAGGTTATGAGAATAATTAGAAGATGATTTATTCCCTTTAAGGGTTATAAGGAAATCAACAACGTCCAAATGAGTTGGACAATATCATCTTCGTCATTTTTGTAAACAAATTTACTTTTATTTTTTTCTTTTATCATTCAATGATTGTTAATTTCTTCAGTGTACGCTAAGTACGAGACCGATAGTTTGTAACATCACATTGGTAGAATGACCTTTATCACTCTTGGCAATAACTCCACTTTTGGTGGGTTTAAACATTCTTAAAATAACCATATTGTTCATGTCTATGTTTATGGCCTCGACCGTGACCACAACTACTAATGTGACATTTATTCTTTTCCATTATAAAATTCCACATTCACTTCAGGGAGCTAGTAGGCCTTTAAAACTCTTTTTATGATATTGTTTCTGCAGGACAAAATTTTTTGCGTGAAAAGTTGAGTATGTTTTTTCTAAACATATCATCATCAATGATATTCTGAACACACAGTTTCAATTGTGAAGTAATTTGAAACATATCAAAGTTGTATTCACTAACTAAATAGTGCTTTATCCTGTTTGTATTCACTTCAGGGAATGAAACAAATTTAATAATCTCATGGAATAAACACCATGCTTGCATTCACTTCCGGGAATGCCTCTCACAAAATTTTTTAGATCAAGACGAATTTTCGTAACTTGAACTTGGGAGAAGTTTATAGTCAAGTTTTTCGACACATAATAACTATTGCTTACGAACAAATATAAACTTTATAACAATTTTCTTGTAGATTTAAAATCACCATGAATTATCACACTTTAAAATCGTAATTAAAGAATAAAAATAAAATAAAATTTACCGATATTGATTTTTTTTTCAAAGACAATAGAGACGTAGCAAATGACGAAGACAATTTCTCGTAATCTTTTTATGTCATATCTTTTTTAAGTCATTTAAATATATTATAAAAAGCTCAAAGTATCGACTCTTAATAATAAAAAGATATTGATAATTAATTATAAACTAAAATATTATGAAAAGCTTAATAAATTTACCACGGTACATATTCATATTTTAGCGCTCTTGTGATGATAGGGACCATCACGCTTCTCTATCAATTGATGTGCAACTGCGCACCTGAGCTTTGCTCTTCAATTGCATTTTTTTCCTTTTTTTTTCTTTTCTTCTTACACCAGTGACTTGGTTTGTTCAAGTGAAGAAATAATAATAGATTTACTTTTAAATAGTTATAAAATTATATTGTTGCAAAATAAGACGTTAGTATTAATTGGGAAAACAAATTAAAAAAAGAAATTATACTTAATTTTGTCGTAGTATATAACCATCGTCTTAAAAGTAATTCGTCTTGATTGATATAATATTTGAAATAGACGTCGTTCAAAAATAAGTACGGTAATTGAGCGAGCTCGTACTGATAACGTGCTAGAAATAAAATAACGAAGAACAATAAACAAGAGGAAGAGGGAGATTTGTATTATACTCAATATATACTTGTGTATAATGCCTTCATCAAATCATCTAGTTATAGGCATAAGAAGTACATAATACATTAAACTTTAATTACTGAAGATAATATTCCTAATGATAAAGTAAATCAAATCTCTTAATAAAATTCTTATTATGATAGACACCCATATAGATAAATATTTATAACATAAAAATATTTTATGGATAGTTTTAAATTATTAAAATATTTTAAAATTTAAAGGATTGGTATTCAATTAGATATTTAAATTTGAATGTGATATTTCTTTTGAATAGTTTCTGCCTAGAGGAGGAGAGGAGAAATTTACTCTTAATAAATATTGAACTTATGACCTAAGGAAGAAGAGTCGGTGTCAACCGAGAATTTTTAAGCAATTGTTCTATAGATTGTTGACAAATTTAAAATGATATTTGATGAATAGAAATCATTTGCCCCTATTTATATCCCTACACTAAAAAAATAGGTTTAAAGTTTATTATTAAGGTTTAGGATAAAAGTTTAAAGAATTAGTTTTAAAGTTTATGATTAAGGTTTAGAATAAAAGTTTAGAGAATTTGGTGTAAAATGTATTTTTTAAAGTTTATAATTTAAGGGTTATAGTTTATATTTTAGGGTTAAAGTTTAAAATTTAACATTTCAGTGTTGAGGCATAAAATAAATCACTGATAAGAGGCATAAGCTTTTGTCCATATTTGATATTGTGCGTTAACTTTTTATCTAATTAATTACTTAAATGTAACTGTTTGAGTCAAATCGATAACCCAACTTGGATTTTTAGTTCAAATTAATGATAAGATTATATGTATTAAATTAAGGAAAAAACTTTGATATATTATAAACTTTAGTTTACACGTGTCTTTTAGTTTTAGGGGTTAGGATTTTAGTTTAGGGTTTAAGGTTTATGGATTTAGGTTGTAGGGTTTAGAATTTAAGGTTAGTGTTTAGAATTTAGTGTATAGGGTTTAAGGTTTAGGGTTTAGTTTTTTAGAGTTAAGGTTAGGAATTTAGGATTTATGTTTTTATAGTGTAAATACACATGCTTGTATAAAATTAATTTTATACAGTCTGTATATCAAAGTTTTACCCTTAAATTAAAACAATAAGTTGAATTTAGAATAAAAAAGTTAATTTGACACCTAAATAAACAAAAAAGTTTAGATACTAAATCGAACTTTGAAACCAAATTTAAGTACCAAAGAGTTAATCATCTAATTTCAGTAATTTCAACTGCCGTTGGATTATTCTACTTGCTGGAATTGAACAACTATATTACAAAATAACAATCATCTTCTTCTTCTTCAGACTCGTTTGTCATCGTTTAAAACGATGAGACGACACCGTACTCGGCTTCCGCCATAAAAGCTGCTGCAAAAGCAGAAGACGGCAAATCAAACCTGTCGTCGACAACGGCATCATTATCGGTTTCGGCTCTTTTGACGAATCGACCTTTGATTCTTGGCCTTGATTCGGCATAAGCCTTCCGTGAAGCGTATCGGATCGTCTTTTTGAATTTTTTGTTTTTTCTCTTTTCTTTGTACCTTAAAACTCGAGCCTCTCGATCGATTCTTCCTACTTGGATTGTTTGATTGCTGGTCGAAGATGACGAGATGGGTACATTTGGATCAGCCATGGTTGGAACAGTTCCTACTTCAAGTGACGAAGATGTAACCTGAAAGTTTTATATAATTGGTCAAATTATGATTTCAGTCCCTCCTATTATGATTAACTTTGAGATTTAATCCTATACTTTACTAAAGTCAATTGTTTTAACAGCAACAACAGAGGGCCAACTAATAAATTAGAACAAAGGGTAAACTACCTTCAAGGCTAATAAATTATTGGATCAATTCTATTTTAACCACCCAAGTATAAATTTTATCAATTAGATCACTAAACTATTAAAATGATTTTAGTCAAGCCAGTAACCTTTTTTTTACAGAATAGCTGATGCAACAGTTAAATAAATTTATATAATTACATATTTAATTTTAATTTGAAATTGATTAATAAATTTAATCCTCTGATTAGATGAGATTCAATTCACATTAAAATTAAATTAATAGAATGTGTAAGTGATGAGGACTAATGTATAATTATACAAATTTATTTAACTATCGCATCAGTAACTCTGTAAAAATTATACTCTCTTCGTCCCACAAAACTTGTCACTTATTAATTTTTCACGTAATTTTAAAAAAAGTTTGTGTAAAATATTTGTTACAAAATAATTAAAATATCATTAAAAAGTTAAATTTTATTTTATTTAAAAATTAAAAAATATACTTAATAAAAATTATTAAATTTTTTAATAAAATAATTTTAAAATATGAAATAACAAATTTTATAAGACAAAAAGAATATGGTTACAAATATTGGCACAAAACTCTGTAACAGTTGGTGTTGTCGGCAAACCGTGTCGTGTTTTTCGTTTTCTATATTTTTGGAAAATGAGATTTTTGCTTTTCTTTTCCATTTCTATGATAACAATTAAAATTCTCTCCTATACATATATTATTGTTAAGTCTTCGAATCGAAGTCATATGTTAATTGAATGTTAATATTATTATTTTTAAGAATGTTTATTATTCGATTAAAATTAAAATATTGATCAAATTGAAATTTAGTTTAATTAATTCAATATTTGACCGGTTAACACTTACAATATTTTTTGAAAGTCAAATTAATTCATTTTAAAATTGATTAATTAATCAAATTAATAAAAGAATAATAAATATTTAATATATTGCATATATTTTCACTCGTTAAGAGGTTAACAGACTCATCAAAACTGCAAGACCCAACCAATTTTTAACCTAAATAAAAAAATCCAAATAATCTAATGTAATTAAGAAAAAACACAAATTCTAAAACTTTTAATAAATTTCAGTTAATTTATAACTGAATTTTGTTCAATTATATTAAAAAATTTAAACAATTTTCGATTCGATTAACAATTAAAGAAAAGTTCAATTAATGAATAGGTATTATCCATTTGAACATAACTAATGAGATCAATAATCAAATATGTTACATTGATATTGTTGTTGATATCTCATATTAGCATAAGTCTCATCTCCATTGATGTTTTATTTATGAGTAATTATTTAATTCATCGTTAATGAAGAACTCTTTTACAAGCGAATTTATAAAATTGTCACGTATTTAACATTAATTGTTGAAGTAAAACCTTGATTATACAAATTGCTTTAATATTATACATTTTCATGCTACATAATCAAACCAGAAGTACATGGAGTTTCCAGCTAATGACTAAAGAGACTGATGATTAGAGTTCATTCTATAAAATCTAATCGGCGGACGCGTCCCCGGGTTTGCCCCAGCAGCGACAAAACCGTGGAGGCTATATGCTTTGAGCTCAGCCCCGCTTCTTCTATCTGATCGTTTTGAGATCCATGCCCTATGTATCTATCTGGTAGTATCATTGGCCTCCACTGCACCAATTGACATTAATTTTAGAACATTTAATCATATACTAATTCTATTTAATGGATGCTAGTGTTACCTTAAGCTTGCCGTCTAGTAGTCCGTTCAAGCACAAGAAATGAGAAACGTGGGTGCTGAACCCTCCGATTGATCCTTCCTCGGTGGTGATTAATATATCGTGTTCTCGAGCTAACTGTCTCAGTAAATCTCCGTCGATTGGCTTGCAAAACCGGGCGTCTGCCACCGTTGCAGAGACACCGAGCATGTGTAGCTGCTCTGCAGCTTTCATACAACTTTGGACTATTGTTCCATACCCCAAAATCGCCACCCTGCCACTTCCTTCTCTTAGTACTCTTCCCTTTCCAATCTGAACATGTTCGAAATTCGGGTTAAGTGATTCGGATAGATATTGTCTACTTTGACACTAAGTGACCATTTGCAACTAAAACAATCTTGTACTGTAATATAGATGTACCTCTAAAGGTGTTCCTTTGTTGTTTGGCGGGATAATGGAACCAATGCCATTGCCTCTCGGGTACCTAAAGCAGCTCGGACGATCATCGATGGAGGCTGCCGTTGCCACCATGTTCATCAGCTCAGTTTCATTTGAAGGTGCCATCACCACCATATTTGGCAAACATGCCATAAAAGTAGTGTCGAACGCACCACAATGGGTCGGTCCATCTGCGCCAACCAGACCAGCCCTGTCTATTGCAAATCTCACTGGAAGCTTTTGAAGATCAACGTCATGAGCAACCTGCAATCGAAAAACGCCTCGTTATTATCAGCTTTTAAGCACTAAAGTACACCATTGCTCTGAAATTAGCTTATAAAACGAATTACCTGATCGAATCCACGTTGTAGAAATGAAGAGTAAATGGCACAAAATGGTTTGAGCCCTTCAGAAGCTAAACCAGCAGCAAACGTAACAGCATGTTGTTCAGCTATGCCGACATCGAAACATCGGTCTGGGAATTGTTTTTGGAACAAATTAAGCCCTGTTCCTCCTCCCATGGCAGCATGGATTCCCACTATTTTATCATTTTCTTCTGCTTCAGCTATTAACGACTCTGCAAAGTACCGAGTATACGAACACGTTCCGGACTTGCCCTTCATTTGTTTCCCGGACTTGGGATCGAATTTTGCAACCCCTGAAACAAGAACAAAAATCTATGATGACCTGGACCTTTCATTTTTCTTAAAACACTTGTTTTAGATGCAACGACTGTCGTTTCGTGTCCGGATAACGTAGTGTCGAATCGTACTTACCATGCATTTTATCCGGTGCAGTCTCAGCCGGGGCATAGCCTTTTCCCTTCTCGGTAATGACATGGATGAGAACAGGCCCCGGGGCTGGCATTGATCTAATTTCATTCAACACATAAACAAGGTCTTCCACATTATGACCATCAATGGGACCAATGTAGTATAATCCTAGTTCTTCGAAGAGGCTAGCCCCAGAACCACCAGCGACTCCTCTCACACAGGAATTGAATTTGGCGACGATTTCATGTGTTTGTCCTCCGATTTGCTTCGTAATGCCCTGTGAATATGTCGAACCAACTTAAATAAGCTAGTGTAACGCAGAGTTATCATAGGGAAGTATTGGGGTTCCAAGGGTTAAATTTTGACACCTTTGCAACCTCGCGTAGTTGGCGAAATTCCCTGCTCGAATGCAGCTTTGTCATCGACCGTGGCGGTCGGCAAGGAGACTTGCTTGTTATCATTCAAGATGATGATGAGATTCGAGTCGATATAACCGGCGTTGTTCATTGCTTTATATGCCATTCCAGCAGTCATTGCTCCATCGCCTATTACTGCAACTACATGATTGTTCTTACCCAACAAATCTCTTCCAACTGCCATCCCTGGAAAAAATCAATAAAACATTGCATTTATCGTAGTTGCAGACATAACAACGATAACTATTGTGATCGATACGTATGACGAAAAGCTTCGAACTACTAAGTATTACTTACCTAAACCAGCTGAAATGCTAGTAGAACTATGGCCAGCTCCGAAGGCATCATGAATGCTCTCTTCCCTTTTCGGAAACCCCGATAACCCACATATCTGTCGAATCGAATGCATTCTCGATCGTCTACCGGTCAAAATCTTATGAGGGTAGGCCTATAAACACCAAAATTCAGTAAGTAAACCGATCATACATGAATCAAACTACCTGTATGTAACAACATACAACATAATGTTAGTACCTGATGGCCAACATCCCAAATGATCTTATCCTCGGGCGTGTCGAAAACACGGTGAAGAGCGACTGTTAGTTCCACCACCCCAAGGCTTGAACTGAGATGCCCTCCGGTCTTCGACACCGTGTAAACCAGCTCCTCTCGCAGTTCATCAGCCAACTTACCAAGCTCCTATAGTTTATTTTATGGAAAATGTAAACACAATGATTTGATTTGTATATTTCTATAATCAGAATGATTTGGTACGATGATCAGTGGTTCAAATAGTGACCTTTTAATGCAATAATGATCGTTATATAGGGGCGGAGGCTTGGCGGAAGCTAGAGACGCTCCGGCTCCCTTAAAATTTTGGGTAATTCACGTGGACCTTTAATTTTTAATTTTTTTTAATTCGACCCCTTTAATATTTTTAAAATTCTTATTGAATTTATTTATTTTTAAATATTTTTAATTAAATATTTTTTATTTTCTAAAAAAATTCTCATTAAGTATTAAAATTTAAAAAATATTTAGTTAGACGCGTCTAAAATTTAAATTAAACATTTTAAAATTTTTTAAAAAATTCAGTTCAGATTTCTAAAATTTTCAAATAGCCCCCTCAACTTGTTTTTGCCAAAATCCCCCCTTGGTTATATAGCTATTGCGGTACAGTCCGACACTAATATTGAGGAAAATAACGGTCTACAGTGACCGTAATACATCTTTTATTGTAAAACACCCGCAACTATAATTTAAATCCATGGCAATGATGATACCTGGATGGAAAGATTCTTCAAATGAATGGGGTGTTTTATGGTGTCAAGAAGAGGAGTGGAAGGCTTTTCTCCTGAGAAATTAAGGAATCTCTTGATTTGGCTCGTGTGTTGAACTCGTTTGCTTGCATTCCCTGTTTCCAACTGAGCTACTGCAACTCCATTGAAGCCACACTGCAATACAAAACATCAGCACACAAAGTGAATGATTAAATGCATGAATGGAAAACTTGGGTGTTTTTGGTGTTCAGAGACAGACCCTGCGCTGTTGCAAAGGAAGAATAGTTGTTGTTCTGAGAAGGGAAGAAGCCATTGCCGAGTTCTCTGATTAAGCAACTCAGACGTTGCAGATTGCAGTTGTGTGGATTTTGGTGAAATCTGTGGGAAAATGGATGCCATGTAAGGGTAGATTTATAGGCTCAAGGACTTGGCTTTAACAGGTGACAACTGCGGGTACTTTAATCTAAAGTCAACACATATTCGATATGTCTTCGTACTAAAGACATATAAAGTACGGCTTTAGTAGCTCTAAATACTTCTTCTCTCTATTTATTTTTCTTTTTTATATTCCCTTAATTTTTTTTTTTTTGCTTTTTTCATTTTTCAATTTTCTTTTGATTTTTTTGTTCACGTGATTCAACTATAAGTATGGGCGAAACCAAGATTCAATATTAGGAAGAGTGGCCAAAATATTAAATTTTAAAAAAATAATATGTAAACACAAAATTCAGAAAGCAATGCCTAATTTATCTAATATTTAAATTTATAACGACTATAATCCACCATTAGGGAGCACCACAAGTGATTACTCAGAGTCACAACCAGCCTGAGACCCCTCAAAATTAATTATTTTTATTTTTAATTTTAATTTATTAATTAAATAAAGTAATCTAAAATTAAAAATATAATTCTCTCTTTCAAATCTCAAATTTTGATTTTTTATCAAATTTAATTCTTTTATTCTCCTTCTTCTTCTTCAATTTAACAATAAAAAATAAATGATATAATATTCTTTAATTTTTTTCGCATTTATTAGTCAAAAGTAAACTTCATGTCATACTCACAATTCAATTCCTTCTAATTTTCTTAACAAAACAATAATGTGTTTAACAAAGTTTTAATCATGTTTCTATGGAATATTAAATTAATTGTTCAAAGTAATGAGATATGTTTTTGCTCTATAGAAATCAATTTTTTAATTTTCGTTCGGAGCCCCACAAATATCCGAGAAGGCTTTGATAAAGTCCTAAATTATTATTAGACTATGAAATTTGAGAACACAAACTCATCATTCTTTGATTTATTCCTATTTGATTAAATATTTAATAAATTATTATATTTTTTAAATTTAAATACTTATTTTTTGTAAAGACCAAAATACTATTAGATTAAAATTTATCTAATTTATAAAAAAATTTAACAGGCGCGGAGCTTTTTTTAGGACTCAACAAAGCCTTACCGTTAACTATAAATATATAAATATATGTGATATTATTTTCAGATAACTTTTTATTTTTAAAATTTATCAAACATTTTTTGTTTTCATTTTCAGTTTTCGTACCCATATTTATAACAGTATCTATGCAGTGATATTCACTTCCCCGGAAAAGTCTTTTAACTTGTATAACTAGAAATTGTCTTCCGCGTGAAAAAACGTTGGGGATGATGAATGTATTCGACAAGATTACCCCAATCACAATCACTATCATTGTTTGCTCATAAATAAATCAACTATGTTTAAATCGAATTCGAATTGATCTGTAAATAAATGGAGTCAGAAAATTTATATTACACTGTCATTGTTTTTTATAGTGATATTAATATTCTATTAAAGGAGTGTTAATTTTATTTTGAATAAAGTTTTGATACACAAAAGCATACATATTTATATTATAAAGTTCAAATTTCGATACCAAATCCTAAATTTTGAATTTTATATGCTAAATTTTAAACAATAACTTTAAATTTTAAAACATAAAATATAAACACTGGCCTTTAAACCATAACCTAACCACCTAATCTATAGAACTAAAAGACTTTTATAAATTAAAATTAAAGTTTACACAACTTCTGTATTAATTTTTTTAATATTTTTATATTAAATTTTATAAATAATTTTTTGAAATAAAAAATTTGGGTATCAACTGACCCTATAGGCTGAACAGTCTCTGCCTATAAATCTGCATATAAAATAACTCAAACCTAAATGATTAAGTAATCCAAAATAACCTAAATCTTGAGTTATCACAACTTGAAATGATTCAAACACACGATGATTTAAACCTTAAGCGCGAATCAAACTAAAACCAACAAAATTAAAATTATTCAAAACTTAAAACAAACTCAAATTTGAAGTGATATGAATTTAAAATTAAATTAAACTGAAATGACTCGGACTAAAATGGCATGAAATTTTTTAAATCCAACCCTATTTGAATTTTATTGAATAATCTAAAGGTGATTACAATGTAGTATATGTTCATAGATATTTTTAACTATTTGACAATGCACACACTTTGCCGACTTTGTGATTGAACCTAAGTCTTTTATGATGAACATTATCCGTTTTTTCACCATGACCCATTGTTAGGTCAATCTGACACATATCTTAGATAACGTAACACAAATGATAATATTGTTAAGTGATTAGATTAAGCACATTTTGAATGCAAGCTCAAGGTACATTTGCTCTTGACTTTCCATTTTTAATCTCGCATACCGTGTATCACGTTTTTTTAGTTTTGTAGATGGTATATTGGTAGTGAAAGAAATATTTTCACAAGTAAATAATGAGATTAGGAGTAAATATTCGATCGAGTAGAGTTATCAAAAATTTTAAGTTAGTCGAGTTTATGAGATTTATTTTATCATTCAAATTTTATTTGAAATGTTTTTTAATATAATCGAGTTTATTAAATTCAAGGTGAGTCGAGTTGTTTGAGTTTCTATACAAACTTAACGAATAGAGATCTTCTACCCTTTTTTGTGCCCCTATTTATGCTCACACACTAAAAATTAGGTTTAGATTTAGGGTTAGGTATAGGGAATTGGGGTAGATGTATTTTTAGGGTGTAAGGTTCAAGATTTAGAATTTAGGGCTATGACTTAAAATTTAATTTTCAATGTTGAGATATAGAAAAAAAATTAAAAAAAGACAGAGGATTTTTGTCCAAATTTAACATGGTTCTCTACTATTATAAATATCAGGTCTTAATATAACATCACAAATTTAACATGGTTATCATAATATTACGAAGGCCATTCTTAATCTAACATCACAAACATTGTAATTACATAATTTCATAATGAGAAACTTGACAATATCCAATATTACATTACATTGTAGTAGCTTAGTACGATTTTAAATTTAAATAAACTCACGTACACATCGATATTACAATAGCTCATAATTCAAACTTTATTAATGTAATCATCACCCTCAATTTGTAAGTTAATTAAATATATATATATATATATAATTAATACAATACAGCTCATAGATCATAATATTTTTCATAATATAAAAATACAATAATTAAGATATCATGTTGACATTTTAAAGATGATAATTCAAACTTTATTAACGTAATCATCACCCTCAATTTGTAAGTTGATTCAATATATAATGCAATACAAAAGCCAATCAAGCAACTCTGAATCACATAAAATATCATAAAATCTATAGTACTGTTAAATGCAATACAAAAGTCAATCAAGCAAATTTGAATCACGTAAAATACTATAAAATCTATAGTATTATTAAATGAAAATATGAAACACGTACAATATTATAAGAACCATATTTGCATGTGATTTTAATATCTACAATATAATATACAATCTTATAAATGTATTTTTTAAAAAACAAAATCATTATTCAATTTCGTTTTACTTGGAATATTTTTACTTATAAGAAAGCTCGTTGAATTGCATATAGCTTTATTAATCTATGTTGTTGCATATTTAATGTGATATTTTTTATCAGTAAATACGATTAATGTGATATTACCTTACTCTTTATTCTCCCATCATGTTTATAATGCTTTTAGTATTGTTATTGTATAATTTATTGATTGACCATATCATGTTTGTTTTGTAGTCTACCAAATTGTATCATGCTTCAATTGCTTTTTATATGCCCCCCGAAAATGTAGACGATGAAATTTGCTTATGTATAGTATTAAAGTGTCACGTGACGTACTACAGTTCAGGAGCGAATGCAATATTTTATATTAGGGGGTGAATCTATAAAATTTTAAAGGGGTGAACTTATAAAATTTTAGGGAGCGAAAATAGTTTTTCAATAGAAATTTTCTAAAATTATTCTAAATCTTATATCAATTTCAAATTTTTAAGGGGGTGATTGTCCCCTTCAACCCCTCTAAGTCCATCCCTGATAGAGTTGGTAGCTATCTCCAAAGTGGTTAACCCTGCGAAAGTCTCATAGCAAAGTTTGGGTACAACTAGGGTTGTAAGTGGATTGATCGAGCTTGAAGAAGCAAACTTTTATTCATGTTTATCCGAGTAATTTTAAATATATTCATGTCCGTTAAGAATTTTGCATTAATGTTCATTTATTTAAAAATTAAGTGTTTTATGTTTGTTCGTTAAATGTTCACGAGCATCTATTTAAGTTTCTTCTTGTGTAAATCATGTTCAGAGTTATTTGTTATATAAGTCTAGACATATTTTTTTAATAGAAGTCTAGATATATTTTAATTATACTTTGTTTGTTTGTTTGAGCATTGTAATGATTAATTCTGGTAGTAGTTATACATATATTAAAAATACTTGTAATTTTATTATGCATTTTACTATATATATATATATAACGAACACTTAGAGTTTTTTATATATTTACAAAAACTCAGGTTTTTTATATTTTTTTTTGTCGAAATAAGGTATTCACATGCTCTTCAATAAAATAGATGTTTGACCATAAAATATGCTCCATCCTGGATTGAACCCCAACTACATTATAACTGGTTATTATTAGCTTTGGCTTATTAAGTCCATGCTAAGTTATCATGCACGTGGATTGTGATTTATTTTCATATATATAGGTTAGGATTTGTTGACATGGTATAAAATTTAAGAATTTTACACTTTTTAAATCGGTGTATTAATAAATACTGATGGTTGAGATTAATAATAGGTAATGAAGAAATTTTTACATGAACGGTCCAAAAAACGTGTAAAACTTTTAAATTAACAATCATGGAGTAATAATGTAATTGTCTTTGATAAAAAAAATAATAAAATTGTAATTATGTTTGAGTAGGTTTCTCCATTTTCAACCGGTCTTAATCATGCATGCCAAATTCAATGTTAGAATATAAGGACCAATGAAATTGATTTTTTGTGTATTTTTAGGTTGATTAATTTAAATATTTGTATTATAGATATGAATGGAAATAACTATTTCTTTATGTTGACTCTAAATTCATTAGCCCACGTACATTTTAGCATGCACTGATTTCCGAGGTTGCTTGAACATGTTCTCATTTGACATGAAAGTGACCCTTCTCTTACCTTCTTCTCTAGGGTTCACAAATTAATAATTACTTAAGATTTATTAATAAGTTAGAAAATTTCTAATTGATGCACTTGCTCATAGGATTTAATTTAATTTTTTTTTATAATTATTGATATTTAATTTATTGGTTGATTAATCTCGATAATGTATTATAGAAAAATGTAATAATCAAATCGATTTAAGTTGGTTAGTTTGCTAAACAAATAAAAATATGAATGAATTTGACTTTTATGAACAAGAAATTAGGTTTCATTGAAATAAGGAAATATATGATAAAATACACCCAAAATATGAAGAGAAACTTGGTGATTATGTTTACCAAGAAATCTCATACATAAAAAAATAAAACATGAAACTCCAAAGTGTGTTAAAAGAAAAGACCAAAACCTTTTAGTGGCCATGTCCTTCATTATCCCGCAAACAAACCTCTTTATATCTATTTAACTAGACTTTTAAGTAGTGATGCAGAAGAGAATATCAACAAAATTAATCTTAAAGACTACTAAGTTAATAGTTCTAAAAACATCGACAAACTGTCATAAAAAATATCTAACCATACAAGACTGACGACCTTCCCTTATTAAAAACGTGCGTCGCGATGATCGTTACACAAATACTTATAAATTTTGAATTAATGGAACTAATATCGATTTGATTTATTAAGTCAATTTCAACATAATTTCTACTCACCCCTAACTGTTTTTGACATCATAGAATGCAAGGTTCGAAGTTCAAACACGAGTTTCATACCCAAAACACTCCTAAATAATTGTACTTTCTGTGTCGGAAAAACGTGGGTGCCAATGGCAATAGGTCATTAACATGTACGATGCATGAACCTCGAGTGTTTGGCGTACGTGGTGGGCTCTCTCCACCACCCATTTCATATCATACGGTCCATGTTTCAATGAAACGACCCCATGACACCAGTATATAATAAAATGCATTTCATTTTGATTTCTCAACCATTCGAATTCCAATTACGTCTATGAACATATAATATCATGTTTAAACGTGTTTGTTGCTATTTTATTTTATTTTAAATACGTTAGTGATGTTTGCGAAATTAGGTTCACGTACTATTTTCTATTTAATAATAGGCATAATACTAGAAAAATCTCTTAATATTTGACTGAATAGTTATTTTGACACATATTTTTTAAAGCAATTTAATCTTTTACGTTTCATTTTGGGTCAAAATGACCCCTTTGCAGATGAAGTATGTTAGTAAATTATTCATTAATAATATATCATTTACTGAGCAAAAAAACTAACGGTAAATGACTTGAAATGACGTGGCAAACTTACATGGCAATGCACGCCGCGATAACGGTGTCATATAGACAAATATGTTGACTTTATAGAATGACATATCAGTCAAAAAATAATCTTATAAAATATTTTTTTTCTTCTAATGTGTCATTCTATCAAGTCATTTCATTTATTTATCATCAATTGACTAACACTTTTAATTCACAAGGGGGCCATTTTGACCCAAAATGAAACGTTGAGGGCTAAATTACTTTTAAAAAAAAGGGGGCCAAATGACTATTTCGTCAAACGCTATGCATTTTTTTTTGGCATTATGCCTTAATAATGTTGGTTATTTCTTTACATTTACGATTTGTTTTATCAATTTAACCATTAATCTTTAATTAAACAAAAAATTTGATAATTGTAAACATGAAGGACTAAGAAATATATTGCCTTTTTATAACTGATAGGTCATTTGTTAATGATAAAATTGAACAGAATTTATAGGATAGATCAACATTTTCAAATAAAAATAATATAAAAACTTAATTTCACAAAAAAATATAAATACTAGTATTTTAAATGTTGAAATAGTATAAGTTTCTGGTCTACATGAGTACTTGTTGGACATAAATGAAGGCTAGAGTGTAAATACGTTTATGTGTTACTTAACTATTTTTATTTATATATTTGTATTTTATTTAAAATTTGTAGCGATGTCCGTTTTCGCTAAAAAACGAGTTTTCGAAGTGTTTATTGTCTTTCGGGTATTAAAATATTTATTCCGTGGGGTTTTAAAAATACCGTATTTTATTTTAAAAGAGGAGTCGCCACCGGCCACTTAGGTAGGCCGGACACCACAAAACCAGAGATTCAAAAACTTTGAGCTTGGGAGTCGGTTACGGATGGGGAAGGATTAGCACCCCCACACCGCCCAAAATTGATACTTTAATAATTACCGCTTTATTAAAATTAAACTTTCCGGATTAAAGTGACGATTAAATTAAAATTTGGTTATAATTGCGAGTAAATTTTAAAGGTCTCATTATTCGAGAGCAAACGCCCAACCACTATTACTACGCCTGATACTAGCCCCGTTTGCACCGAATAAAAGGACACCGCATTGACATTATATATACCGATATGCAATCTTAGTGAGCGAAGCATAAAATATGACAAATAATTCAAATACAATAAAAATAAATATTAATATGGAACATTAATCTAATAAAATACCAACCTAAACATACATATATATATATACTACGAACAAGAGAATTACAAGACAAAAAGATATCACAAAAACATATGTTGTAAAACATAAATACATATGTAATACGAGAAAAAAACACACATGAAAGCATAAAGCATACTAAGATGCAAACATACTCAAAGAAAATAAATTTGATAAACGTTTAGAATACGAGTAAACAAGCTAACGGATATATCAACATACCAATATTCAAAAAACGAGCATGACATATAGAGGTGGCAAGAATATATATAACACCCATGTAAAATACCACAAAAATATTAAAGCAAAAATATTAAAACCTCACTACTTTGAAGCAAAATAATAAACAACAGTAAGGGACTGGAATGGAATAAAATCAAAACAGAAGGCTTACAACTCAAAATAAAAAACCGACATTTAGGGATCTAATCAAGAACCGAGTAAAACTCATGAGGACTAAGGCTGTAAATAACCCATGCGGCAAGCTCGAAATGGAAAGTTCGAAAACGCGAAGGTCATTGGGGCGTAATTTAGCCATTTGAAAACTAATTTTGAATAGATTTCGGGACGAAATTGGAAAACTTGGAAAAATAAGAGGGATTAAGTTTGTAATTATCCCAAGGGGCGAGATCGTTTTGAAAAATCCCGAAACGCGGGATGGTTTATGATGCAATTAGGCCATTTTTGGAAAAGGGTTTGGCTATAAGTTCCCCCAACCGGCCTCCCCTCTCTCTTTTTCTCATTTTTTAAGGCTTTAGGATAATATCCCTTCATTCTCTCATTTTCTCTCAAAAACCAAACCTGAAGCCTTCGATGAACCCAGAAACCGGCGGCCAACTGCCGTCTCCTCCGCCACCGGCCGCCACTAATCGGCACCGGTAAACCCCAAAAAACCACCAAAATGAACTTTACTTCAACCTAAACTCGAATCTGAACTTTGATTTAAAGAAAAGACTCCTCTTTGTCTTAGATCTAAGAAAATACGAAGCGAAAAACCATTTCCCCCTTTTTTTAAATATACAAAACGATACCAAAAGGGACCTCCCTCTCTTTTCAGTTCACCATGTTCAGTTTTGGAAACTGATGCGGCTTATTACTGGTGAGGGGAGATCCAATGACAGCGAAGGTAAAAGAACTTCCCCGCCCTTTTCCCTTTTTGTTATTTCTAGAATATCTACATACATGCAACACTAAAGACAAATGTATACCTTTTTATTTTTCGTGTTCAAAAGATGAACGAAAGAGTGAGATCTCTCTTTTTTGTATTTCTGGGAAAACTGATTACAACTGAACTCCCTGATTTTCATTTTTTGAGTTACATATATCTCTCTGTCTTTTTCGGTTTTCTAGACGAGTACATAAGATATAGTCTTTTTTGATCTGATTTTTTCTGATGCCTTTCCGTTTTCGTGTATTTGGCATGCCCGACCATGCTTGGTGGTTGGTACGGCCAGCATGGGGAGCGGCGTGGTGGAGGTGACCATTCGGCTGCGCAGACTGGCGTCTCGGGAGACGAGGCGATTATTACTGCCAGAATCGTTCATATCCGTTGGATCAGATCTAATCTAACTGTTAGGACTGCTCGATGATCAGATGGTTGAGATGGGGCCTCAGAAATGATGTAGTGGTCCGGGATCGCGCCACGTGGCCTGAAGAATATGGCCGGTCTTGCATGTGTCTCACACGCGCGGGTGGAGAATCCAACAGCCCGCGCGTGGACTTCACGCGGTAGATGAGGGGTCTATATGCTTCAATCGTGGTCGTTGGATCCAGATCTGATCCAACGGCCCTCGTGTAGCTGCGCAAGATAAAAGGATGATATCAGGGCTCCATTATCTGATGTGGGTTAGGGTTTCTTAGGATGTGGGCTGGGTTTAGGCCGATCAGGCCTTGTAATAATATTAATATTTTCAGGCCCTGTAATATGTAATGGACTGGTAATTATTCATTTTGGGGTTTAATATGTTTTTTGGATTTCATCTTATATTAGTCTAATAATAATAACATTAATATTAGTAATAACAACAACAATAATAACAATACACATACGATAATATATACACGCGTACCTATGCACACACATACGCACAATGCACATGCAAACATTAGTTAATATAACATACTAGCATACATGCATATATAATCATACCCATAATTAACATAAACATCTACACACATTATTCGTAAAAACAATACGCTCGTACTAAATGTAGATACATGCGTGACACACATACATCGTATTACTTATTAATATACATACATAGTTTATAATATACATGCACACATTACACACACTTTACGTATATTAATAACACTCATGCACATAGTATAATAATATAATACATGCATACATGCAACGCTAATATACTAATAATTATACTATTATGTATTTACAGACCAGATAAAAATGAGTGATTACAAAATTATCTCTTTTTTTGAAATTTTGACACCCCTACTTTTTTAATTTAAATTCCAATAAATATGAACCATATCTAGATTTATTATGAGTTATGTCCGAACATATACGTCTTATTAGTCCAATTTTGTACTTAAATGTTTGATTCATAGGAAAATTTTACAACGTGCGACAAACACCGCTGAAAATCACTAATGCTGAATACCGCTGAACACTATTAAATTAATTAATAAAGATTAAAAATTTGAAGGACTCAATATACAATTAATAATTATTTAAAAAATTAATTAAATTATTTTTCATATATATATATTAAAATTTTGAATTTTTTTAATAAGGTAAACTACATATTTAGTACCTCACCTATTTTCGTATTTCTATTTTGGTACCTAAACTAATTATTTTTAGTAAAATGGTACCTAACGTTACGTATTGTTTCTATTTTGATACCTTTATTGTTAAAAATAAATTGAAATAGTGGCATTGCTTGGTCAAATAACAGTTTTAGTCCCTTAAACTTATACAAACTATCAATTTAGTCTAAAATATTATACATTTAAACATCATTTTAATTTTTAGATTAAAAATGTAAATTTATTCTTTCTTCTTTTTCCATTCGAAGTATGAAAAATTAGGTATCTAACATCTTCTTCATTGTCACTACAGTTTCCTACAAATTTTCATCTTACTTTTTTTTAATTCTTAAAAATAATAATATCAACTTTAACAACAACAAAAAAAGCAAAGTATGAAAAGGTGAAAGTCAACTAAAACCTACAAGAGTAAGAAGTGCAAAAAATGATATCCACCGTGCTGTCATAGCCATTTTTTCAATGGTGTTGGGTTTCATTGAAATTAAAATTAAATTATATTTTTATACTTCAAATTTGCAGGAAATTGTCGTGACAATGAAGTGAGGTTGAAATATACACACATAACTTCAGCTACCCTCCATACGTAACTCTAAGGCGCTCTTCCAAGTAGTCTATAAACTTTATGGGTAGGAATCTGCGAAAGAATGAAAAATGTTTGACCTCTTTTGCCGATGATAAACATATATGCAATCCATGTTTCTCTGATTTTTCATTTTTCTTAAAATATCCGTGTTCGATACATATTTGGACACATTGGAATATAGCATGATATATACTTTGGCGGACAAGCGTCACTGCAACAGCTTTCCAAACATTCCATGATACAATCTTTGCTAGGGTTCATGAAAAATGCCACCTGAAATGTTTGCAAATAATTATAGAACAAACAACGAACAATGTGCAAACAATCTTTAGAGGAAAGGGTGAATTGTTACTGAGTAGCGTTCTTGGCTGGGCGGCAGCACTCTGTGCAGTGTCGACTTGAACAAACAATTAGTCCACCTCTCCATCGTGTCCCCGATGCTAACAATGAATGCCCTATAGGTTCGGATCGAATATTCAGAGGCCGATTTGGCATTGAATGAAGGACCTTAAACCAGTACTTTCGTTCTATTAATTACTTGAACAATCTGCCATCATTAATACTCACCCCTTCATGCTTGGCACATCCTCCCAAACCGGCGGTTGCTTGGATTTGTCCATGCAGATTTGTTTTCACAGAGATGAAACAAATATTGGGTGCACATACATAATTGAAATTTTGCAAATTTGCAGGAAACTGTAGTGACAATGAAGAAGAAGTTCAATACCTAGTTTTTCATACTTCGAATGGAAGAAGAAAAAAGAATAAATTTACATTTTTAATCCGAAAATTAAATATGATGTTTAAATTGATAATATTTTGGACTAAATTGATAGACTGTATAAGTTTTAGGGACTAAATCAAATATTTGACCAAGCAATGTCATTGTTTCTGTTTATTTTTAAAAGTCAGGGTACCAAAATAGAAATAATATGTAACATTAGGTACCATTTTACTAAAAAATAGTTTAGGTACCAAAATAGAAATACGAAAATAGGTGAGGTACTAAATATGTAATTTACTCTTATTAAAAAAATTCAAAAATTTAATATATATGGAAAATAATTTAATTGAATTTTTAAAAAATAATTATTAATTGTATGTTGAGTCCTTAAAATTTTTAATCTTTATTAATTGGTTTAATGATGTTTAGCGGTGTTCAGCATTAGTGGTATTCAGCGGTATTCGTCGCACGTGATAAGCTCATACTTGATTCATATAGTTTCTATTTGGATATGTTCGAGTATTATTACAAAGATGACAAAGAGAGAGAATTGGTAAAAACATAAGATATAAAGAAAAATATCTCTCGTTAATGAGTCTCGATGGCTCAGTCTCCTTTCAATGAGATAAAGAGTTTCAGTTAGGGACGGGGCAAAGTATAAATAACTATAAAATGAGGGGGGCAAAGTTTAAATAAATTTAAAATTGAGAGCTCAAATGAGTAAATTTCCCAATATATTTTTAAATATAAAGAAAATTTAGGAGGGCCACAGCCCCTAAACTTGCAACAACTCCCTCCCTGGTTTCAGTCTTCTTTTTGATAAGTTTGAATTATCAATTCGAAGCACAAGGTCGTATTGATCAATCTCACAATGGGTGCAAATTTATCCAAATAATTTTCTTTTTTATTTTTTTAAAATATTCTCTTTAAGAAATTATCTAACAAAAATATCGCATTTCAAACACTTTTTAAAAGTACTTATTTCCAAAACCGCGCTTTCTCAATTGACAAAAGCACGCCCAATCAATCGCGCTTTGTTTTTAAATTTATTTATTTTTTATAAATAGAAAACATGTCCGGTTAACAGCGTTTTCCTTTTAAAATTATTTATTTAGAAAACGAGTTTTAGATAAGACGCGATGATCTAAATCCTCGTAAAAAACGCTTCCTGTCAGCAATGCTTTTAAAAGTATGGAGTACTTTCATTCTACATGTCTGAATTCTGAAATGAGGGGTATTTAGTTAAATAATTTTTTGGAGAAATTATTTCGTTAAAAAAATTCAGAAAGACAGGTAAAAAAAAAAAACCAACAACAACAACAACATCGATTTGGACACAAAATAATATCAGGAATACCAAGACTGAAAATTATATTAAAAATTTAAGAATACAAAATTACACAATTTAGAATACATATTTTTAATAGTTTAAAGATGATTACAAGTTAATATTTATTCGTAGATATTTTTAATCTTTTGACAATACACATATTTCGTAGACATCACTAGGGGTGAGAATTGGATGGGGAATATCTGAAAACCGTGAGATCCGAATCAATGGGGATGTAGAATAACCGAAACCTTCACCCATGGGGACGAGGATGGGGGGAGTTTTATTACCGAAGATCAAACGGAGATGGGGACGAGGATTGCTATATCCGAACCGCGGGGATAACCGAACCGTAACCGTATAAATATCTGTATGGATTCCCCAAAAATATTTGCAAGAATCTCTAATATTTTACAAAATTTTAAATATATATATATACTTAACTCTCGTTTACATGTATAATATATCTTATTATCAATATTCTAATCCATCTATATATTTGTGTCTTTTGTTTAAACTTTATTAAGTTTGGGCGACCTCTCTAGTAGTTTACCCTTTTAGTTTCTGCTTAATTCTTGTATCATTGATGCATATAAATATATGATATTTACTTTTCATATTATTTGATGCATATGATATTTAGTTTTCATATTATAGCTTCATGACAAGAAGGATCAAAACAAGAATACAAGAGCATCATCAAGTACTACATGCTAGATTGATTTGGCTAAAAAAGTCATTACATGTTAAGTTGTTATTATGGCTTTCAAATAGTTTATTTATTGGTTGTAAAACTAAATTTACCATTACTGTTCGTAAACTTGGAGATTTGATGTTGTGTAATTAATATTGAGTATACGTTTTAATATATTAAGATTTCGATATTTTTGAATACATGACTTGTAAATTAAAATTGACCATAAATTTTGGACGGTAAATTAGTAAATTTTGTTTAGTTTTTTGGGTATGAGGATTCCTCGAAAACCGTAGGGATCCGATAGGTATGAGGATGGGGATGAAAAAAATCCTCGAAGCATGTAACGGGAATTCCCCAAAACCATCACCGCAAGTGTTGGGGACTGAGTGAGGAATGCAAAACCGTCCCCGTCCCAGTCCCGCCCAATTCTCACCCCTAAACATCATCCGCTTTTTTACTGTGACCACTTGTGGATATGAACAACATCCCTATTACTCATGTTATTGCACCTTGTAACGTTTACCCTCTGTCATTCATTTCACCCGTTTAACGATTCAAGAAAATACATAAAATTATGAGTTTTATATTCTAACATTCTGTTTAAGTGGATCATATATATATATATATATATATATAAGATTTAAACATGTGATTATAATTGCAATAATAAAGAGTGTTTCACTCCATCCTAGGAAACATGCAACGTTTTCTTTCTTTGTTGACCAAGCATGATTTATTGCTATCACAAATCGACTATAGAGTACTTGGTCGGCGTACCTAAATTCAGAGATATATAGAAGGGAGTGTAGGGGCGGTGGTACCCTTACAAATTTTAGGGTGGAGTGCACAAACGATCACTGTATTATTACAACAAAAAAAATATAATAATTATTAATTTTTTATAAATTACATGACATTAGACTTTAGTTTTTATTATAAAATGGTCATTGAGCTATTAATTGTTGTTAATTAGGTGATATGATAGTTGTGAAAAATTGTACAACACGTTTAATTTTCAATATTTACACCTTCAATCAATTTAGACATCAAGAATGAGAATTAAATTAGGACTAAATTGATTGGATGTGTAAATACGGAAGATTAAATGTGTTATTATTCCATTTTTTGTAACTTTTATGTCATTCAATGAACAACAGTTAACGGCTCAGTGACAATTTTATAAAAAAAAACTAAAGTTTAATGCTCGTTATGTAACTTTTGAAAGTTTGGTGGCTATTTTATACTTTTTTTGAAATAGTTTAGTGATTATTTGTGTACTTTACCTTAAATTTTAAATTCACACATGATTTAATTATTATATTTTTATTGATGATTTAATTTTACATCCTTAAAATTTTATAATTTTGTGCCTTTAAACTTTTATTATAACTTTCTAAAAGTTTATACTTGATATTAAATCTTACATCCATCCATGGATAGAATGGTTGTTTTTCCGACATTATCGAGACAGAGAACAAGGATTCGAGCCTCCTTATCTTTAGAGAAAATAACATTCTTATAAACATTATACATATTTTGTTAAATATAGAAAGTGTGATGATCTGGATGGGAGTTATGGTTTATGACAGTTCATATTTGTTGTGGGCGAAGAATCGTAGAACTGGGTGATTAATACGGAGATGAGAAACTTGGGAGATATTTTCTAAATAGAAAGAGCTCGACCCCTTTTTTTTGTAGGCATAAATTCAAAAAGACATCCCGATGTTTAACTGAATAGTCACTTTAGTTTAATTTTTTTAAAGCAATTCAACACCAAACATTTTATTTTGGGTCAAAATGATCTCTCTGCGGATGAAAATTGTCGATCAACTGACGGTAAATGGCTTAAAATGACGTGACAAGCCTATATGATAATACATGTTAACATGACAATACCATATAGACAAATGTGTTGACTTGAAAAAAATGTTACATCAGTTAAAAAATAATTTTAAAAAATTATATAAAATATAAAATATTTTTTTCTACCGACTTATCATTTTGTCAAATCATTTCAATTTGTTTACGGTAAGTTTTCTAACAATTTTCATCTGTAAAGGGTCATTTTGACTCAAAATGAAACATGAAAGGTTGAATTGCTCCAAAAAAGAATATGGGCCAAAATAACAATTCAGTCAAACGTTAGGGGTATTTTTTTAACTTTATGCCTTTTTTTATATTCTTTGTTGCCATTTAGACCTGTAAACGAACCGGACGAACACAAACGATGATATGTTCATGTTCGTTTGTTTAATTTTAACCCAACAAATGATCGTTCGTGTTTGTTTGTTAAAATAATAAACAAACACGAACAAACATTGAGTATTTTTTAATTTTTTCTTAAGAAATTTAAAGTCTCATTCATTGAGTATTTATTTAATTTTTTATTTTTATTTCATATTTGTAATATATGTTTTTTAATTATTTTTAAATATAATATTTTTATTATGAAAAATAATAAATATAAATGAATATACGTGAATAAATTTAAATGAACGGATTACGAACTTTCACAAACGTATATGAATAAACAAGTCTTTTGTTCATGTTCGTTCATTTAATTAAACACAAAATTTTGTTCATATTCGTTCATTTAATGAATAAACAAATATAAACAAATTTCTCGCTAAACGATTCGCTGAATGTTTGGTTCGTTTACAGCTATATTGCCATTATAATTATATGTAACGTGACAGCTATTGATAGGTAGATTAAAGAGATGCATATTTACGAGACTTGACGTTGTTGTTGTTGTTGTTGTTGTTGTCCCATCTGTTAATTGCCAGACAAGTGAGTGATGAGAAAAGGGGACACAAATGTAAATCAGAAAGTAAGTTAGGCGAGAAAAATGTCTTTCGAAACATTAAATATTGGAAGAATGAGACGTCGGAATAATTCATCGAAGACATGAGACGTCAAAATATTATATTCGAAGACATGAAACAATACATTCGAAGAGATAGAAGTATGAGGCGCCAAAACTGTGCATCTAAAAACATGTATGTGGAGGGTATAAAAAAAGTAATCATCAATGCATGAACGTAGAAATGGATTAAATTAAAGTTCTCGGGGTAGGTTTGGTTGCTTTTTTTTAGGCATGCTACGAGGGACGGACTCAAAATCAAATATTAGGAGGACAAATGTTATTTACAAATCTCTTATGGTTGTTGGCCGAGGTGCAAGATAGAGGAAAGTCTCAATTGGCTGCTATTATTTGACTTGCTTGGTGTGGGTTTAACTATTGATTTAGAAAGGGAAAAATCGAAGACAACATGGTGAAATGACAACTGAGTGGGGCTTGATATGTTAACTTTCTATTAAGCCCTCACAAATTGTTTTACAAAGATCCGCTCCTGATCGAAACCAAATCAAAATGGAGAGAAAATATGGAGGAGTTGGGTGAAATTTGGTGCAGTGATGGAACACCTGAAGTAAAATTAAGTTTACAAGAAAATTCGAAACTATTTAAACTCGTGTTTATATTATCTTTTTACCTAATTTTTATTTAGTTATAAATATAAAATTAAAACTAAAACAATTTTTTGTGTGATAAAAATAGTCGTGTTAGAGTTGGATGACGATTTACAATTCTCAATTTATAGGGTAAATTACAAATTTCAACACTAACCATTATTCTCACTCCTCTTTTGGTCATTTAAGTTTATTTTTTTAATTTTATTGTTGTATGTTTGATTTGCTCCTAATTTGGTGACTCCGTCATTAAATATTTAACATTGTTATGACTAAACATTTGTCTTTAAAAAATTATAAAATGATCCTAAAACTTTCTTTATTTTTCTAAAACCCCTTTAATTTCGGATTTCTTTTAATTTTTCAACAATAAAACATCTTTTCCTAAATCCTAACAATGGGTATGTGGAGGAGGAAACGAACTATATAGCATAATTCTATATTGATTAGACAATATATATTGTAGATCAAAGTGATTTGAGGTTTTATGAGTTTTGAATTTTAGGTTGAATTTCTCGAGTTTGAAAGTAATTTTGAAAAACATCCAAACTGATATAGTGACATGAGTCAATAAGACGAGTTTTTAGGTGTTTTGATTGGTCGGAGAAAACACCGAACAATGATGATTTTGTGTTAGTGTGACACAAAGATGAAATTGTAAAACTTTCATTTTCAGACAAAAAAGATAAAAAATAAATAAAAGAAAAAAATAATGTGGATGATATGTGGCTGCGAATCTAATGTTAGGAGAAAAAGTTCACATCAACACACTATGACTGCAATATCACTATTTCATTTTTGACTTAACGTCTAAATGACCAAAATTAGAATAGATAAAAAAAATTAGTTGCTAAATTGATTTTCTAAATATAGTGACAAAACAGGGATGAAGTTAAAGTTGAGCGATAAAATTTGTAGTTTATCATAATTTATAATTGGGTAAAATACTTAAATCATCACTCAATTTTGTTCTGTAACTTATTTTGGTCACTGAACTTTCAAACGATTAATTTACTCACTGAACTTTATTTTTCTGACTTATTTTGATTAATCTAGATTATTTTATTAATATTTTGGTATGACATGGCATATTTTATTATTATTAAATATAAAAAATAATTTAAAATAAAAAAAATAACTTCTATTATTATTAAATAAAAAGTAATTTAAAATAAAACCCAAACGCTCAAATTCCTTAACCACTAAGTCGATCATCAGCCCTTTTTTTGCTCATAACTTTGTTGTTCGGATGCTAACCTTGTCGTTTGCGGGTTCGATTTGCAGATTTGTGACATGGTTGCCATTGCCAGATACATAAATGTCATACTTATCCTCCCTGAACTAGATAAAACCTCATTCTGGAATCATCCTAGGTACATACTATTTATTTAGTCTGTTTTTAAAAAGCATTAGAATTATGCCCTGCAATTCAACATGAATGTTTAATTGGTGTTCATGATATCAGTGAGTTTAAGGACATTTTCGATGTTGATCACTTCATTACTTCCTTGAGAGATGAGGTTCAGATATTGAAGGAACTACCACCTCGAGTTCAGCAACG